>OZ024864.1:50681846-50714346 GCA_964017155.1 Oasisia sp. SBJ-2009 | reverse complement strand
CTCTGCCTCTCTGCCTCTCTGCCTCTCTGCCTCTCTGCCTCTCTGCCTCTCTGCCTCTCTGCCTCTCTGCCTCTCTGCCTCTCTGCCTCTCTGCCTCTCTGCCTCTCTGCCTCTCTGCCTCTCTGCCTCTCTGCCTCTCTGCCTCTCTGCCTCTCTGCCTCTCTGCCTCTCTGCCTCTCTGCCTCTCTGCCTCTCTGCCTCTCTGCCTCTCTGCCTCTCTGCCTCTCTGCCTCTCTGCCTCTCTGCCTCTCTGCCTCTCTGCCTCTCTGCCTCTCTGCCTCTCTGCCTCTCTGCCTGTCTGTCTGTCTCTCTCTCTCTGTCTTTGTCTCTCTCGCTCTGTTGCTCTGTCTGTCTGACTGTTTGTCTCTCTGTCTCTCTGTCTGTCTCTCTGTCTCTGTGTATCTCTTCGTCTGTCAGTCTTTCTCTCATTCTCAGTGTCTGTCTGTCTGTCTCTCTCTTTCTCTCTCTCTCTTTGTCTTTCATGGTCTGTCACTCCGTCTGTCTGTGTGTCTGTGTGCTTGTGTGTGTGTCTGTCTGCGTGTCTGCCTGCCTGCCTGCCTGCCTGCCTGCCTGCCTGCCTGCCTGCCTGCCTGCCTGCCTGCCTGCCTGCCTGTCTGTCTGTCTGTCTGTCTGTCTGTCTGTCTGTCTCTGTGCGCCTGTCTTTCTCTCGCTCACTGTCTCTCTGTCACATTCTCTCTCTCTTTCCGTCTCTCTCTTTCCGTACATTCTTTCTCTGTATTTTGCTCTCTCTCTCTCTCTCTCTCTCTCTCTCCCTCTGTCTGCCTCTCACTCTCGCTGTCTCTCTTTGTCTCTCTCGCTCGGTCTGTCTGTTTATCTCTCTGACTCTCTGTCCGTGTGTCTGTGTGTGTGTGTCTGTCTCTCTCTGTCTCTTTGTATATCAGTGTTTTTCTGTCTCTGTATCTCTTTGTGTCTCTGTCTTTATGTCACTCTGTCACTGTCTCTCTGTCTGTGCCTGCCTGTCTCTCTGCGTGTCTCTCTGTCCATCACCTTGTCTGTCTCCCTGTCCGTCTCACTGTCCGTCTCCCTCTTCGTCTCCCTGTCCGTCTCCCTGTCCGTCTCCCTGTCCATCTCCCTGTCCGTCTCTCTGTCCATCACCTTGTCTGTCTCCCTGTCCGTCTCCCTGTCCATCTCTCTGTCCGTCTCCCTGTCCGTCTCCCTGTCCGTCTCCCTGTCCATCTCTCTGTCCGTCTCCCTGTCCATCTCCCTGTCCGTCTCCCTGTCCGTCTCCCTGTCCGTCTCCCTGTCTGTCTCCCTGTCCGTCTCCCTGTCCGTCTCCCTGTCCGTCTCCGTGTCATTCTCCTTGTCCGTCTCCCTGTCCGTCCGTCCGTCCGTCCGTCCGTCCGTCCGTCCGTCCGTCCGTCCGTCCGTCCGTCCGTCCGTCCGTCCGTCCGTCCGTCCGTCCGTCCGTCCGTCCGTCTGTCTGTCTGTTTGTCTGTCTGCCTGTCTCTCTTTCTCTCTCACTCTCTCTTTCTCGCTGTCTGTGTTTCTGTCAGCTTCTCCACTGTCTCTTGTTCTCTCTCTCTACCTTTGTCTCATTCTCCACCCGCTGTCTTTCTCACTCTCTGTCACTCCTCTATCTCCTTCCATCCCTCCCTCCCTCTCTCTCCCTTTCCCTGTCCCTTTCAGTGTCCCTTTCTACGCCCCTTTCCATCATTGTGTCCCTCCCTCCCTCTCACAACCCCTTCTGCCCTCAGTGAATAAAAGTGATGTCACACTCTCAGGGAAGCAGTTAACTTTGGCTGCTTCTAGCCAGTGCAGTGACAGTGTGACACAGTGTGACACGGTATGCTGTACTAAGTTGACTGATGAATCTCGTCTGTGTTTGTAGAATGTGTGAGTACTGGAGGACAACCTCCATGGCACCATTCACGATGCCCCACGAGAACTTGTTTCCCTCGAACACGAGAAACAAACAAGGTAAATAAGAATTGTCACATCTGCAGTTGGTCAGTCTCTTGATAGGGTTGACACCAACAATGTGACCCTTATGAAGACACTACTTTATGCATTTCTACATTAATCCTAATTTAAAGTAGCCATTGTATTCAAATACTTTTTGTATTATTCAATCAAGCAATGTCATGGTATTTCACATACATATACATGTACATCTACACACACACTTCATACATATACCACACCACACCACACCACAAACACACACACACGCAAAAGCACACACACACGCACACGCACACACACACACACACACACACACACACACACACACACACACACACACACACACACACACACACACACACACACACACACACACACACACACACAACCACACTCACCACACACACGTAGACATTCACTGTGAAGAGAAATGTTTGTTTCTGTCTATGCATGTGGTATGGTAATGCAATGTTTAAGATGCACTCAGTCAAGCCTGATAAAATCTCACATACTGTAATGGAGTCATCAAACCTAATTTCACATACACAGATGTAATTATTAACCACACATGATATAGCATTGCTATAGGTACTGATTTGATACATGTAATATAATATCTGTGTAACCATTATAAGAAAAACTTGATCATTTCATTACAAATTTCATGTTTGCAGAATCATTGATTTTATAGTCAGAGAAAACAGTTTGGAAAGTAATTCATGACATACTTTGTCGTATCCTAACCTAACATTCACAGAATCAAAGGGTCAATGTTTGTAAGTAAACTGATGAGATATTTTGTTGTTGTCCACGTGTCTCCACCTCAGCCAGTCGTTGTTTTTCCTCTTTCTGTCCTATAACGGCATTACTGGTCTAATGCCAGCATGTTTCAGGTTGGAGACATTGAACCATTTCAACAGCCTAATCGATGTTACTGTTTTATTAATCTTCAGTTTGATGTGTGCGACAACAAGGTGGTGATTGCTGCCAACATCCGCTCCACTTCTATAGCGTACATCTTGTAAGGATCGTCGCCTCTTGCCACTGATGAGAAGGTGGTCAATTTGTTTCTTGTCTGTTTCGTTAGGTGAGATCCAAGTAAGCTTGTGTATTTCATTGTGTGCAAATAGGATGACAAAGTTGTTTGTATCAGTAGAGTATGGCACAATGTAAGTACAGCATGGGACAATAGCATATGACACAATGTAAGTACAGCATGAGAGAGTAGAGTAAGGCACAATGTAAGCATGGCATGTGATAGTAGAGTGCGGCACAATGTAAGTCATCATGTGACAGTAGAGTATAGCACAATGTAATTATACCTTGCGACCGTAGAGTATGGCACTATGTAAGTATGGCATATGCCATTCGAGTACGGCACAGTGTAAGTACAGCACGAGTCAGTCGAATATTGCACAATGTAAGTAAGGCATATAACAGTCGAGAAAGGCATAATGTAATTATGTCATGTGACAGTGACATGACAATGAGTATGAACCAGTATGAGTAAATCATGTGACAGTAATGAGACAGTAGAATATGTGACTATGTCATGTGATGATAGAGAGAGAGCAGCACAGTACGAATTCATTATGTGATGACAACTTATTCTGTTATTTCTTGTTCTCTGACTTTTCTTGTATGCAATAGATATGTCTGACCTCAGTCTTGTTGTATATATTTGACAGGTTTGTCCGATATAAATATAGTTGTATGTAATAGATAGTTCCATCCTATGTTAGAATATTGTTGTACATAACAGATAGGTGTGATAAAAGTGAGTGTTGCTATGTTCAGAGACGGCAGTGCCAAGGCTAAGGTGATTGGCACAGGGGGTGTAGAATAGGAGAAGTCTCAGGATTAATCTTGCATTTAAACTGGATTAAACATATTGAGAAATAGCAAACAGATGTCTCGAACAATTGGACCTATTACTAGGTTAAAGCATATTATTTAAACTAGAATAAAAAATTCACTCTGTAATTCTATAATATTGCCTTATACTAATTACCATCTATTGATATAGGGACACAAATGTAACTGAATAAACAAATTGCAAAAAACTTGTAAGAACAATATTTTCAAATAAATATAGCTCCCACATAGAATTAATGTTTAAGCAAAAGTTTAATACCAACTTATTGTAGTTATACTATAATTTTATTATAAATATAAACATAAAACATTACCCGCATACTTTCAAAATTGGCAGATAACACAAACCAGAAATAGGCATAATCATTTCACACTAGCACACAGCAGAATACATTCATTCAGGACAAAATATACATTTGTAAAAAAGAGTATTACAAATAGTATGCCTCACACAATAAACAATACCTATATTTGTTTAATCAAAACATAACCAATCACAATTTTAAAAAGACTGATACATTATGTAAAGCAGCATATTATACACGGATACAAACATACTTCTACTGTTGTAAATTACTACATATGCAAAATAACAATGAATTAACACTAACTCTAGCAACACATTAAGCCATAAACGTATTATATTTTTACCACATATCCTCTACTTACAATATGCGTAAAGTAGCAATTGTTAATAAACAATACTCAGGAATATGCATGCTCCTAATTACAATTGGGCTATCCGTAATGGTCCGTCAATGGAATTCAATAATTACATAAAAATAGCTAATTTAAAAACCCAAAGTGGCCCATAAGATAGCGACTATTTATTAGTCATAATAGGGGCCTCCTAAGTCAAATATTTTACAAAGTAAATTTAAAATGACTATTGCATCAGATAGTTGCAGTTACTAAATAAATACCACTCCTCTCGATTTATCCATCTTTCGATCTATAATATATAAGGTTGAGTAAACTTTATTAAATTGTCGAAACATAAAAACAGCGCCGAAACGACCAACTTCTCCGATGCAATTTCTGCGAGTTTGTTTTCAAAATGCTGCCAGTGCGACCGAAGTATCCCGCCGAAACTAACAAAACATCCTAAATGCAAAAACGAATTCGTTTTTCGTTTTTCTTACTTCACTTTTGAAAACGAAAAACGAATTCCTTTTTCGTTTTTCTTACATTACTTTTGAAACCGAAAAACGACAAACGAAAAAGGAATTCGTTTTTCGTTTGCAAATTTGAAAACGAAAAAGGAAAAAACGGTATATACACGGACCGCCAACTCAAACCGATCAGACGCGCTGTCGCGCTTACATTTTTCCGATCGTTAAAACCTTTCCGATTGACGTTTCTGCGCATGCGCGTATCTAGGGGATAAACGTAAGCGCTACCTACGATGGTCGCGCTTACATTTTTCCGGTCGTTAAAAACGTTCCGATTGACGTTTCTGCGCATGCGCGCATCTAGAGGCGCGCGCGACAGCGCTAGCTAGCTACGCTGGTTGTTGCTCACGTGTATTTGGGAGTTTGAGCGTTATAGCACGGACTAATTGGACCAGTGACAGCGGATAACAAAGCGCTGTCACTGGTTACGATTGATTGTGCTAGGATTTACTGCTACATCTTTAGTAAATAAAAATATAATAGTTATTGCTTCGTATACAAAGCTGTATTGTTTATTTATCCTTAATATTAATAGTAATTGGATGGATAAATAAATAGGTGCACCAAGTTTGGCATAACAAAGTTTAGTAATTTGTTGTGTGATAAGTGGCTTAAATATGCATTTAACGCGTACACAGGAGGAAAATAATGACTTATACATTAACAATCTTTATATTATACTGACCAGTTTCCTCTAGTCTACGTTTAAATAATTAGACTTTACTGAAGTAACATGATATATATTTGTTACATTTATTAAAATAACATCATGATCATCGTCTTACCTTCAGGAGTAAATGTGAAAAGATAATGTTAGTTATGTTCAGTGATGTTTTGTTGAAATGAATCCATACTGATATTTTATTGTATTCTGAATTTACTTCTTGAATAAGCCTGTAGCAGTTGTGTGTAAGTGAAACATATTGATGTCCTCTATAAATAGCACATAATTTTATTGTTTTAATACTGGCCTTTAAGTATAATATGAACATAACTGGACCCAGTACAATTCTTTGTGGTATAACTCATGTGGCCGCCATTACCTCTGAACTGGATTGATTAAGCAAACACTGTTGCCTAGTTCATTGTTGAAGCACAGTAGACACACAATTAATCCTCATTCAATAACAATTTATTGTAAAAATAAAAATAATCCAAAATCCAATCTATCTTGCGTGGCTGTGGCTAAATTGAAATACATGCTGTATATAAAAAATCAATGAATTCTTGGGATAAAAAAATTAAAACATTCCTCTTAAAGCAAAATACTTGTACATAGATCGTCTGTATAAAATGTTCAAGATCACATCACATAATGACTAAAAATAAACATATATGCAACCAATCATGCATGCATATTTTTAAAACTGCAATATGCATTAAAGTGACTGCCTATATATTGGTATTCGAATCAGACTATGTGTATAAGATGGTCAGGCAAATTGTTGGAACATTTTTATGTTGCAAATGGTGTCAGGCAAGGTGGTATACTCTCACCACACCTTTTTAATATATATATATATATATATATATATATATATATATATATATATATATATATATATATATATATATATATATATGCATGATTTAACCATAGCTTTAAACAAATGTAACACAAGGTGTGTAATACGTAGTACAACTATCAACCATCTTATGTATGCTGATGACTTGGTAATTCTGTCCCCATCTGTATCAAGACTGTCTGAACTGATGCAGGTATGTGGACTCTATGGGTTAAATCATGATATCAAGTACAACTCCAAGAACAATGCTGTGTTAATATTTTAAAAGTACATATAAGAAAAATATTGAAGTTCCATCATTTAAGATTAATGGTAAAACAATCCAGGAAGTGGATAATGTGAAATATTTGGGTCACTTTATTTCTAATACATTACGTGATGACAAAGATATCTTACGCCAATACGGCAATGCCGACAACTATATGCTAGGGGTAATATGCTATTGCGGAAATTTTACATGTGTTCCACTGAGGTGAAGCTGACTTTGCTTAGAACTTTCTGCTCTCCCATATATACTGCTCAGCTGTGGTGGAATTACACAGTAGCAAGTATACATAATCTTCATGTGGCTTACAATAATGTGTTTCGCTTATTGCTAAATCAGCCTAAATATTGCAGTGCCTCCACCATGTTTGTAGAATACCATGTACCAGATAGTAAAGCTGTAATTAGAAACCTTTTATATAAATTCATGCGGAGACTTGATAAGTAATAATAAGTTGGTAACTGCAATTATCAACAGTGATATAAATAAAATGGCAATCCAGGATAATACGACATTGGATCAAAATGTTGTATATACAAAATAGTTTTTGGTTGAATGTACCATTGTGCAATGTTTTTTTTTCTCTATTTACCATGTGCAATACTTTTATATTTTTCTAGTCACTTGTATTTTTTTAATGTTTATGTGGACATCTGTATGTACTATGTCTATGACAATCTGAAATAAAGTTAAAGATTTTGAAAACACACACGATCATGCACTGATGCAGGGCTCACTCCTATCGTTACTGTATCATTTCTACTCTATATAAACGACTTAATTAATGCAACCCTATACTTATATTCCGATGCCAATGACAACGTTACTTAATATAATAATTATTATTATTTGTGATGAACGTTTGACGCTGTCGATAATCTTATTACTGATAACTGGACTCTGCTCCTGAGAGGCTGAGTCAGCACTGCCACTGACTGGGTTGACTCGAATTTAGCCTTTTTGAACACACCTTTTAAAGTATGCTTCAGCGCTGCTGAGCGTACCCTTCACTGGACATTGTCATGCTTGGCTACTGCCGGGTGGTGCACGCCACTGCTCATATAATGTCTCAGATAACTGTAAAACATCTCAGAAACTACAAACTTTCGCCGGTTAACAAAATAGTTGACACGCGCATGCGCAGAAACGTCAATCGGAACGGTTTTAACGGTGGGTGCCGCGGGGTGGGAAAAGTAAACATCCCGCATAGCAACCAAGGTCGTATCTGACTCGCGCATGCGCAGAAACGTCAATCGGAAAGGATTTAGCGCCGGAAAAACGTAAGCGCTACAACGTCTTGGACGGGCAAAGGCAAATGTGGCGTGACGTCACACGTATTGTTCGCCGAGCTAGAACGTTTAAAAATAGTTGAGCGCGATTCACTGAGCCGGGAGAGCTCTAGCCGTCGAACACTAGCGGCTGCGCCAACAAGCTACATAGAGAAGATTGATGTTCTTGGCGAATCAAAAATTCAAGACGCCATTTTGATGCCATCTTCTCTCCGTCAAGTTCCTCTTGCAGCCGTGGTCGCTGCCATAGTTACCACCACTCTCGCTACCGGAAGGTAAGCAGTGCGTTGGTAACATTCGCTATTCGTAATATGATGCGAATGCAAACCTTACCTATACTACATAATGTTGCGAACTATTTTTGTTATGCAATTGCGTTGAAGCATTGCGGTTATTCAAATGGCGTTATTGCATTTTCAGCTGCGCACACCCACGGCCACGAATCTGTGCTCTACACATCTGCCGTCGACGTTGAATCCGCCGATATCGCCCGCTTTGATCGCCAGATCTGCGCAGTTGTCTACCTGAGCCATTCTGGTCACCAACATGACACATCGCACTGGGGTCCATCCAGCGCGCAGACACATCCGCCGACGCCGTCACGATCGCTACCGTCGAAACCGGTATCCGGCCGCATTTTTTCAGAGTCGTGTCGAATCGTGGTATCATCGCCATCGGACATCCTTGTCGTCGGGACTTTACAATGTTACATGAGACATGTTACTTGTTACCCGTAAATGTTACTTGTTACCCGTAAATGTTACATGTTACATATCACATGTCACATGTCACATGTCACATGTCACATGTCACATGTCACATGTCACATGTCACATGTTACATGATACACGTAGATGTTCCATGTTCCATGTTCCATGTTCCATGTGCCATGTGCCATGTTACATGTTACATGTTACACGTAAATGTTACATGTTACATGTTACATGTAACATGTAACATGTAACATGTAACATGTAACATGTAACATGTAACATGTAACATGTAACATGTAACATGTAACATGTAACATGTAACATGTAACATGTAACATGTAACATGTAACATTTACGTGTAACATTTACGTGTAACATTTACGTGTAACATGTAACATGTAACATGTAACATGTAACATGTAACATGTAACATGTAACATGTAACATGGAACATGTAACACGTAACACGTAACACGTAACACGTAACACGTAACACGTAACACGTAACACGTAACATATAACATGTAAAATGTAACATTTACGTGTAACATGTAACATTTACGTGTAACATGTAACAATCTCAAACTAACCGACCAGACATCGCCACTACGACTGCGTCTGTCGAATCCGGGAGCGTCCGCTCCAGCAGCTCTGCACCGTACATCCTGTCCGTGTCTTGTCTCTTTCTCTGTGGGCCACTACGACGTATTAGTGTCAACGCCCGATTCTATGTTCAGTGTTATTTAGTTTTGTGACGAGGTGGTTGTTACGGGGGACCGTTGCAATTGCCGGATGAGAACCAGTCCTAATCGACTGTTGATTAGATTCGCCTGTTGTTTATCCAGACCTGGTGCTTGTGATGGTTTGTGGGCGGGACAAATGTTGCTTGTCTGTTCGACCTACATGTATGTTAGGTGTTTGTATTGTGTCTTGTTCGATGTGCGGAGGAAACCAAGTCACCAAAAGCGTCCGATCCAGTTGCAACAAGATGTGAAAACGAAAACGCTTGACAGCAACAAGACATGAAAACCGAAAAAGCGTACATTGCAACTGAACAATAAAGACTACATTACAACGGACGATTTAAACATGCAACGAACTGTTTGTTAAAAAAACCTTTATAATAATGATTTATGATGAAACACGCTTACTTTATTAAATAAAATGGTGACAAACTTCAATAACGCCTCTGTTATGTGTGTTGTTATATAATTACACGATATCAGGTAGTAATTAGTACACAGCGCGGTGATTGTAGAGTTTCTCGTCTTCCGACATATGTCCAGCAGTCTTCTTTATAGTCTTTCTCACATATGTTAGATAGTCTTCTTTGTCTTTATTCCAACACATGTCCCGTAACGTCCACCATTTCTTTCCTTTATACATACACTGACCACTATCACGTTACTGACCTGCCAACGTCGAAAACGTTCGGCCTGGGCGCAGCCACAATACCGAGTACTTAGAGGCAGTGTACAGAAAACAGATCGCGTCACGCACGAACATACACACACATACACACACTCATTTCAAACCCTACTCGTTTAGAATGAATACCGTCATGACAACTGCGTTCACTAATCAATGTAGCTGGCAGTTCAGCAAAATCATTCACTGAAGGGGTTAAACATAGAAGCTAAGGGAAAAACGAAACATTATTAAAGAGACACGAACCCACAACCCCTACATAATATGTGCCTATAGTCGGCCATTACATTCGTCACGCTAGATCTCCCAAACCTAGTGACAAAGACCATGACAAATACCAACTTGCAATCACTTTCTCTGATTAAACAATAATTACACGCAGATGATGAGGCGTTGTCGTTCTATAACTAACTTCACAACATGTAACGTTGCTGCTTATTACAATTTGTAAATTCATTACAGAAAATTTCAATTACCCAGTGCAAAATCGACTAGATAATTTGCTTTGGTTATAATGAGGAATAGAGCCGGTGCAAACGCTTGGAGGAAAGTAGAAGGGGTGATGGGAGATATACGCATATCACGTAAACTTAAACGAACTGTGCTCAGCTCGTGTGTTACCCCGCTAGATACGACGGCACTAACAGAGAAACAACAGAAGATCCAGGTTCACGAAAACAACCTGGTAGGAAGAATCATGGAATTTAAGAAAGCTGATAAGAGAACAATGAATGCACTGAGAGTGGAGGTTGGAATGAAGGACAGTTTTAAGAAGAAATTGGTGAGGAGTTGGTTGCAACGGCCTGGTCGCGTGGAACGAATGGGAGATGAAAAACTGGCAGAGAGCACAGAAAGTGGAGGGGAAAGGAAGCGAGGAAGACCGAAATTGTGATGGGGGATTGCATTTAAAGAGACCCGGAAAGAGTAGGAGAAAAAGAGCAACAGGAATTGGAGACTGCTGATACAGAACGCAGTGAGAGTAAAGTGAGAAGAAAAAAGACAACGGAAAAGGAAATCCTGGTCAACGCACCTTGACAATGCTGATGCCATGGGAAAAAATGCAATTTGACACTAGTCTAATAACCGAGGATCTATTATTTTAACTTCTTAGCCATTACCATCACGCACGGGATTGGGGCCATGCCCCCCTCTGGCTACGCCATTGTTGTTTTAAACATTGATAGACAGTGGAGTAGTCAACGTAATAATAACAGTGGATCTCGCCCTATACAGAACAACTACGTAGGCGATTCAGACTATAACCATCTCGAAGCGATCAGCTCTAGAGGACAACATTATGTCGACGGGGCTATTTATAGAACACTCTTTCGTCGGTCAACCCGTTCTAACTGGATGTAGCTACTTGCTAACCACTCAAGTACAGATGCATGTAAAACACCTAATGTCAATCTTGTCAAAAGTACCTTCAACCTAACCCTCACCCTAACCTTAAACCGTATTCCACATAAGAACCTGCGATGTCGCGCATGCATTTCCCCAGGCGTTATAGACTATCCGGGTGACTTTTCCGAGTAAGCGCAATAAATGCAAAACCATCAATGGGCAGCGAAACGCAAAGCAATTATGGTATAACACCACGGTCTGTTCGCTGCTCTGCGACAAGACACAGATACGCAAGGGATCGGTGACAAGTGCTGGGATCATTCAAACAAGTCTTAGCATTATCGCGCGGAGAGAGAGAGAGAGACAGACAGAGAGCGAGAAAGAGAGAGAGAGAGAGAGAGAGAGAGAGAGAGAGAGAGAGAAAGAGGGAGGGAAAAGAAAGACGGAGTCGATCCAGTATTTTTCAGCACTAGGGTATTTCGTTACAATGTGCGCGGGCTACTCTTCGTCGAATTAAAAATTCGGGCAATATAAAAATGTGTTTAAAAGATTCTTGCAAAAATACCCTACTTGTTTTTTGTAGATACTACAAACCACAGCAAACCATCATCATCATGCTGTCGGTCGCGAAGCGACAAAGACTGCTTCCATCACTTGACTCTTGCTCTCCATTTGTCTCTCTGCTGTGAGAGTGATGTCCAGGAGTCGATCTTTATGTCTCTCAGCTTCAGGTTTCTCTTGATGGTATCTTTGAACCGGAGACGAGGGCGCCCTCTCTTTCTGTGACCAGAAGACAGTTGGGAGTAGAGAACCTGCTTCGGTAGCCTGTCTGATGACATCCTCATGAGGTGTCCAGTCCACCGGAGATTCTTTCTGATCAGAAGATCTTCCATAGATGGCAGCCCTGTCCGTTCGAGTATTTCCTTGTTTGTCACTTTGTCCATCCAGGTTATCCTCATGATCGAACGCAGATGCCGCATCATGAAGGCGTGCAACTTTTTCACCTGTCGTCTGTACACTGTCCAGGCCTCGGCTCCGTATAGGAGGGTGGACAGCACAATTGCACGGTATATCTTGCCTTTAACCCGCATGGACACATGGTGGTTGTTCCAGAGTCTCTGGCGTAGTCGGCCGAAAGATGCACTAGCCTTGGCCATCCTCCTCTGTATTTCATCGTCAATGCATCCGTCACTTGATATAGTGCTTCCGAGGTAGGTGAATTCCATAACAGAGTTCAGCTTGTTTCCGTCAACCATGATATCCTCCTCTCGGGTTCTTGTAGAGTTGGGTTGGTACAGCACCTCGGTCTTCTTGATGTTAATCTTCAGGCCGAACTTCTTTGACGCATTGGAAAAAGCATCCACTATTTTCTGCATGTCTTCAGCAGAGTGTGCAACCAGTGCACTGTCATCTGCGAATAGCAGCTCCCTCATCAGTATCCGTGTAGTCTTGGTCTTCGCTCTGAAGTGTGCGACGTTGAATAGGTCAGCGTTCTGTCTGGACTGTATGCAGATGCCATCCCCCATGTCTCGGAAAGCATTGTCGAGCATTGCTGATAGGAAGATGGAAAAGAGCGTGGGCGCCAGTACACAGCCTTGCTTGAACCCATTTGTGACCCTGAACGATTCCGAGACTTCCCCTCCAACATTAACAGTCGCCATCATTCCGGTATGTAGTGCCTCGATCATTGTTGTGAACTTCTCTGGGCAGCCATACTTCTTCAGTAGCTGCCATAGTCCGGTCCTCCCAACTGTATCGAACGCCTTACTGAAGTCGACAAATACTATGTACAGTGGTCGGTCCTGCTCAATGCACTTTTCTTGTAGTTGTCGGAGACAAAATATCATATCCACGGTGCTCCGGTTACCTCTGAAGCCACATTGTGTCTCCGGAACTACCTCTGGTGTTAGGTGGGTAGATAGTCTGTTGAGGAGGATCCTGGCGAAGATCTTGCCTGCTATGGAAAGAAGAGAGATTCCTCTATAGTTCCCACAGTCTGTTCGATCACCTTTCTTGTAGATGGTTATAATGCTTGCATCCTTCCATGCTTGTGGTACAGAACCCATCTCCCAGGCATTGGTGATTAGTTGGTGCAGTCTGCTGAACAGATTGTCTCCTCCATGCTTCCATACTTCTGCAGGAATTCCATCTCCTCCAGGTGCTTTGCCATCTTTCAGGCTGGCGATTGCTCTAGCCATCTCATTCATAGTTGGAATCTCATCAAGGCTTGTCTTGGTAATGCGCTGCGGGATGTTGTCCAGAGCTTCGTGATCTATGTCGCCAGGGACGTTGAGTAGCTTCTGGAAGTGTTCACTCCATCTTGCCACAACTCTCTTGCTGTCAGAGAAGGTTTCCATTCCGTCTGTTGATTTTAGTTGAACAGGTCCCTTCTTTTTGGGTCCCCACACTTCCTTCAGTCCATTGTAGAAGCCCTTCATGTTGTTACTGTCGGCAGCTCTCTGCAGCTCCACTGCTTTCCTTTCCCACCAGTCCGACTTCAGTGCACGGGTGTGTTTTTGTAGCAGTCTGCAGGCATCTTTGTATGCTGCAGTGGTGGATCTAGTGCTCCTGGTTTGCAACACTCTCTGGTGGGCTTGATCTCTTCTGCTCATAAGAGTCTGTAGCTCCTGGTCGTTGGGGTCGAACCAGTCCTGGTGTTTTCTGTCTGGCTTGCCAAGATATGTCTTGGCTGTGTTGTACACAACCTGCTGCAGAGCTGCCCATTCCTCGTCTGGTGTTGAGTTTTCCTTCTCCTCCCAGTGGGCGAGAGCACTGTCCATCTCCTGCTCAAAACTCTCCCTATGGCTGATGGTACTTAGTTTTGCAGTGTTGAGCTTGGTCGGCTTATTTGTCCCTTGCCTGTTGTGCTTTTGTCGTATTCTGAAAGCCACTTTTGATCTCAGCATCTGGTGATCGGTCCAGCAGTTTGCTCCACGCATGGCTCGGGTGCCGTGGATGTCCATCTTATCCCGACACCTCGTGATGATGAAGTCGATCATATGCCAGTGTTTGGAACGAGGATGCATCCAGGTGGTCTTGCGTTCATCCTTCTGCTTGAACATGGTGTTCGTCACTATCAGTTCGAACTCAGAGCACAGAGCCAGTAGAAGTTCGCCATTGGAGTTGCATTTCCCAATCCCATGTTTGCCCATGACTAAGGACCACTTGTCATTGTCTCTTCCTATCCTCGCATTGAAGTCTCCTATCAGCAGTAGCTTATCGGTATGAGGGATGCCCCTGAGCACACTTGTGAGCTGGTTGTAGAAGGCCTCCTTGTTTTCGTCTGGGTTTGTCATTGTCGGGGCATACACGTTGATAATTGTAGCAAAGTTGTCCTTGCTCAGAGGTAGTCTCATCGTCATGATTCTGTCACTTACTGGCCGTGGCATTTCTGTCAGCTTTGTGATGATATCCTTTTTGATAGCAAAGCCCACTCCGGCCTCCCTTCTTTCTCCTTCGGGTTTGCCACTCCAGAAGAAAGAGTATTCCAAGTCGTTGAGACTACCAGACTCTGAGAACCTTGTTTCACATAGGGCGGCGATGTCGATGTTGTATTTGGCAAGTTCCATTGCTACTAGTGCCGTACGTCTTTCTGGTCGGTTAGCTCCTTCTCGGTCGAGGAGAGTCCTGACGTTCCATTGTCCAATTGTCAGTAGTTGTCTTCTTTGTCTTCTTCTTCCTAGCTGATTTTCCACTGTCGACGGAAGATGAGGTCGAGCAGCGCGGTCCTTGGTAACCCGGGCGACGGCCGATCCGGTATCATGTTTCGTGCAGTTGTACATTTCATGGAAGCTGCTAGCAAAAACTTTTGAAGTACCGCTGGCTTTTGCAAGTTACTAGCGACACTCTCTCGGGGAACAAATAGAGGTCTCACACCGGCAAGAACATGTCAAGACAGGCGCAAACTATTTGTCCCTGCAGTGACTGGTCGAGAGATGTTGGGAGTTCCATACACCAACCGCCCTTGATGCTGCCACAGTGACATGGTTTTCTGTTTAGGGTTTGCTCCCTTAGCCTTCGGTTCTGACAAGAACCTATACCACAAGGCAGTGGTTTACAACTCTGCATGGCAGGGGCGTCAAACTCCCTGAGGTATTGCAATACCTGAGGTACTGCAATACCTGCATACCATACCACCACCACCACCACCACCAACAACAACAACAACAACAACAACAACAACACACATATACAACTAAAGCCACGGCAACAATAATAACAACACGTACAATAACAACCACTCCGCCATCAACAACAATTGTAAGACATATGACAACAGCAATGCCGCTAACACATATACTCGGGGTGCACGGGGGTCGAAGTGGACACCTCGTGCTATTTTTGGTTGCCCTGTCGTTATCTAAACTTCAAACCTTCCTTAATAATATAATATACCAGAGGGCAACCCTCTCAAATCTGTGTAGCTCACTCCGAACATTGTACTTACATTCAAGCCTATGTGGTCTCTTAATGGCCGCTTTGCATAATAATTAATATTATATTTATTTTTCCACATTTTCACAGTAATTATATAACAACAAACTTGAGTGTAGTATTATATAATCAGGAATGACGAGAACTAATATTCATGACAATATCGTATTGATACGTTTATTTTTTGGGAAGCCAAGTAAAAAACATTGGATAATATATCGAAAAATCGCAGTTGACATTTCACAACAGGAGTTATAATTACCTTAATATGTAATCAATATATTTATGTAATATATCAAAATGATGTACATTCATTTATGTTTGTGATTTTGTCATTTTTGTGATGTGACGCAAATCGGAGTGAGATTCATTGATTGTGCAATTATCCCGTTTATTATGGTAATAATTCACTACTAAAGACAATCCTGATGCATAACTTACTGCTGGTTATTAACGCAATGTTTGTTAAAGCAATATAAATTATGACAACATGCATTATTCGAAATAAAAACACATCAAGGTGTTTCTCAAGCACATCTTAAACATTGTTCTGAGTCATTTGTGTCACTCTTGTCACAGCCATTACTTTCAACAAGAGTCCGAACAGGTATTACTCGCCTACACTTGATATCTTTCCTATCGTATGCCCACGCAACACAACACACCACTTGCAAATTACACTTATATTCACGCCTGAAGGTGTCTGAATGACCGTTAAGTCACAATGACTAATTATGAAATATTCATAGTTTATTTAATTAATTTAGCTAGTTCCTGTACCACAATATATCAGGAGTGGTGAGAGGAATAAAGACCACAAATATATTATAGAAATACATATATTATTAAGGCAACGAGAAATAAACAAAAAAAGAATAAGTAGAAAAACATTTCCGTTTTGTCGGCGATTTCGTATAAATGTACAGTAGTCACCTTACTACATAATCAAAATATACGGTTAACATATTAAGGGTATCCCCATTCATTCCTCGGTTGATTTATACTACATAATTGTAAAAGTTATCTGGACATAACCTTTTCTTGAAACATTGTATACTTCTCCCCCTCATTTTGGTTTGATGCTAGATTTTCATCTCTGAAATAACTTATATATATATATATATATATATATATATATATATATATATATATATATATATATATATATATATATATATATATATATATATATATGTATATATATATACATATATATATATATATATATACATATATATATATATATATATATATATATATATATATATATATATATATATATATATATATATATAATATAATATAATATAATATAATAATTATAGTCTTGTTTTATGAGGAAAGTCATACATTTTGAATGACATGTATTACAGCGTATCAGTCATTTTAACTTATCTTGGTGCCCACCGTGTTTTTATCGAAACGAAATACGAAACTAACAAAATAAAAACAACGGACACTTATGTTTACCAATTATACAGTACGTGACAGCACTATTGGTGACGTCAAAAAAACGGTAACTTGTCGTCTGCATAAGCTATTTTGATTGTTGAAGATAACAATTTGGTGACGGCAAGAACGAATATTTTCGCACTGTTATCATGATAACTTATTGAAACTGTTGTTGTCGAGCGCCATACGTTCTCCAGTTGAACCACGCTACATTTTTGTGTTCGAAAAGTGTAAAGTCAGATCACTTGAAAAGATGAGGACTGTAGATTTTCAACCTATCTGTGAACAATACTTCCAGTTGATGATTGTGGCACGGCAATTTTGCCGTTCGTCACCCATTAAGAAAGTAGAGCTCGAAAGCAATCACTGTCAAGGTTGGAATGCTTTCTTCACAACACTGGCGTCAACAATGCCAGCCACATGCTTCATATATGGTCTAATGATCCATTCTGGTCAAATAGATCCGCTTAGAATATGCAGCAAAGCTGGCCAATACGTTTGGGGTGAAACACACACTAGTTATGGTAGATCAGGCTTTGCATGATATTTCGATTGGGCTACGGGAGCAAGCTTGCCCTGATGATGACAATGGAAGCTTATTGTCATGTGTATGTAGTTTCATCTCGCAGGAACCGTTATGGGTGCAGTTGTAAACACTATGTGGAACAGTGATGCTGAAGTTATCCTTATAGAAACTGGTTTATGCAAGCAAGGAACGGTTAACAAAGATTTTGCTTCAGCAGGGGATTACTACCATGCCGGAACACAAATCTCTATGAGACGCAATGGCTAATCTACACACGGATGCATTTGAACAATGACATCTGGAAAGAAATTATGATGCACAACTCATTGGACTGGCTGATGACTTGCAAGACATTTGCGACACACTGTGCATATTGCAAAACCACGGATCAAACACTAAGGAAACTCGCTTCCTCTTGACTCCATATTCAAACTACATGTTTGACTCATGATTGCGGCGTATAACGAAACTGAACTGATTGATCGTTATTCTGTCCAATGTTCTGTATCTGACATCTTGAAAAATAAACGTATAAACAAGATATTGCCAGATATATTAGTTCTCGTCATTCCTGATTATTTTATACTACACTTAAGTTTGTTGCTATACAGTTACTGTGAAAATGTGGAAAGAGAAATATATACAACGGGGCCATTAAGGGCCTGGATATAAGTGTACTTTCCGGAGTGAGGTACACTGATTTGAGAGTGTTGCCCACTGGAATATTATTCGCGAGGGTTTGAAGTTTAATAAAATACACGAAAACCAAAGATAGCACGAGGTGTCCACTACCTTCAACATTTGGACCCGTGCGCAACGACTAATACGACTAAAGCAACATTGAAGGCAACGACAACACATACGACTACAACAACATTGAAGGCAACGACAACACATACGACAACGACAACATTGAATAATAATAATAATAATAATAGTTTATTTCTTATATAGCGCCCCATCCAAATAATTGTTCTGGGGCGCTTTACAATGATTATTCCTAAAATAATGATACTAAAAATACATACTAATAACATAATAATAACAAGGCAACGACAACTCATACGACAACAACTACTTCAACAATAAAAATAAAATGACAACAACCGCACCAACAATACGTCGCTGACATTCTGGATTTATTCAAATCTCTAATTAATACATATCTCTTTAAAAAAGCATATCAATATTATATAATATTTCCATTCGAACTATTGACTCTCGGACAGTGGCTTACTTTTAATTATTTCGGCGCAGCCAATGTTCGGCGCAGCCATTTTAGTTTACATTAGTTATTTATTGGTTTATCTTCTATTTTATTTTGACAATTCTTTTATTGTATTTAGCTACCCAACTAATTTTAAACTAGAAAACAAGTTTCAATTGCTTAGTTATTTACAGAAGTTGTAATATGGACTTTGTCGTTATTATTATAATGATGTACGAATTTTATTTCATGGAATAAAATCATTGTATACTATATTTTATTATAGTGACTATTATGATTAACAATGTCGTATTTTAAGAGCCTTTAAGCATACGTATATCTGGATACATGGCGCTATACACAATAAAGTTATTACTGTTACGTTACTAACAACAGTAAAAATGACAATAATGGCAACGTTACCGCAACTTTACCACAATGGCAACTACAAAATCCACGATAACGGTAACAATAGTGCCAAAAAAAACACCACACAGCGACGACACCAATATTACCGAAAATAACGACAACTATAAACACGGCGACGACGATGACAACAATAGGACAATAACAACGTTGACAACATCGGCGGTCGCGACAACAAAAAACAACAACCTATACAAACTACTCATTTACTCTTACAAATATGCAAACTAGTTGGAGCTTTAACCCATTCGTATATATGTAACGTTTCAGGAGAACTGATCACCACTGATTTGTCTCAGGTTGGAGAAATACGCTCCAGAAAAGCCATGCATAACAGAAACACGTTCAAAAATAACTCTAAATAACTATCATTGTGCTTTCACACAACAGAACCACCAACTGGTAGATGAGAGGGCAGTGCTCGAGGAAGCGAGTTAACACAGACAAACGTTAGCGCATTAGCATAAAATATACAGTAGCAAGTAGCCTCCTATCGCAACACACAACTTACTTGCAACAATTTGCCCAGCCAGCTATGCCGCAACCTCCATAAAGCTTGCACACATGCTTTGTCCTTACACAAATCATCTCCACATTAACGCCCCTCTTTAGATAACACACGCCGCACGCTGAAATAGTTATTGTCAAATGAATCAATAAAGGTCACCATGTTAAAAAAATGTCAAAGGTCAAAAGGCTAAGTGGCGTTCCCTGGCGGAAAGTTTTCCTCTGGGACGGAGAACCCCAATTCCTCCGGAGGAAGGTCAAAGGTCAAGGTCACATGTCAAGTTATAAGCCAAAGACCACATGACAAGGTCAAATGTCAAGTGGCGCCCCTGGCGGATAGGTCACGAACTAGTGGCGCCCCCTTATGGACAGGTCACGAATTAGTACTGTCCAAATTCGTGCGTCTTATTTTTTTTAATTACGCCAAATGTAGCGCCCCTCGCGGATAGATGACGAACTACACACTAGGTAAAAGAACAAGTGGAGCCATCTGACGGATATGACTTCAGCTAATACCCCACAAATACGTGTGTCTTATTTTTTAAATACTTTTTAAAATAGTCAAAAGGTCAAGAGGCTAACCTGGTGAGCGTTTTCATTAGCTGTTGCGCACGAAGAAGAGTTTTCATTAGCCGTTGTCCTATCAGCCAGGGGGCGCCACTTGACATTTGACCTTGACATGTGATCTCTGACGTTGACCTTGATATGTGACCTTGACCTTTGACCTCCCTACGGAGGAATTGGGGCTCTCCGCCCCAGAGGAAAACTTTCCGCCAGGGGGCGCGCCACTTGACCGTTTGACCTTTGAGCTTTTCGCCTATCTTTTAACATGGTGACCTTGACTTTCCACCGGTGGAATTCGATCGCGCCGCGCCAAGGTATCCTTGATAGGATCCTACTATACTGCACATGCCGCACTCTGAAATAGTTATTGTCAAATGAATCAATCAAATACTTCCTCCACAAGGACGCCCCTCATTGGATTGCACATGCCACTGACTGAAATAGTTATTGTCAATTGAATGAATAAAATACGAAAATACTGACATTGTATATTACAATCTAGGAAATGCTATGATTAACTAGTTAGAAAAATGGCTTATTGATGGAAGACAAAGAGTAGAAGTTGATGGGGAAATTTCAAACTGGAAATTGGTTTTGAGTGGAGTACCGCATGGATCAATAGTGGAACCTACTTTATTCTTAAAAGCAAGGTGTTCAAGTTAGCGGACGGCATGAAAGTGTTGAGAAAAATTAAAAGTAGACAGCATTTGCAAGATAATCTTAATAAGTTGACCGAATGGTCTAAGAAGTGGCAAATGCTGTAAGAGCCTCCACACAGGACATGGGAATGAAGATGCACAATATACAATGGGTGGTACTGTACTAAATACTACCGTAAAAGAAATAACTATTAGTGCTGATGTGAAGGTATCAGAGCAGTGTGGAATTGCAGCAGCGAAGGGAAACCAAATTCTTGTATTAATAAGGCGTAATATAGTGTATAAGGAAAAGAACTAATAATACCGCTGTATAAAACAATAGTTAGTTAGATACTACCGATCAAGAAAATAACTTAGAATTAACTATTAATGTTGATATGAAGGTATCAGAGCAGTGAGGAATTGCAGCAGCGAAGGGAAACCAAATTCTTGGATTAATGAGGCGAAATATAATGTACAAGGGAAAAACCTAATAATACCGCTATATATAGCAAAACATAAAGCCTCATTTAGAATAATGTGTACAAGCATGGAGGCCATATGGCAAGAAGGATATTGATATGCTAGAAATGTTTTATTTTAACAAAAACCAGTAAATGACTTGAGCAGATAATCAGCACATTGCGTAGGTGTTAGTAGTGTTAATATATTAAAAAAATCGATATATAACTAAGAAGGGCGGGATATACTTAGATAGATAGGTTGGACTCTCGATAAGCCAAACGTCTTCCTAGTTCCCCTCCCATCTAGAGTTGAATCTCTAGGTGGCAATTTTGTTAAATCTTGTTAAAATTCCCCGGTCAGCCAATGCTGGGGTCAATTCCGAGACTAATTCGAAATTATAATTCAATTCCGCTCCAATTCCGGAGCAGGAGCGGCAATTGGAATTGAAAGATTTTGAAGAAAAAAAAAGGAATTCAAGAGGGATTTTATATTGAATTAATAGGTATTTAGTATATGATATTTTTCATTTTGTACCAAGGGTGTTGTTCATCAATACAATAGTTTTCAGTTAACATTCAAGAGTAGATGGAATATAAGAAGAAGTTGCTGGCAAAGGTCAAACACTACACATCAAATAACAAGTGGATGAATGAAAAGTCAGCTCTAGTTATAAACAACCTTGGCAGATTATATCCCATACATAAACAATGTCAGTATATTTCGATAAGAAAAAATAAACATCCCAATAAATCGCCTAACCTTCAAAGATCAATAGCAGATACGATGAATAATGTGAAATGCACAGGCTTTGTTGGCTGCTCTGATCTTTTATACGAAACACTCATCATTTCGTCAAATGTAAATCGTACATTTGGCTTAATTAAAATAGTTTTTATGTTATGAAAGGCGCTTACCATGGTCTAGATAGACCATATTTTTTTAATATGGGTGTTCAATAAACACAACCTACACAAAACAACATAATTATTATCGTAATTATGTCGAATAGGTCAGTTATATGGATTCTGAGTCGTTGTCACAGTAGTACCTTAAATGTTTCTGACAGTGTAGACAGTGTATATGTTACTGTGTGCGTGTTTATGTGCGGTGTGTTTGCGTGCGTGCGTGCGTGCCTGCGTGCGTCCATGGTGGCTCCGAAACCGTAAATCTTCATTCCATAGTAGATCTGTTTATTCGGATCTGTTTATGCAAGAATAAAGCTGCATGTAGAGTGTTTCATTGTTAGAGGCACAGCGGCCTTTTTGTATTCACTAACCCGTTAGCCAGTGATGTTCATTACGGTCTCTCAGCATATGCACAGCGAAAAGGCTGTTTCTTTTAGGAAACAACTAAATAGTATACCATAACAGAAAACGAGTGTATGTAGGCTACATTGATGTAGAGCGTGGTAGCGTTGTCAGTTAAACATAGGAGTTGCAATCGAATTACTCTACGTTAAAAAACCAATACCGTTCCAAAACTTGGCGCTCCTCATGTTACCATGCCAGTCAGTCAGTCAGTCAGTCAGTCAGTCAGTCAGTCAGTCAGTCAGTCAGTCAGTCAGCCAGCCAGCCAGCCAGCCAGCCAGCCAGCCAGCCAGCCAGCCAGCCAGCCAGCCAGCCAGCCGTCGGTCGGTCGGTCGGTCGGTCGGTCGGTCGGTCGGTCGGTCGGTCGGTCGGTCGGTCGGTCGGTCGGTCGGTCGGTCGGTCGGTCGGTCGGTCGGTCGGTCGGTCGGTCGGTCGGTCGGTCGGTCGGTCGGTCGGTCGGTCGGTCGGTCGGTCAGACGGTCGGTCGTTCGTTCATTCGGTCGGTCGGTCGGTCGGTCGGTCGGAACGGTTTTAACGGTGGGTGCCGCGGGGTGGGAAAAGTAAACATCCCGCATAGCAACCAAGGTCGTATCTGACTCGCGCATGCGCAGAAACGTCAATCGGAAAGGATTTAACGCCGGAAAAACGTAAGCGCTACAACGTCTTGGACGGGCAAAGGGAAACGTGGCGTGACGTCACACGTATTGTTCGCCGAGCTAGAACGTTTAAAAATAGTTGAGCGCGATTCACTGAGCCGGGAGAGCTCTAGCCGTCGAACACTAGCGGCTGCGCCAACAAGCTACATAGAGAAGATTGATGTTCTTGGCGAATCAAAAATTCAAGACGCCATTTTGATGCCATCTTCTCTCCGTCAAGTTCCTCTTGCAGCCGTGGTCGCTGCCATAGTTACCACCACTCTCGCTACCGGAAGGTAAGCAGTGCGTTGGTAACATTCGCTATTCGTAATATGATGCGAATGCAAACCTTACCTATACTACATAATGTTGCGAACTATTTTTGTTATGCAATTGCGTTGAAGCATTGCGGTTATTCAAATGGCGTTATTGCATTTTCAGCTGCGCACACCCACGGCCACGAATCTGTGCTCTACACATCTGCCGTCGACGTTGAATCCGCCGATATCGCCCGCTTTGATCGCCAGATCTGCGCAGTTGTCTACCTGAGCCATTCTGGTCACCAACATGACACATCGCACTGGGGTCCATCCAGCGCGCAGACACATCCGCCGACGCCGTCACGATCGCTACCGTCGAAACCGGTATCCGGCCGCACGTTTTCAGAGTCGTGTCGAATCGTGGTATCATCGCCATCGGACATCCTTGTCGTCGGGACTTTACAATGTTACATGAGACATGTTACTTGTTACCCGTAAATGTTACTTGTTACCCGTAAATGTTACATGTTACATGTTACATATCACATGTCACATGTCACATGTCACATGTCACATGTCACATGTCACATGTCACATGTCACATGTCACATGTCACATGTTACATGTTACATGATACACGTAGATGTTCCATGTTCCATGTTCCATGTTCCATGTTCCATGTTCCATGTTCCATGTTACATGTTACATGTTACACGTAAATGTTACACGTAAATGTTACATGTTACATGTTACATGTAACATGTAACATGTAACATGTAACATGTAACATGTAACATTTACGTGTAACATTTACGTGTAACATTTACGTGTAACATGTAACATGTAACATGTAACATGTAACATTTACGTGTAACATTTACGTGTAACATGTAACATGTAACACGTAACACGTAACACGTAACACGTAACACGTAACATATAACATGTAAAATGTAACATTTACGTGTAACATGTAACATTTACGTGTAACATGTAACAATCTCAATCTAACCGACCAGACATCGCCACTACGACTGCGTCTGTCGAATCCGGGAGCGTCCGCTCCAGCAGCTCTGCACCGTACATCCTGTCCGTGTCTTGTCTCTTTCTCTGTGGGCCACTACGACGTATTAGTGTCAACGCCCGATTCTATGTTCAGTGTTATTTAGTTTTGTGACGAGGTGGTTGTTACGGGGGACCGTTGCAATTGCCGGATGAGAACCAGGCCTAATCGACTGTTGATTAGATTCGCCTGTTGTTTATCCAGACCTGGTGCTTGTGATGGTTTGTGGACGGGACAAATGTTGCTTGTCTGTTCGACTTACGTTAGGTGTTTGTATTGTGTCTTGTTCGATGTGCGGAGGAAACCAAGTCACCAAAAGCGTCCGATCCAGTTGCAACAAGATGTGAAAACGAAAACGCTTGACAGCAACAAGACATGAAAACCGAAAAAGCGTACATTGCAACTGAACAATAAAGACTACATTACAACGGACGATTTAAACATGCAACGAACTGTTTGTTAAAAAAAACTTTATAATAATGATTTATGATGAAACACGCTTACTTTATTAAATAAAATGGTGACAAACTTCAATAACGCCTCTGTTATGTGTGTTGTTATATAATTACACGATATCAGGTAGTAATTAGTACACAGCGCGGTGATTGTAGAGTTTCTCGCCTTCCGACATATGTCCAGTAGTCTTCTTTATAGTCTTTCTCACATATGTTAGATAGTCTTCTTTGTCTTTATTCCAACACATGTCCCGTAACGTCCACCATTTCTTTCCTTTATACATACACTGACCACTATCACGTTACTGACCTGCCAACGTCGAAAACGTTCGGCCTGGGCGCAGCCACAATACCGAGTACTTAGAGGCAGTGAACAGAAAACAGATCGCGTCACGCACGCACGCACGCACGCACACACGCACGCACGCACGCACGCACGCACGCACGCACACACACACACACACACATGCACACACACACACACACACACACACACACACACACACACACACACACACACATACACACACTCATTTCAAACCCAACTCGTTTAGAACGAATACCGTCATGACAACTGCGTTCACTAATCAATGTAGCTGGCAGTTCAGCAAAATCATTCACTGAAGGCGTTAAACATAGAAGCTAAGAGAAAAACGAAACATTATTAAAGAGACACGAACCCACAACCCCTACATAATATGCGCCTATAGTCGGCCATTACATTCGTCACGCTAGATCTCCCAAACCTAGTGACAAAGACCATGACAAATACCAACTTGCAATCACTTTCTCTGATGAAACAATAATTACACGCAGATGATGAGGCGTTGTCGTTCTATAACTAACTTCACAACATGTAACGTTGCTGCTTATTACAATTTGTAAATTCATTACAGAAAATTTCAATTACCCAGTGCAAAATCGACTAGATAATTTGCTTTGGTTATAATGAGGAATAGAGCAGGTGCAAACGCTTGGAGGAAAGTAGAAGGGGTGATGGGAGATATACGCATATCACGTAAACTTAAACGAACTGTGCTCAGCTCGTGTGTTACCCCGCTAGATACGACGGCACTAACAGAGAAACAACAGAAGATCCAGGTTCACGAAAACAACCTGGTAGGAAGAATCATGGAATTTAAGAAAGCTGATAAGAGAACAATGAATGCACTGAGAGTGGAGGTTGGAATGAAGGACAGTTTTAAGAAGAAATTGGTGAAGAGTTGGTTGACACGGCCTGGTCACGTGGAACGAATGGGAGATGAAAAACTGGCAGAGAGCACAGAAAGTGGAGGGGAAAGGAAGCGAGGAAGACCGAAATTGTGATGGGGGATTGCATTTAAAGAGACCCGGAAAGAGTAGGAGAAAAAGAGCAACAGGAATTGGAGACTGCTGATACAGAACGCAGTGAGAGTAAAGTGAGAAGAAAAAAGACAACGGAAAAGGAAATCCTGGTCAACGCACCTTGACAATGCTGATGCCATGGGAAAAAATGCAATTTGACACTAGTCTAATAACCGAGGATCTATTATTTTAACTTCTTAGCCATTACCATCACGCACGGGATTGGGGCCATGCCCCCCTCTGGCTACGCCATTGTTGTTTTAAACATTGATAGACAGTGGAGTAGTCAACGTAATAATAACAGTGGATCTCGCCCTATACAGAACAACTACGTAGGCGATTTAGACTATAACCATCTCGAAGCGATCAGCTCTAGAGGACAACATTATGTCGACGGGGCTATTTATAGAACACTCTTTCGTCGGTCAACCCGTTCTAACTGGATGTAGCTACTTGCTAACCACTCAAGTACAGATGCATGTAAAACACCTAATGTCAATCTTGTCAAAAGTACCTTCAACCTAACCCTCACCCTAACCTTAAACCGTATTCCACATAAGAACCTGCGATGTCGCGCATGCATTTCCCCAGGCGTTATAGACTATCCGGGTGACTTTTCCGAGTAAGCGCAATAAATGCAAAACCATCAATGGGCAGCGAAACGCAAAGCAATTATGGTATAACACCACGGTCTGTTCGCTGCTCTGCGACAAGACACAGATACGCAAGGGATCGGTGACAAGTGCTGGGATCATTCAAACAAGTCTTAGCATTATCGCGCGGAGAGAGAGAGAGACAGACAGAGAGCGAGAAAGAGAGAGAGAGAGAGAGAGAGAGAGAGAGAGAGAGAGAGAGAAAGAGGGAGGGAAAAGAAAGACGGAGTCGATCCAGTATTTTTCAGCACTAGGGTATTTCGTTACAATGTGCGCGGGCTACTCTTCGTCGAATTAAAAATTCGGGCAATATAAAAATGTGTTTAAAAGATTCTTGCAAAAATACCCTACTTGTTTTTTGTAGATACTACAAACCACAGCAAACCATCATCATCATGCTGTCGGTCGCGAAGCGACAAAGACTGCTTCCATCACTTGACTCTTGCTCTCCATTTGTCTCTCTGCTGTGAGAGTGATGTCCAGGAGTCGATCTTTATGTCTCTCAGCTTCAGGTTTCTCTTGATGGTATCTTTGAACCGGAGACGAGGGCGCCCTCTCTTTCTGTGACCAGAAGACAGTTGGGAGTAGAGAACCTGCTTCGGTAGCCTGTCTGATGACATCCTCATGAGGTGTCCAGTCCACCGGAGATTTTTTCTGATTAGAAGATCTTCCATAGATGGCAGCCCTGTCCGTTCGAGTATTTCCTTGTTTGTCACTTTGTCCATCCAGGTTATCCTCATGATCGAACGCAGATGTCGCATCATGAAGGCGTGCAACTTTTTCACCTGTCGTCTGTACACTGTCCAGGCCTCGGCTCCGTATAGGAGGGTGGACAGCACAATTGCACGGTATATCTTGCCTTTAACCCGCATGGACACATGGTGGTTGTTCCAGAGTCTCTGGCGTAGTCGGCCGAAAGATGCACTAGCCTTGGCCATCCTCCTCTGTATTTCATCGTCAATGCATCCGTCACTTGATATAGTGCTTCCGAGGTAGGTGAATTCCATAACAGAGTTCAGCTTGTTTCCATCAACCATGATATCCTCCTCTCGGGTTCTTGTAGAGTTGGGTTGGTACAGCACCTCGGTCTTCTTGATGTTAATCTTCAGGCCAAACTTCTTTGACGCATTGGAAAAAGCATCCACTATTTTCTGCATCTCTTCAGCAGAGTGTGCAACCAGTGCACTGTCATCTGCGAATAGCAGCTCCCTCATCAGTATCCGTGTAGTCTTGGTCTTCGCTCTGAAGTGTGCGACGTTGAATAGGTCAGCGCTCTGTCTGGACTGTATGTAGATGCCATCCCCCATGTCTCGGAAAGCATTGTCGAGCATTGCTGATAGGAAGATGGAAAAGAGCGTGGGCGCCAGTACACAGCCTTGCTTGACCCCATTTGTGACCCTGAACGATTCCGAGACTTCCCCTCCAACATTAACAGTCGCCGTCATTCCGGTATGTAGTGCCTCGATCATTGTTGTGAACTTCTCTGGGCAGCCATACTTCTTCAGTAGCTGCCATAGTCCGGTCCTCCCAACTGTATCGAACGCCTTACTGAAGTCGACAAATACAATGTACAGTGGTCGGTCCTGCTCAATGCACTTTTCTTGTAGTTGTCGGAGACAAAATATCATATCCACGGTGCTCCGGTTACCTCTGAAGCCACATTGTGTCTCCGGAACTACCTCTGATGTTAGGTGGGTAGGTAGTCTGTTGAGGAGGATCCTGGCGAAGATCTTGCCTGCTATGGAAAGAAGAAAGATTCCTCTATAGTTCCCACAGTCTGTTCGATCACCTTTCTTGTAGATGGTTATAATGCTTGCATCCTTCCATGCTTGTGGTACAGAACCCATCTCCCAGGCATTGGTGATTAGTTGGTGCAGTCTGCTGAACAGATTGTCTCCTCCATGCTTCCATACTTCTGCAGGAATTCCATCTCCTCCAGGTGCTTTACCATCTTTCAGGCTGGCGATTGCTCTAGCCATCTCATCCATAGTTGGAATCTCATCAAGGCTTGTCTTGGTAATGCGCTGCGGGATGTTGTCCAGAGCTTCGTGATCTATGTCGCCAGGGACGTTGAGTAGCTTCTGGAAGTTTTCACTCCATCTTGCCACAACTCTCTTGCTGTCAGAGAAGGTTTCCATTCCGTCTGTTGATTTTAGTTGAACAGGTCCCTTCTTTTTGGGTCCCCACACTTCCTTCAGTCCATTGTAGAAGCCCTTCATGTTGTTACTGTCGGCAGCTCTCTGCAGCTCCACTGCTTTCCTTTCCCACCAGTCCGACTTCAGTGCACGGGTGTGTTTTTGTAGCAGTCTGCAGGCATCTTTGTATGCTGCAGTGGTGGATCTAGTGCTCCTGGTTTGCAACACTCTCTGGTGGGCTTGATCTCTTCTGCTCATAAGAGTCTGTAGCTCCTGGTCGTTGGGGTCGAACCAGTCCTGGTGTTTTCTGTCTGGCTTGCCAAGATATGTCTTGGCTGTGTTGTACACAACCTGCTGCAGAGCTGCCCATTCCTCGTCTGGTGTTGAGTTTTCCTTCTCCTCCCAGTGGGCGAGAGCACTGTCCATCTCCTGCTCAAAACTCTCCCTATGGCTGATGGTACTTAGTTTTGCAGTGTTGAGCTTGGTCGGCTTATTTGTCCCTTGCCTGTTGTGCTTTTGTCGTATTCTGAAAGCCACTTTTGATCTCAGCATCTGGTGATCGGTCCAGCAGTTTGCTCCACGCATGGCTCGGGTGCTGTGGATGTCCATCTTATCCCGACACCTCATAGGCACAGGGTATAACGAATTCGCTTATCACAAATTCTTGCTTATAGAGAATAAAATGAACTAGGTCCGATTCAATGTTAATATTTAGTTACTTCATTGTCGGAAAATAGCTCAGATGAACTAATGTTATCAAATTCTCATGTAAATCGACGTTAAATAAAGCTTTTTGTATCTTGTTCATTTAGTAAATGTAAGTTATAATGAATGCATTTACTGGTGTGATGTAAACTAAATGTAGAAAACATTCTTAGATGTTCAGTGTCGTAACTCACTGCCTCTAAATTAGCTTGCTGAGTTGTTCACGATCAAAGTCATACTCGAAATGAATGGTGTCGCACAATAACTCTTTTATTCAACAACTGTAGTAGGATGTACGATTGTATCTGCAAATGTCAGCAGCGACGCGGGACGACTGTACTCGACTGGACGATTCTTCCACAACGTAAGCGGCAGTACATATTATAACGTGGCCAATCAACCACTACCGCGGCGGCCTCAAGATACCAGGGTGGTGAGCGGATGTATCAGACGTGACCGAGTGAGGAAGAGATTCTTTAGACGTGACAGGGGCAGGTGCCCGGCCGTCTGCACCCTCGTCGCCGTGCAGAGGCTCCGCCTTCATGAAGCTCACTACGCTGCTGTCCCCGCCCGTAGACGGCCCGTGGTCGTCGTCGTCTGATCGACGCGAGCTACTGGGCGTATGCACGAGGCCCATCCAGCTGTGAGTGGCTGTTGGTTTCACTTCGTCCTTGTCTGCAAACATGGGTGACACAATGTCGAACATGCTTTGTGTGCCCTCTAGTTCTGTCGTTGCTGGCGTCAAGATGTCCATGAGACGCGTGTACATCTGTGTCGCGAGGTCCTCTGGCTCCTGTTCAAACATTACAAACTCCTCACTAGGCAGGGGCATCAGCGCTATTGACGTCGGGTCGTATTTCCTGGAAACGTATACACATGCATCAACCGAGAGTAAGTCTGCATTACAAGAATATTTTATTCGACCAATAATTGGTCAATCAAGTCGATTGACCAATTATTGTAATTTACACTATTTACTTATATACATTTTAGAAGCTCGATGTACATATACGGGAGATCCCTATTCTACACATACTATTGTATTGTATTTTAACCCTATGAGGTACCACAATAACTAATCGGACAGAAGGCGCTCTGACACAACTAGGGTCTTTTTGCCGTCTTTTACGTATTCTTGAAGTGTGTAAAATGCGGCACCGTTTTGCGGAACATTTTGTGGAACGCTTGTTTAAAATTAAATCATCCTACAATCAGCTGTTGAATTCGCATGACTCCGAAGCCTCACACATAACTAAATATGGGTACAGTCTGATATGTCCGTCGATGTGAAAGTATAATATGACATTAATGAAGATTTACAACGGGTGGAACGTCGACTGGTGGCCCGACGACAGGTGTGCTGGCTCGATGCCGGAAAGGATGTTTAAAATCATCCACAGCTCGCCGTATGCATCACACGAAACTGCTACGTCTTCACACATAGTTAAATATTGATATCGCCTAACATGTCCTTCAATAGGAAAGCATAATGTCTACATTAATGTACATTTACAGTCGACGAAACGTCGCGGGACGTTCGATTGAATTCAGTGCCAATATGGCGTTGTTTTGGCTGTTCTGTCTATTGACCACACATACGGCATGCCCACATGCAAACTATCGCTGGATACGCGCCTGCACAGTAGTCCATAAATAGTAAATTCTGGATGATTTAAACACGCTTTCAGCAAAACATGCAAAAAAATCCACGTTAGTCGCTGGAGGCGCTGATACGCAACTAGGGTGTAGTTGCATATTAGTACCTCAATGAAATAAATAAGTTGAATACAATAGTAAATTGACTTCGTAAAATTATATATGCTTAAACAGTACACAGTAGATTTCATTTTTTGCTACCCTAGTGGGTATGTATGCATTTATGTATGTACATATAATATATATATATATATATATATATATATATATATATATGCATAAACATACATACATACACATTTATACATACATACATACATACATACATACATACATACATACATACATACATACATACATACATACATATATACATACATAATCTTGATTGCCCAACGAAATTCTGTTTGCAATCAGAGCTAGACATACATTAAGCGAGATCATACTGTGTACACAAACACACCACAGATCAAATAGGCCGGCTTAATTACTGTTAAATATACACAAATGAGCATCTGGAGTCGGCCACTTAA
>OZ024864.1:50629346-50676846 GCA_964017155.1 Oasisia sp. SBJ-2009 | reverse complement strand
CTAATATTATTATTATATAATAAATATACACACACACATTTTGTGTTTAGATGTATAGAAACACTACACCACAAATAATTCTGCAAACAGTTCGACTGTACTCTGTATATCGGTTTCAAAACACATATAGGATCATGATACATTGTAAAACCTACAAATGTCCCAAGATCCTCATAAGAATCACCCAGGATCACTGGCACACAGAGGATGTGATGTTATATAAAGCAAAATGTTGCCAATGGTTCTCTGATATACACCTGCATTAACGTTTTAGTTCATTATTCAATCTAATATATATATATTTTTTTCTCTGGGATTGTTTCTTTCATTCGCTTACCAAAAGGTTATATTTGACATAAAATGAAAATAGAATATTTGAAGAAAATTAATACATTGCATTCTGTCCTGAAACTTTTCAATTCCATGTGTAAGTTGACTAGCCTTTAAATTCTTGATTTTTTCCAAGTCGTTGTTCGCGATGAATGCCAGACTCTCGGCCACCTCGTACAGCTTTGTCTGCAACAACGATGGTGTGTCTAACGAAACCTGAGTGAACTCGATCAGTCGTCCTGGCAAAAATATGTACTTTTATGTATGGGCCACAACATGCCATTTTTGCCATTTTCAAGTGTCATAATTTACCGTTAGCTTAACATGTTACGCATTTAAATCAAGTATATATATATATATATATATATATATATATATATATATATATTTTTTTTTTCTCTCTGGGATTGTTTCAATCTTTCTAGATTCTGATTACAAATACCTATAATCAGTTGGTGTACACAGACGATGTGTATGTGGTTAATTCATGATTATCGATATTTTCACAGAATGACATTTTGACTATAGATCAACAACATTATTATTATTTTGCAAAACCTCTCAGGATGGACAATTTACATTTTCACTGGTTACTCTGTGCACTGAGCTGAACCGAGTCTTTTCTTTTCCGAGAATAGATACAATTGGGTCAAAATACATGTGGACACACACACACACACACACACACACACACACACACACACACACACACACACACACACACACACACACACACACACACACACACAGGCACGCGCTGACACACGCAAACAATTACAGCAGCCTCCCCATTTACACATATACCTTTGTGGCACCGGCTTGCGTCAATTCAGCCGCAGCCTGCCGAACGTTGTGTGAAAAGGCACCAATAGCAACTAAGGTCGTGTCGTTGTCCAGCTAGAACATTAACGCATCACCTTGGATTGCAAAAGATCACAGCAATTACGTTAGCAATTATATTGGACAATTTCTGGACGGGCGTGTAATGCAAATCATTGCCCACAGGATCACTGTAACTGTGTGTATGTGTAGTGCGTGTGTGAAGCTGCAAGAACCAAGCACATAACCGTCAGCCTTCGGAAGATGGCAGTGATGCTTCGGTCTAATCCCGGCCTCCTCCACTGCCCTTGACCACTGACAATGATGGCACACGATGAGATGTCAACGGCTTCGCCTGCCTCGGGAGTCGCCTGAGTTCAGCATGCAGCATGGACAGTGAGGCATCAAATCAGCGCGTCAAGGCTGACGTCTCTTTTGGGAGACTGTGGAAACGGGTACGGGACGAACATGACATCTTGATGAATATAAAATGTACAAAGCTGTCATCCTGGCCTCCTCCTGTGTGGCTCATGGTCTCCTCTCTGTGTGGCTCCTGGCCTCCTCTCTGTGTGGCTCCTGGCCTCCTCTCTGTGTGGCTCCTGGCCTCCTCTCTGTGTGGCTCCTGGCTGCCTCTCTGTGTGGCTCCTGGCCTCCTCCTGTGTGCCTCCTGGCCTCCTCTCTGTGTGGCTCCTGGCCTCCTCTCTGTGTGGCTCCTGGCCTCCTCTCTGTGTGGCTCCTGGCCTCCTCTCTGTGTGGCTCCTGACCTCCTCCTGTGTGGCTCCTGGCCTCCTCTCTGTGTGGCTCCTGGCCTCCTCTCTGTGTGGCTCCTGGCCTCCTCCTGTGTGGCTGTGATACATGGAATTTGTACTGGACATGAACGGAAAAGGCTTGAGCATCTCTTAGAAAGACCGGGTCCCTGACACTGAAGTGCTCTGACGTTACAAAACACTGTGTGTGTGTGTGTGTGTGTGTGTGTGTGCGTGTGTGTGTGTGTGTGTGTGTGTGTGTGTGTGTGTGTGTGTGTGTGTGTGTGTGTGTGTTTGCATGCGTCTGTGTGTGTTTGTGTGTATTTGTGTGTGTGTGCCTGCGTCTGTGTGTGTGCATGCGTCTGTGTATGTGTGCGTGTGTGTGTGTGTGTGTGTGCGTCAGTGTGTGTGTGTGTGTGTGTGTGTGTGTGTGTGTGTGTGTCTATATACATGCGTGTATGCAGTGCCTTCGTGCAAATATGCATGAGAACATAAGGATGGGTGAACAGTAGGCGGGTGGGTGGCCAGAATAGACTTCTTCCAGGCCAGGAGCCACACAGAGAGGAGGCCAGGAGCCACACAGAGAAGATTGGCTTCTGAACTACCAACTAACTGGTGGATATATAATTGAAAAACACTCAGATTTAACCACAATTCTTTTCGTTTTCATCATTCAAATCGAGCTGTCTGTGTTGAGCCGCTACAGAGCTATGTCAACATGATTACACACTGCATGTAATGCCGTGCTCGGCGATTGCATAAATTAGGTTATCACGAGAATACAATTAAGTACAACACATTGCCAGAGTGACAAGGGGTGCCCTTAGTTTACTGTGCCATGTGAAAGTGAGAGCTGACGCATGCGGGGGCGTTCTACTGACACTGCTGATGTACTTGTCATAGTCGATCTGGGCGGCGGACTGTACGTCCCGCAGCGTCTGCCGGGCATCCTGGTCCAGAATGACGATGTCGTACGTTTTGATCTGGATTCCCTGCAGCAGCTTCGTGATGTTTATAATCTGTTGACAGAAACGCTCTCGTTTTGGCTAAGTGCTTAAAAACTGACTTAGCAACGAGTCGCTTTTGTAAAAAAAGGAAATTCACTGTACATAGATGTGTCAATAAGGCAACACGTAATTGGTGACACTTCAGACACGCAGAGTGGCAAGTGTTAGCATACTGCATTGACCCAATAGGGCCAGTGTGTTTGCACGGCATTGGGCCTGTGCAGGCATGCTGTATTGGCCAAACGCCGGGTCCCCACTGCCGACATTGCACGCCCTGGTGCCATATGTTGGCTACTACGTGGCTTGCATCAACTGTACAGTTAATGCTCCCAGACAATTGCCAGCATTTTGTCAATTCTACGATGTTTGCTGGGTAGCAATGTCAAAATTTACAGAACAAGTGCAACATATATATATATATATACATACATACATAAAACATACACAGACAACCTACACACACACACACAATCATTATTAACTAACGGGAACAACCTACACATTGTATACAAGCCTTTTTACGAAATACACCATAACAGTGGTTACTATCACAAACCAAGGTATTTAGTTAATCGGCTGCATTTATTTGATACCCCTCATAATCTTTAATCATCTGTTTCTAAAGAACGTTTTCTTTCCAAAATAAGCTCAATATTTGGAAACATTATCTGGAATCCACTCCCTATTACAATAACATTATTTGAAACTACAGGCACCTCATATTTCCTTATTAACTCAAAACATTTGTTTGAAAATTCATTCCCACCCTAAATAAATGTTCGGCGATCCCATACTGCAATGACGACCCTTGTCTGTTTCCGGTTATGATAACGCAAATTCCTTTGTTTGTTGTGCCTCTGAGCTTGAATTTTCAAGGATAAAGGAGCCATATACGTGTTACCATTATTATTTGTCTGATTGTTGTTATCCTTTAAAATGGGGTTGTTGTGGTAACGAATGGCTCTATCATACCGCATGCAGCTGGACAGTTGTCTTGGAGATGTCATACACGTCCTTGTAATGCAGAACATTCATGATCGGTTGGTTTATACCGCAACGACTGGAAATAAAATAACAATATCACCCACTCCCACTACAGCATTCACTGTGTGCATTCAGAAATCATACGCTTATAGAAACCTTAAATATCAACAAATTAATACATTTTATTTTTTCGAACACCTCTTTAAGAATAACGTTTCGTTGTTCCTAAGTAACTGGACATTAATTGTTACTGGTCATGTGTAGAGCTCCCAAATGTGATGCTACAAAGTCCTATCGATGATATCAGAAGTCAAATATGGCACAGCGTCATGACGCGGTTAGGTTTGAAAATATGTTTGTTTGTTATAGAGCTGGTAATTTTATTCGTTTTATGTTTCCGAATACATATCGCTGTTGTTATTGTTGTTGTTGTTGTTGTTGTGTGTGTGTGTGTGTGTGTGTGTGTGTGTGTGTGTGTGTGTGTGTGTGTGCGTGCGTGCGTGCGTGTGTATGTTTACATGTGTAATTGTACACATATATATATATATATATTATGTATTTGTGTGTGTGTGTGTGTGTGTGTGTGTGTGTGTGTGTGTGTGTGTGTGTGTGCGTGCGTGTGTTGATTGCATGCAAGTGCGTGCGTACGTGTAGTACCATTAAGTGGTTATGCAATTTTGCCCAACAAACATCAATAAGTTACCATGGTGACTAATTCATAAGAACACTAAATCATTGATCAACAAATCAGTCTTTAACTATACAATAATGGATTGGCATGCACAAATGTTACCATCACAATAAACGATGGCCGATGGTATAAAATGACGTGCTCTGATCAAACATAACACGAATCTATAGCCATAAGAAACATGACTTACGTAATCATATCAGAGAGTGTGATGTTTACCGAACTGTTGCTCAAAATGAGATCGCCAAAATAAAAACCTTTGGTCCCAAAAAACTCGCTATTTGGACCATCGAGAAGCTGCACAGAAAACAAGCAATATAACCAATTTACCCAGAATACAGTCGTGCCCACACACGCAAGCAAGTTCACACACACGCACGCACGCACGCACGCACGCACGCACGCACGCACGCACACATTGCATTTCAACATCACAACGTGTGCATCTCTTATAAATGAAGACATTTTCAAACCGGTTGACGATAATAACTAATTAAAAACATATCTTATGCTATACAAAACCAAATGGAATTTCTTATGTACACGCATCCAAATGTCATAAAGCTAATAATTTGAGCAACTAGTAAATGATATACTGCCCGTAGCTTATTTAAAAAATATGATTGCGCATGTATTTTTGCTGGAATGTTTCTGTGAACCGTTTGTTCGCTTCTTAACTATATTTGTTTCTGAACGGATCATTCTTCTTTCAGTAACGCAAGTTGTTTCTATGTGTAGTGTGACAATGTTTGTTTCTAACACTGGGCAACATTCTAGTGACTGAGCAGTGCCTAAACTACAGAAATCGTGGTTAGAAATGGATGGTTTTATGAGATATGGACGGATGGGTGATAACCAAGCTGTTCTCAGTTCTCAGGTTATTAACTCCAAACAGCCCAATCTTGGGCTAATGCAGGAGTCACTGAGGATGGTCACTGCCAGGGTGCTTGTCGTCCTCAGTGGTTCTGTTACGTCCCAAATTGAGACGGGACCGACATTAACGTGATTCTCCGATTCACGAGGGATACACAGTTCCCAATGTTGAGAGCCAGATTTTTATATCAAATGTGCCGGTACCGGGGATCGAACCCGTGCCGCCGGCGTTAGAGGCGGGTGTGGTAACCACTACACCACTGCACTCTGTCTGGGACTGAGTGGTCTAAATCCTCTCAAAAAACCTTGTCCACTCTACATTTTGGAAGGCATGGCTAAGCTGCTGGACATGCAATGCTACACAGTCAAGCCGATGGTCATTTTGTACTGGACTCTGTCAAGTCTCATCCCCGGTCGTTCTTTTATATACAAAATTTAAAAGGGAGCCACCTTCAATTCTGAGTTCTCAAATTCGAGACCTTTTCAGTAAGAAATCAGTTCATCTGAATGTCATTAAACTGAAATCGTTTATGTTTGTTTAAAAAATGCTGTAGCCAACTGTCGTGTCACAGAGATTGCCTGCAACGTGACACATCACGGACACTCTCAGTGACACGTACTGGTGTTGAGCTTTTTGTGTAAGCAATATCCGTGTAAAGGGGTAAAGACGATTTTAAATAGTGAAATCAGACTCAACAGCTTGTGAATATGCTAGAGAATCGACCAGAAATCAAAATGAAGACGGATGAGCTAACCACAAGATTGTGCAACCTAGCCTCGAGTAACCAGACTTCGTGGGGTGCCTATGTAACCGACATGGCGGTCTTACCCCAGAATAGGGTAGAGACGCCGATTGGTTCTCAGGCCGAATTTGAAATAACAAATTAAATAAGGATATATTTTTTATCAGATAATGCCATATTATAAAAACTATTCAAAATTAAACTTATATTGACACAACATTAAACGGAAATGCAAGCTTGCAGTTTATATTGTATATATTGTTCGTGGATCCAAGAAGGGATATGAAATTAAGTAAAAATCATATAATAAACTTGCAGTTATTTATAAAAATAGGAGTTACGGCAGGATGACCCAGGATCCACGAGGTGGCAGCATTGCTTAGCCCCACACGGATAACATTCAAACGCCGACAAAGGCACCAGATTGTCTTCTCGGCAAAATTACGCAGCTGAACGAGAGTCGGTTAAGCGAGACCATATACAGCAATGCATTCCCCGTGGGAACCCTCACATGCCCCGTGGGAACCCTCACATTCCACGTGGGAACCCTCACATGCCCCGTGGGAACCCTCACATTCCCCATGGGAACCCTCACATGCCCCGTGGGAACCCTCACATTCCCCGTGGGAACCCTCACATTCACTGTGGGAACCCTCACATTCCACATGGGAACCCTCACCGATCTTATTAATCCCTGTTTCCTGTCCGCCATTGGATCGCAGAAGACCGTCTCGAATAAGCCGCTAACAGGAAATGACATACACGCCGTCAACACCATAATCCACGATATGACACAGATGAGCTTCGCAGCACTACAACAGACACCGGCATAAGCAAATGTTATGTGATAGAGAAATATGAAATATTTTAAAAGAAGGGTGTCTGTTCTTGGTATAACTCAAAATTTAGGTTTTTTTTTATTAACTGACCCACCGGGCCAGTAAATTTGAAAAGTAACTGATAAAGGTTACTGGCCAAACTTTAAGGGAAAATGCATTCATTTTCATAAAATAACTTCTCAGATAAACCCTTGGCAGGGCATTAAGCGATCTTTTGCTTTCTCACATAACCATCAACATAATTTCTTGCAGTTGCCACACGTTTCTTCACATAGCTTATTTAAATATACATACACTAGGTTACAAAATAGAATCATTTACATTCCTGTATATAATTCACAAAACATTACGCGTAGTTCAGAGATTGCCGCAGCGCTGGTATTGCGTCGAGGCGTCTCCACATTCATTAGCTTCACAACAATTCCTGGTAAGTGGAACACATTTTACCCTAACCCTAAACTGGCCCTAAAGTGGCCTACGAGTACAACGCTAATAGTGGACGCCTCGACCCAGTACCGATACTGCGGTAATGATAGAGCTATATACGCGTAGCCGCCATGGATGACGTTGCGTTTTGGACGCTTGCACGAATGACTTTTGTCAACTGTATTCGGTTCAGTACTGTAAGTGATTTTACTTTGTGACCTTGAGTGTGTGTATGTAAATATGATGTGAGAATTGCATGTGTGGTTGTAGGTGGTCAATGTCATGGTTATGTAAGAAAGTGAAAGATCGCAGTGCAGTTTCAGCCTATGCGCATTTCGCACCTCACTGGGTGGACAGTTTGTTATGTTTTGATATATATATATATATATATAATTATACGTATATATATATATATAATAATACGTATATATATATATATATATATATATAAAACACAAATTACATTAACAAATTATATATTTCCGATTTCACATACATTATGCTACTGTGTTTCAGGAGTTTCACAAATGTCAACATTTACCTATTTATACAATGCACATGAAATGGTTTTGACAAATATCAGTTATATTACCAAACATGGCAGGCACTGTATATAAAAGTTTGTGACTCATTGTGATGGTTGTTATTATGGGTCCTGAGCCGTTCGCAGGACACGTTGTGTAAAGAGGTAAATGTGCAAACATTACACAGTCTTTATGTTGCAAAAACGGTGCATGCTTTCACATGCTAGACGGTACCACTGAGCTAAACTATTTCCATGTGATGACGCCCAAAAATCCCCCCGCCACATAGATGTATTTTTGGTGTTTGCGCCTTAGTGAAACAGTGCCCCCTGGTGGGCATGCAGCGATACCTACAACACCAGCATGTGTCCGCACAAGTCCGAGAGGTTGGTGCGGAGAGTGCACATTCCGTCCGTCCAGTTGGAGTACATCCCACCGCACACAGACGCCACCTGCATCACCGCGATTAATTCGCTCAGAGCGAAGAGAGTGACACCTAGGGACCACCTGCAGTACCATAATAAACGAGGTCACAGTGAATAGTGACACCTAGGGACCACCTGCAGTATGACAGTAAACAAAGTTACAGTGAATAGAGTGATACATAGGGACCACTTGCAGAACCACAATGAACGAGTTCACAGCGAAGAGAGTGACACCTAGGGACAACATGCAGTACCACAATGAACGAGTTCACAGTGAAGAGAGTGACACCTAGGAACCACTTGCTATACCAAAATGAACCCGTTCATGGTGAAGAGAGTTACACCTAGTGATCAGCTGCAGCAACACAATGAACGAGTTCACAGCGAAAAGAGTGACACCTGGTTGTCATACGCAACACCGCAACGGACATGGTCGCAGTGAAGCGGGTGTCGCCTAACAGACCTTACACGCACTATGACACTGAACAAGGTCACAATGAAGATAGTGATGCTTAACTACAACCTGCATAAATTGTAACTGTTCACATTTCGACGCAAAAGTGTTTTCGTCCAACATTCCAACAAAGTTTAGCACTCTCACTAAAACTTGTTTATTTAAACCGCTTAATAAAAGACAACTATTTTTATGTTATGTTCCTGACTGCGTCGACACAAACTAACAACTACAATCAAACTTGTGTGAAGAGACACTGAATCAGTGCTAAAAATGTGGTGCGTTCAAATGTAGTTTTATAACACATACGGCTGACTCACCACTGCAAGCCATAGTGTCTTGCGTCATCTATCAGTATATTTAGCTTGCTCTCGTAGTAATCCAGGCCCCGCAATGTCTGTAACAAACAACAGTTCCCACCCTCAACAGTACGTCCCCTCTCAACAGTACGTCCCCTCTCAACAGTACGTCCCCTCTCAACAGTAGGTCCCCCTCTCAACAGTACGTCCCCTCTCAACAGTACGTCCCCCTCTCAACAGTACGTCCCCCTCTCAACAGTACGTCCCCCTCTCAACAGTACGTCCCCTCTCAACAGTACGTCCCCCTCTCAACAGTACGTCCCCCTCTCAACAGTACGTCCCCCTCTCAACAGTACGTCCCCTCTCAACAGTACGTCCCCCTCTCAACAGTACGTCCCCCTCTCAACAGTACGTCCCCCTCTCAACAGTACGTCCCCCTCTCAACAGTACGTCCCCCTCTCAACAGTACGTCCCCCTCTCAACAGTACGTCCCCCTCTCAACAGTACGTCCCCCTCTCAACAGTACGTCCCCCTCTCAACAGTAGGTCCCCCTCTCAACAGTACGTCCCCCTCTCAACAGCACGTCCGACTATCAACAGTACGTCCCCCTCTCAACAGTACGTCCCACACTTCATCCATACAGTAGTTGGGTGCTTCTCACAGCAATGCCCCTTGTGAGCGCCCCTACAGATCACCACTCTCTTAAACATAACTGCATACAGTAATGCCATTCTTGAACACCCTACCCCCATCAGTACCCCATGTGAACCCCCACAATAGCCTCTCTCTTTAGCTTTCCACCATAGATATACCCTTCTTGAGCAAACCCTCATAAAAGTACCCTCTTTAAGCAAACCCCCACATAAGTACCCCGCTTGAGCAACCCCACAGAGAAGTACCCTCTTGAGCATTCCCACAGAGAAGTACCCTTTTCAGCATCAGCATCCCCCTTAGAATATGCCTCTTCAGCATTCCATCACAGAACTACCCGTCTTTTGTATTCAACACAAAAATACCCTTCTTGAGCATTCTCCAAACAGAAGTACGTCTCTTGGGCATGCCCCAGTATGTTTAGGCGTTCAAATACGTAGGAATTGTGTTATGTCGTGAATCCTAACATTTCTAGCTTACCCTGTTCTGTAGCCTCCTTAGAAATCCCATGTCTTTACGAATTAGAAGCTCATAAAACTTAGCCAAATTGTCGAAGTCTGCAAGCAGAAACAACAGCTGAACAGACGTTTTGTGTGTGTGGTGTCCGTGTTATGTGTGTGTCTGTATGAAAATGTGTTGTGTGTATGTGTCGGTGTGCATATCAGTAAAGGCAGTTCTTATATGGCGCAATATCCAATCCTCAGGACCGTTCAAAGCGCTTTACACTTTATTTCCCTGACAAACCTGTTCACTCAGACACCATCTCGGCTTCTCTGGGAAGCATCCAGCCATATGCTACAATTAATGCGCGAAGGCTGCTCGTACACATATCCACCACTGTCTATAGCCAGGTACTCATTTAATTCAGCTGAGTGAAATGGAGCAATGTAGAGTGAAAAAACTTGCCCAAGGTTTTAACGCCGCAGCCAGGATTCGAACCCGGGTTCTCGTAGTCGAGAGTCCGAAGCTCTACCCCTGAGCCATGGCGCTCTACAATCAGTCTGTTTTGTGTGTGAGAATGTGTGTGAGTGTGTGTGCATGCGCGCGTGTGAGTGTGGGTGAGTGTTTGTGTGCATGTGTGTGTGTGAGTGTGTGCATGTGTGTGGGAATGTGCATGTGTGTTGTGTGTATGTATGTATGTATGTGTGTGTGAATGTGCATGTGTGTTATGTGAGTGTGCGTGCGTGCGTGCGTGCATGCATGCGTGTGTGTAGTGTCCAATTCGCTACCTTCTGGTGCTACGTCACTGTTCTCTTCCATGAACTGGTTCCGTCTCATCAGTCACATAACAATGGATGGTTTAAGAACAATGTCACAAAGCAATGGAATTGTGCGACTCACCAATTTGTGACATTTCGTCATATCATATGGTACTTACTATCTGTCTGCTGGAGAGATGGCCATCTTTCAGTAGGCGCTTGTAATCACAATTGCAGAAGACGGTTTCCCACGGATGATTGTTTGTTATAGTAATACATTAGAAAGTTGTTCATGTTGACATTTTAATGGAGTTTTTGGAAAATGAAAACAGTCTATTGCTGTATGACAGAGTGCTCTATTTCAGAGACACATCGGAAGTGGTGTTACTGGGGCGCATGCTTCAGTTGACATTCCTGGCTTAAACTATCACTGTTAATTAAGGAACGAAATCGGTTTTAATGAAAAAATTTGGCTTGCCAGAATGTAGCTGAACGACATCATAGATTACTGCTCATGTAGGCAGTCTTGATGAAAGTTTGTTGATATAATAGCTGATTCAGATTAAGAAAACTCACGTTTAACAATTGCCTCTGCTTTAGTCTCTATCCTGTAGTTGATAGTGTCGAGAGCTCCGTAGGCCTGCAGCAACAACCAACCAGCCTTCACAAGTCATCTTTCAGTCATGTCACTGTGTATAATCATCAACAATAGATGCCAACAGCACAGAGCATATTCTGATATATTAATAATAATAATAATTTTTATTTGTAAAGCGCCGTATATCCGGAAACATTTCCGGTGAGAGGCGCATAAAATACATTTAACACATACATATCTAAAATATTCACAATCAGTTAAGCTAGCACGTAAAAACGAAATGTTAAATTATAATAAATAGATAATTAAATAAAGCTTCTAAAAGTCTTAGTTCATAAGCTAAACGTATCAGCAATAAATAGATAAAATAAAATAATAAAGTATATTAATAATTTAATAATAAAGTAAGTAAAAAAATTGCAAAACTATAATTACAATTAAAATAAATTCATTATAAAATACCCTACAAGTAGTTTACAAATGCTCCCTTAAAAAGATGTGTTTTCAATTTGGACTTTAAAAAGTTCAAGTGAGTCTATTAGTCGCAGACTGTCCGGTAGATCGTTCCACAGGCGCGGAGCCGTCACTGAAATTGACTGTTCTGTTACATATTCTGCTGAAATGCTGGCTCCAAGTGTTTTTGTTTAAGACAACTGATTAAAAGTTGTTAAAGTGAGACGTGGGTGTAGATGTGTTTGCTGTACTCTAGTCCAGCTGTCGTAGTGGTGCCATTAAAAACTCACTTATTTCGTTTACACTACCTGCCTTGATGACACTGATTTGTATTCTATGACGCTGCTTGGTTTTAAATTGTTCAGTTTGGAATTGTATTTTTACACACTAATTTATTGTTTTATAATTATTTATCTTAGCTTATTTATTTATTTTTACTTACTTATTGCTCTTATATTACTTATTCATTTAAATTAGATTACTGATTTGATCTTACCTTATGTATTTAATTAGTCTATATTTTAGAATTGGTCAACACATCATAGTAATGTGTTTTTATCGATCTTAACTTATTTACTTATTTATCTTAGCTTATTTATTGTTATCGTACCTTATGTATTTAGTTAATTTATATTTTAGGTTAGTGAACACATCGTATTAATGTGAAGCGCTTTGATTGATATTTAGTTGGCTAAAAAGCGCCATATTAAGCAACGGAATTATTATATATTATTATAAACGTGCATTTACATGAGAATCAAAGGAAGTCGCCTGGAACAAGGACACAGCAGCAGCAGCTGTGACATACAGACTACACACACCAACCTTTGACATAGTCCGCTCAAACTTCCCTTGATTTCTAACAATCTTATTTAGACTTCCCCAGGCAGTTGCATTATATGGCATCTGAAAGGTTGTATATTTATGTTACACACAGAAGAACAGTAGTGGAATATATAACAATGGTAATTTTATTTTCCCCAACACAACAATACATGATACTGGTGTTTTAGTACATAATATTCTTGTTATATTAGTAAAATAAGAGTATATACTGAAGATAAATCAAATGATTGTATACACCTGTTGAACAATTGTAAAACATATTACACAATGTCCGAGTAAGTGCATGCAGCACAAACATTATTAATATATACACTTGTAAAGCATAGAAATTATATTCAAGTATACTACATTATACATTCACTAATTTTCACTTGGATATTTTATAATCCACTAATTGCATAACTTTCCATATTTGTCAAATTTCAAAACGTGTTACATACATCTGCCAAACATATAATTTTTTTATTTCTTAACAAATGTGTAAACGGTTGGCATCATGGTGATATAGGCTGGTAGTGAGTTCCAGCACTTTACAGCATACATTGATAGACACTGTGACTTTATATTGTATGGATACAATCGCTGAAGTGATACAAATAGTCATGTCATTCCCAAGTAAATCCTTTGATCTCGACCTAATCCAGACCACACTTCTAAAAACATGTCTCAATGTATTAATTAGACCAATAACAGAAATCATAAATGCATCACTGCGCTCAGGCAAATATGAACCAGAACAAACAAGTACCAACTTGCAGGCACGGCAGATCTTCTTTTCACCAGATACCACCCAATGTCAGATATGGTTTCACCATGGCATATGACATTTAGCCTATTTACCGCATTTCAAGACTCTGTGTTAACTATCCACTCTTATGTGCCTCTGAAAACGCTACTTTAGCTAATGTCGTGACAAATCTGACACGAACCACAAAACCTTAAATTACACTTACACTAAAATTTGGAAAATTGTCAAATGAAGCTCACACTTTCAGAATTTTGACATGTAAAAAAATTGGTGAAATCCGAACACCGATGGTGGGCGCCATTCGTTCAGCTGACACGAATTTACGCTGTAGCGCTTACATTTTTCCGGCGTTATAAACGTTCCGATTGACGTTTCTGCACATGCGCGGTAAATGTAAAATCAATAATGTGCAGCAAAAGAACAATGCATTTATGGTATAAATACTACGGGTTGTTCGTTAGGATGTATATGTAACCTCTCAGCAAAGTTATGTGTCGCAAATTAACACGAGGCAAACAAGTTTTGAGGCATGTTTTGATAGGAAGCATAAATCACGTGACTATAAAGCGCCATAATTCATGACAGTGATTTAAACAAACGTAAGATGTTATTGCATTGAACAACATTTTAAGCAACTCTTCACAGTAACCATAATAGGAGAGTTACCGCGCAGCCCGTGGCATTTATACAAAAAATGCTTTGTCGTTTCGCTGCACATTGATGATTTTACACTTATCGCGCATGCGCAGAAACATCAATTGGAAAGTTTATAACGATCGGAAAAATGTAAGCGCGACAACGCAAAGGTTACTTGCCCTTTTGAAGTGATGACCGAGACTCTCGAGCGCAGAGGCGTTGAGGGCGCCGCACAGGGCGGGGGCTGGGGGACACGCCGTCGTGTTCCGCTGTAGCGCACGAATAATGGCTGCCTCCTTCCCAAGCCCCACCAGGAGACTGTTGCTCACATTGATGGCCCTCATCTGTGCACTGCCGGTGCCCGTTATGTTCAGCAGCACCGGTCCTAGCGTCATCGTTATATTCTTGATGTTGCCGAGGTCTACAGTCGCCAGGAGGCGTATGTGTGTTATACAACAGGGTGTCGCTCTTGGTCATCTCAGTGTGTGTGTGTGTGTGTGTGTGTGCGTGCGTGTGTGCGCGCGCGCATGTATCTGTGTGAATGTGTGTGTGCGTGCGTGTGTGCGTGCGCACGCGTGTCTAAGAGTATTGCGGTTACCTCCGTCCGCCTAAGCAGTATTGCTAGTCAGTACTGTTTTGAAACTGGACGTTTTCTTTGGCTGGCAGTGAGCTTTCAACTACGTTGAAGTCGTAAGAACGTAATATCAAATAAATAAATAAACAATACCTAAGAGTGGACACCTTCGTTTCAAGATTGCGACATCAGAGGCGCCATTCACACTACACCGTTTTAATTAACATGTTTACATGGTCTTTTTTGATACATTATTACACTTTATTATTAACTGAGACTAAAGCATAATCAATGAAGACGAGCTCACTACGTTGAGTACATATTTTGACAGGTATACCGACCAGCTAGCGAGTCTGCGAAGGAACGTGTGTGACAGAGACAATATGAAAACCTTTCTCATTTTAATTCCTCCAAAATTGTATTACAAATTCCATTGCTACAGCCATGGTCTTTCGCAACACTCTCAAAGGTTTAGCAGTATGACAAATTGCCTAGATGGAATATGCACTAGAGTTTTATCACGCAGACAACAACGATATCGCTACTTACCCATAGCAAACGTATAACACAATCGCTTATTGGGTGACAAATTTATTCCCCACGCCATTCGCCAATCATGTGAGCGAACATTTGCTATCAGTTCAACAGTGCGTACAAGTCTTGTATACATACGACTGCATTTAGACATCATTGTTTAATTAGTTATGTTGACGGCGGTCAGTTGGATTGAAACCAGTCTGTAAGTAGAATTTAAAACCTGGTGCCCGAACTGGCGAAACAGCTTCAAACCTCGAGTTGGGCCATCGGACCATTGCCAATGTCGAGCCCTGAGTAAGGCATTAATACACAAGACTAGCGGTTGCTATATCTGTCAAGGCAGCTTGTAATCAATGCCTGGGTAATTCAGCTTGTCAGAAATACTAACCCAGCAGCTTGCTTAGGTCAACAGCCCAAGGGAAGCCCTGCTCATAATTACACCATGTATTTCGATCTTAAATTTCTAACAGCGGCACATATGGGAAAGGTCCCACCAACCAATTTCACGTCTAGTGTGAAAAAGTAAATACCGCTAATAATCACCTTCGTAATCTTGAAAATACATCGCCAAATGGCTTATCAGTGCAAATGGTCAAAATCGTTAATGAACATAGAAAATATTAATCTATAGATGCTGAATCATCCGCCAGTCGACTTACTTGTGTGATACGGCAAGCCGTTGAAGCCGACAATTCCCGGTCCCTGTTTGAGCGTCCTCGCGGCTTCTCCTCCCAGAAGGACTCCAATATCTACCACACCACCGTGTCACATACTAACCACAGGAAACAACATTCTTTATCTCTTGAATTCACATAACACTACATTCTGTCACGTTTCCATTTCAACTAAGACACCAACAATTTGATGAGAAACTCAGGCCGTGCAACTAGCCATGAGCTATGTGGTCATATGCCATTTTATCTTAGACATCTCTTGTTCACTTCCTTGTGTCTCTGTTTAGTTTTGCAGAGATGTAAGACTAGGAACCAAAAAGGAGAGATTAAGTCGATGAACCAAAAAGGATAGATGTAAGTCTATGAACCAAAAAGGAGAGATGTAAGTCTATGAACCAAAAAGGAGAGATGTAAGTCTATGAACCAAAAAGGATAGATTAAGTCTATGAAACAAAAAGGATAGATTTAGTCTATGAACCAAAAAGGAGACATTAAGTCTATGAAACAAAAAGGAGAGATGTAAGTCTATGAACCAAAAAGGAGACACTAAGTCTATGAAACAAAAAGGAGACATTAAGTCTATGAAACAAAAAGGAGAGATGTAAGTCTATGAACCAAAAAGGAGAGATGTAAGTCTATGAACCAAAAAGGAGAGATGTAAGTCTATGAAACAAAAAGGAGACATTAAGTCTATGAAACAAAAAGGAGAGATGTAAGTCTATGAACCAAAAAGGAGAGATGTAAGTCTATGAACCAAAAAGGAGAGATGTAAGACTATGAACCAAAAAGGAGAGATTAAGTCTATGAAACAAAAAGGAGAGATTAAGTCTATGAACCAAAAAGGAGAGATTAAGTCTATGAAACAAAAAGGATAGATGTAAGTCTATGAATAAAAAGGGGAGATGTAAGTTTATGAACAAAAAGGGAGAGATGTAAGTATATGAACAAAAGAGTAGAGATGTAAGTGTATGAACCAAAAATTAGAGATGTAAGTATATGAACAAAAAAGGAGAGATGTAAGTCTATGAACAAAAGAGGAGAGATGTAAGTCTATGAACAAAAGAGGAGAGATGTAAGTCTATGAACAATAAAGGAGAGATGTAAGTATATGAACAAAAAGAAGAGATGTAAGTCTAAGAACAAGAGTAGAGACGTAAGTTTATGAACCAAAAATGAGAGATGTAAGTATATCAACAAAAGAGTAGAGATGTAAGTATATCAACAAAAAAGGAGAGATGTAAGTATATCAACAAAAAAGGAGAGATGTAAGTCTATGAACAAAAAAGGAGAGATGTAAGTATATCAACAAAAAAGGAGAGAGGTAAGTCTATGAACAAAGTGTTATCTAGAGATTCATACACGTATTTTGGATGTGCCAGGTTCTTTTGAACGGGTTGCAATTTGAGAACCAATACAAACCTTACTGGTCACTGTAACCTATAAGTCCATTATGCTTTATAATATTTGTATTATTGAGTACGACATATGTGTGTGTTTATACATGTGTATATACATATATAAATAAATATGTATATTATATATATATATATATGTATATATATATATATATATATATATATGTATATATATATATATATATATATATATATATATATATATATATATAAACATACTCAATAATATAAATATTTCTAAAGTATAATATATTACAGTGATACATATCAAATTATATATATTATATATATATATTATATATATATATATTATACATCATATATATTATATATCATATATATTATATATATACACACACCTATATATATATATACATATATTATGCATTTATATAATATGGATAAGCATATAAGCATACATGGTTGGAATGGATTGTATGTAAGCATATGTACGTGGTAGATGCAGGTACTTACAGGTACATCTCTACCTGGTAACGGTGTGATGTTGGATAAGGGCGTGTCTAAACATGAGTGGGCTTTAATATAAAATATTCAAACTCACTCCACACGTCCCGACGTATCACTACGGCGGCAAACAGAAAGCTGTACACAATGTAGTGCTCAATCTCCTGAAGAAAAGACGGATATTATACAGGTCATCAACTACCCACGTCAACCTGTTCTATATCTGTATCATCACGCATGACTGGCCACATGTCCTATGGACGTATCATGCCAGTGCACATGGTGAGTCGTTTATTTGAAATGAGATGAGATAACTTATCCAAACGAGGTGACACTTTTAATGCACAACATAAGGGTAGACATGACAGCTAGATAGGATTTATTAACGTATCTTACATACGCTTTTCCATGCTGTTTAATTTTTTTTTAAATTGTTACATTTGTTATTATATGTAAATGCAACTTTTTGACAAAGATAAAGCATACTCCCAAATGCTTTATGGGCCATTCTGCAGTAGTGTATTTCTCAGCCGATAAAATGTTCCGATTTAATTTGGTTTAACTTGTCCAAAACACTATTTTTAAGATAAATCAGTTCTGTTCCATTCATTTACTGTTCTTTGTGAACATTTTCTAATATCTAGTCTACACTGCTTCTTTGCTAATGTAATTCCATGTCCTCTAGTCCTTCTCTCTTCCTTGACTGCGAAAACAATATTTCTGTCAATGTTTTCATACCCATTCAATATTTTAAATCTCCTCTCAATCTTCTGGTTTCTCCTCTCAATCTTCTGGGTTCTAGTGTATTGTATTACTATATAAAAAGTAATCATGTTACACTTGTGTTATGGTTAAGACAAAACGTTTGGATTGTGGGCGACTCCCAGGAACACATAACCCAATGTGCATCAGTCGTCAGATGACGGCCAGCATTAATCGTTCCTCGTTTTAATAACACATCACAAACTTACCATCATTCCTTTTTCCATGTAAAGCACCATGTCTCTGATGTGATTTACCATAATTGTCTTCGTTTGGTCAATACCAAATACCATATCGTAGTTGGATTTGAGGCCAACATGTGCCCCGTATCTGCAAACATACACCACTTCACGCAGAGTCCTACAAGATATTAAGACCTGTATCGTGGTAAATGAAATGCACATTTTCATATTCTCAATTCTACATAAAAGTCCCTGTCAAAAGGGCCGTGTACATGTAGATTAAAATAAGACCGAACGCTTGATAAGCCCAAGGCTTCCTTGTCAGTTTGCTGTCTAAAGCTAAATCTCTGGATGACGATCTTGTTAAACCTTGTTAAATCTGTCCCCACTTGGTCCTGCATTTCAGTACATATTCTGCAGTTTAACGACCACTGGTATAGTTACCACATTCACACACACACACATACGCACGCACGCACGCACGCACGCACGCACGCACGCACGCACCACACACATACTTGGTCGCGCTTTTCAGTACACATTCTGCAGTTTAGTGACCACTGGTAGTCACCACATGCACACACGCACGCAGGCACACACCACACACACACACACACACGCACACACACGCAGTCATTTAATTTACCCAATCATGAAGGAACAGAAGAGGGTGAGGCAGCCAAGAGACTTCCTGATCAGGTCCCTGTCGTCGTCGAAGGGCTGGTAGCGGCGAAGTGAGATCAGACCCTGCCTCTCGTTTATGATGAACACATAAATGGCGATCCACGGCATGACCACAGCGAACACGAGACAGCACAGGAAGAAGAGGCTGTAGCGTATACTGTACGTGAAGAGCTGTAGTATGAACGTATATATATATATATATATATATATATATATATATATATATATATAGACGTCATCACACAGCATACTCTGCTGTGAATTGTCCCATTATGGTGGACATTTTCGCCAACAGCTGAACTGTTTACTGCAATATTATAACATCGCAAAGGTGCAAACTGTTGCAATTGTGTCATATCTGTTGCAGTGGTATCAAACACCATTACGGGATAGCAGGCACATCGGAAAAGCAGTTCCAAATCTTAATTTTACATAATCAGAAGGGTGATGGCATTGCATGACGTTGCAGGCAATTACTTCACAATATGGCGAATCCACGAATGACCACGACACCAAAGTGTATGTGTGTATGCGTGCGTGCGTCAATGATAGATGATGTTGGGTTGGTAAAAAAAACTACAAATACTTCCGCATGCTGTAGGTATCACACCACTGATGTATGTGCATGTGCATGTTTGTGTGTGTGTGTGTGTGTGTGTGTGTGTGTGTGTGTGTGTGTGTGTGTGTGTATGTGTGTGTATTCCAAACAACAAAAAGTTCAAATAAACATTGTTTCCCTAGGTTGAATGACATATATGTGAGTTTTATGTCACTCCGACACCGAGAACGTTAGTGTCACCAAAGATAAACAAATAAGTGGATCTTGCAGCAAGAGACCAGAGTGTAGCATCTCAAACGGTAGGCAAGTGAACTTTATCGACAAGTCAAGATTGTTTGTCCGTACTTAAGACCATTAATAGTACGGAACTGGCTCCTGTTATAGGTTAAGAAATATTTATCTGGAAACCATTTACACATTTGAATGCCAGAAAGTGGAGGTTGTCACTAGGGTTTAGACTCTAAAAGTTTTAGAAAAAATTCATAGACTGCATGGAATTGGCAAACCAAGACTGACATTTGCAAGGTTTTAAAACGATGACAAGTGCAGTGGAAATAACATACAATGACATACATCCAGGACAACTTCTAAATAAAAATCTTTGAAGCCACTTGGACTCAAGTTACATGAGCGCTACCAACAGAAACATTGGCTACCCTTTTCCAACAATGTTCTTTGAATTTTATGCTTACGAACGTCACCTGACTATTAAGATGTGCATAGTGCAATGCTGACGAGGACGCCGTAATGGTGTTGAAAGCTCCACTAACCAAACACATAATTTAGACAGGTAAAAGCCCTTTCAAAATAGGAATAAAACTGAATATGCAAGCAATTGACATGCTGATATTCACACATAACATATCTGGAGGTGAAACCTTTAACCAAACTCACAACAAGCCAAACTGAGCATGTTTACAATCATAAGAAGCACCCACCAGTTTGTAGCCCAATGAGTCTTCATTCACCTTTAAGGTTGCAGTCAGGAAACGACGGATCGTTTCTGTTGGCATGACAACAACCAGCTGAGAATACTTGTAGGAGAGAAGTGAATACAGATTCGTGGGGAGTGTTTGTCATCAGATTAGAGAGTAGTGTAACACCATGTGGAGGGTGGATGAAGTGGAGGGTGGATGAAGTGGAGGGTGGATGGAGTGGAGGGTGGATGAAGTGGAGGGTGGATGGAGTGGAGGGTGGCTGAAGTGGAGGGTGGCTGAAGTGGAGGGTGGATCTAGTGGAGGGTGGATGGAGTGGAGGGTGGCTGAAGTGGAGGGTGGATGGAGTGGAGGGTGGCTGAAGTGGAGGGTGGCTGAAGTGGAGGGTGGCTGAAGTGGAGGGTGGCTGAAGTGGAGGGTGGATGAAGTGGAGGGTGGATGGAGTGGAGGGTGGATGGAGTGGAGGGTGGCTGAAGTGGAGGGTGGTTGAAGTGGAGGGTGGATGAAGTGGAGGGTGGATGGAGTGGAGGGTGGATGAAGTGGAGGGTGGATGGAGTGGAGGGTGGATTGAGTGGAGGGTGGATGAAGTGGAGGGTGGATGGAGTGGAGGGTGGATGAAGTGGAGGGTGGATGGAGTGGAGGGTGGCTGAAGTGGAGGGTGGCTGAAGTGGAGGGTGGCTGAAGTGGAGGGTGGATGGAGTGGAAGGTAGATATAGTGGAGGGTGGATGAAGTGGAGGGTGGATGGAGTGGAGGGTGGCTGAAGTGGAGGGTGGCTGAAGTGGAGGGTGGCTGAAGTGGAGGGTGGCTGAAGTGGAGGGTGGATGGAGTGGAAGGTAGATATAGTGGAGGGTGGATGAAGTGGAGGGTGGATGGAGTGGAGGGTGGATGAAGTGGAGGGTGGCTGAAGTGGAGGGTGGCTGAAGTGGAGGGTGGCTGAAGTGGAGGGTGGATGGAGTGGAAGGTAGATATAGTGGAGGGTGGATGAAGTGGAGGGTGGATGGAGTGGAGGGTGGCTGAAGTGGAGGGTGGCTGAAGTGGAGGGTGGATGGAGTGGAGGGTGGATGGAGTGGAGGGTGGATGAAGTGGAGGGTGGCTGAAGTGGAGGGTGGATGGAGTGGATGGTAGATGAAGTGAAGGGTGGATGAAGTGGAGGGTGGGTGAAGTGGAGGGTGGATGGAGTGGAGGGGGGATCTAGTGGAGGGTGGATCAAGTGGAAGGTAGATGTAGTGGAGGGTGGATGGAGTGGAGGGTGGATGGAGTGGAGGGTGGATGAAGTGGAGGGTGGGTGAAGTGGAGGGTGGATCAAGTGGAGGGTGGATCTAGTGGAGGGTGGATCAAGTGGAAGGTAGATGTAGTGGAGGTGGATGGAGTGGAGGGTGGATGAAGTGGAGGGTGGATGAAGTGGAGGATGGGTGAAGTGGAGGGTGGATGAAGTGGAGGGTGGATCTAGTGGAGGGTGGATCAAGTGGAAGGTAGATGTAGTGGGTGGATTGACTGGAGGGTGGATGGAGTGGATGGTGGATGGAGTGGAGGGTGGATGGAGTGGAGGGTGGATGGAGTGGAGGGTGGCTGAAGTGGAGGGTGGATGAAGTGGAGGGTGGTTGAAGTGGAAGGTAGATGTAGTGGAGGGTGGATGGAGTGGAGGGTGGATGAAGTGGAGGGTGGGTGAAGTGGAGGGTGGATGAAGAGAAGGGTGGATGGAGTGGAGGGTGGATGAAGTCAAGGGTGGGTGAAGTGGAAGGTAGATGTAGTGGAGGGTGGATGGAGTGGAAGGTGGATGAAGTGGAGGGTGGGTGAAGTGAAGGGTGGATGGAGTGGAGGGTGGATGAAGTCGAGGGTGGGTGAAGTGGAAGGTAGATGTAGTGGAGGGTGGATGAAGTGAAGGGTGGATGGAGTGGAAGGTGGATGACGTGGAGGGTGGATGGAGTGGAGGGTGGATGAAGTGAAGGGTGGATGGAGTGGAAGGTGGATGAAGTGGAGGGTGGATGGAGTGGAGGGTGGATGGAGTGGAGGGTGGATGAAGTGAAGGGTGGATGGAGTGGAGGGTGGATGAAGTGGAGGGTGGGTGAAGTGAAGGGTGGATGGAGTGGAGAGTGGATGTAGTGGAGGGTGGATGGAGTGGAGGGTGGGTGAGGTGGAGGGTGGATGGAGTGGAGGGTGGATGGAGTGGAGGGTGGGCGGAGTGTGGATGGAGTGGAGGGTGGGTGAGGTGGAGGGTAGATGTAGTGGAGGGTGGATGAAGTGGAGGGTGGATGAAGTGGAGGGTGGGTGAGGGGGAGGGTGGATGTAGTGGAGGGTGGATGAAGTGGAGGGTGGGTGAGGTGGAGGGTGGATGGAGTGGAGGGTGGATGGAGTGGAGGGTGGATGAAGTGAAGGGTGGCTGAAGTGGAGGGTGGATGAAGTGGAGGGTGGGTGAAGTGGAAGGTAGATGTAGTGGAGGGTGGATGAAGTGGAGGGTGGATGAAGTGGAGGGTGGGTGAGGTGGAGGGTGGATGGAGTGGAGGGTGGATGGAGTGGAGGGTGGGTGGAGTGTGGATGGAGTGGAGGGTGGGTGAGGTGGAGGGTGGATGTAGTGGAGGGTGGATGAAGTGGAGGGTGGATGGAGTGGAGGGTGGGTGAGGTGGAGGGTGGGTGGAGTGGAGGGTGGATGGAGTGTGGATGAAGTAGAGGGTGGATGGAGTGGAGGGTGAGTGAGGTGGAGGGTGGATGTAGTGGAGGGTGGATGGAGTGTGGATGAAGTAGAGGGTGGATGGAGTGGAGGGTGGGTGAGGTGGAGGGTGGGTGGATGGAGTGTGGATGAAGTGGAGGGTGGATGGAGTGGAGGGTGGGTGAGGTGGAGGGTGGATGTAGTGGAGGGTGGATGAAGTGGAGGGTGGATGGAGTGGAGGGGGGGGGGTGAGGTGGAGGGTGGATGGAGTGGAGGGTGGATGGAGTGGAGGGTGGATGAAGTAGAGGGTGGATGGAGTGGAGGGTGGGTGAGGTGGAGGGTGGATGTAGTGGAGGGTGGATGAAGTGGAGGGTGGATGGAGTGGAGGGTGGGTGAGGTGGAGGTTGGATGAAGTGGAGGGTGGATAGAGTGGAGGGTGGATGGAGTGGAGGGTGGATGGAGTGGACGGTAGGTGAGGTGGAGGTTGAATGAAGTGGAGGGTGGGTGGAGTGGAGGGTGGATGAAGTGGAGGGTGGATTGAGTGGAGGGTGGATGGAGTGGAGGGTGGATGGAGTGGAGGGTGGATGCAGTGGAGGGTGGATGAAGTGGAGGGTGGATGGAGTGGAATGTGGATGGAGTGGAGGGTGGATGTAGTGCAGGGTGGGTGAGGTGGAGGTTGGATGAAGTGGAGGGTGGATGGAGTGGAGGGTGGATGTAGTGGAGGGTGGGTGAGGTGGAGGTTGGATGAAGTAGAGGGTGCATGGAGTGGAGGGTGGATGTAGTGGAGGGTGGATGGAGTGGAGGGTGGATGGAGTGGAGGGTGGATGAAGTGGAGGGTGGATTTAGTGGAGGGTGGATGGAGTGGAGGGTGGATGGAGTGGAGGGTGGATGAAGTGGAGGGTGGATCTAGTGGAGGGTGGATGGAGTGGAGGGTGGATGGAGTGGAGGGTTGATGAAGTGGAGGGTGGATGAAGTAGAGGGTGGATGGAGTGGAGGGTGGATGGAGTGGAGGGTGGATGAAGTGGAGGGTGGATGGAGTGGAGGGTGGATGGAGTGGAGGGTGGATGGAGTGGAGGGTGGATGAAGTGGAGGGTGGATGGAGTGGAGGGTGGATGAAGTGGAGGTTGGATGAAGTGGAGGGTGGATCTAGTGGAGGTTGGATGAAGTGGAGGTTGGATGAGGTGGAGGGTGGATCTAGTGGAGGGTGGATGGAGTGGAGGGTGGATGAAGTGGAGGGTGGATCAAATGGAGGGTGGATCAAGTGGACATCTTGAGAGCAGAAGGTAGACTAAAATGAAATAGCGTAGCAGGAGAACAACTTACAGAGGATGGCCTGAATGGTTTGAACAACCTTTTTTATAATTGTTCAAAATAGGATAGCACCGACCACTGCACGCCGCCATATTACGCCCAAGCTGGATTTGGTTAGAGTAGCTCCTATCAATTGTTTTCGATTTACTTCATTAATAGACATTTATGTGCACAAACAAGAAAATGGTGTCTTGTTCTACATGGTAGGCGTTATACAGGTCAACAATTCGTTTGTATGCATGTTCAAAATAAAAAACGTTACATATTTAACAACAATTTACAGCCAGTGGAAGAGTTTAAACAACACTCTAGTCGGTCATCATTAATATTCATACAATAATGACATGCAAATTCGTATGCGCTCCATTAGCGAAACTGACCTTATTTTATTTCAAAGTTACGCATACATATAATTACTTCGAATTACTTGTGTCATGCAACTTCAGCCAACTGAATGTCTTTGTGCACCGATTTTAAACAGATCCGCTGAGGAATCTATTATAAAATATCCTAATACAGAGGAATTCCAAATTTGAATATCGCAGTTCGCCATTTAAAAGGCTTCCATCTTTTGTTACTTATAAATCGTCGTAATTTAACTATTTTTCATGCAACTGATTTATTGATCTACATTATACGCCTACCATATATATTATGGCATGATATTCTGGTTTTCGCGCAGAAAAGTAATTGATGAAGAAAATAGGTAGATAGGATGTATTCAAACCAAATGCAGCTTGAGAATACGGCATGCCTAGTGGTCAAATATCCTAGTTTGAAAAAATAAAAAAATATTATGTGGCTCCATGTTCCTCAAATCACAGTCACAGATCCTCTAAATGATATGTTCTGATGTTTTGGCGATGGTTATTCAAGCGTTTCAGTTCACTTTTAAGGCTACCACGTGTCTATAAAGCTTACCAACTGATAACTCGTTGCCTTGAATTAAACTGATCAAAAACCTCATAAGCGAACGCATGAAGCTTTGAATGTACGTGATGTTGCCAATTGTGTTGCGATATGTCACAGACTCGTTGAGTGGAGCCCATTTGATTTGGCTTATTCTATCTGCAAAATTGTTGTGGTAATGTAATTTCGTTGGGTTCAAATAATGGATTCCTGCTTCTCTGGTGTCTTGGCAGAATCCTTGCAGCACCATGTGCAACAGCAGAATTACTCCCACGACCCGACACAGAACCATTGCGCTGAGTCTTCCTATCAGTCTCACCCAGCCGGTAACCTATGGAAGAGAAATCCTCTCCTGTACATGTCTGTTGTGCCTTATAATATACAGTTATTGAACAATACTGAAGGGCATACCCGATTTGTTTCAGAATGTTGTATAAGCCTAAGGCAAGTTTGCAAGCCACAATAAGACATTTTGAAATGACCTTAATATCACAGGTTAATTGCTCAAACAATTTTGTTTGTCTTAATGTTCTCCAGTAGAACACTAGCTAGTATGCACCATAGAGGAAAGAAGTATAGAGGCGGCACTCCTATTAATCATTGCGTGACATTCGAAACGCAGCGCCACCTTGCGGGCACGAAGTTGGCAACATAGAAAAAGCAGAAATGGCTGTGCGCTATCAATGTGAAAGAACATTTTGGTGTTTGCAACAGTGCTTAAAATAAATATTTTTCTTGTGAACATAAGATAAAGATAAGAAATTTATTTTGTGTATGTGGCAACTTTACAGTTGGATTGTACATGTACATTCATACTAAAATGAACAATTCCATACAATATCATATTAATGTACGATGTTAGCATATCTTGTTAAAAATTTAAATCATCATTGGAAACCTACGTAATAAATTTAAGACATATACATTAAAATATACTTTCCATCAACATAGTTAAAAAAAAAAAAAAAAAAAAACAGTACCATAAATACATGTCCATATTACTAGCCGATCTGAAAATGCTCTAAACACAACGGAATTAAGGAATTTTTTTAGCGATTAGTTTTTGCCCTTGGGATAGGTAACTTGTTACACAACCTCAAGGCATATGGCACACTTCGGCCATTTGGTAATAACGCAATCAGTTTGTGATCACTACTCTTCATTTTAGCGAAATACACTCTTCACAATTCATCGCGTCTGTGGTGCAACGTCGGCAGACCTATTTACAATCTGCAGGATATTTTCATACGGATAACCTGGAAATATAGTTTTTAGACACCTTTGTTTATTTATTTCTATGTTATCCGATAAATATTTAGGTAAGTTCGTATGCCATAAAGGGCACGCATATTATGTAGTTTCATAAGATTCAATCAAATTTATTTGTTATGACCAGTATTGACCACCAGCATGACCACCTGTTGTATAAAATAGTATACCTTGTAACAGTGATTCAGTACAGTTACATGTACGTACGTGTAGTATTTGATGTAAACTGCATTGAGATTAACGGATTTAAAAGTTTTTAAAAATGTGTTGCTTCCCTCTGTTTTTAATTACAAATGATTACACATCCAAGATATGACAATATTTTATTGAGTGTGAATCTCTCAACTGAAACATGACACAGTATGACACTTCAAGATTTTAGTAAAAACAACTTTTATTTTTAATGATCATAATAAAGATGTATCATATTTTCAAATAACTTTGTACAGGACCCTCAAAAATTCTAGCACAAACAAAATTAGAGAAAAGATACATTACTGAACAAATTGACACAAACTGCATATGATGAGTGATTCGTATCTTTCTGTCATTTTATGGACGCTGTTTTTTGCTGAAACATGTCATTACCGAGCACGTCATTCCATATGAGGTTTACCATAATTATTTATTTGTTGATATTTTGTGTTTGCCCAAGCTGCACCAGAACACGTGGTCCATATTTATATGATGTAATCTATTTTATTCCTAACGATGGCTCAGTCAAAGTAGACAGGTTTCATGAAGCACAATGGGGCCGCTCGTAGTTGGGTTTTGTGTCAATTTCCCCTAAATAATAGGACGAAAACATGATGTGCTCTTTTTTTATTATTTAAAATCATTACTTTATACGATCGATAAATGCATTCTTACTTCGACGCCGCTAGATGGCGCGCGGATACGGAAATAACGCAAAAGAGCTCGAGTGCCGCTTCTATACTTTTTTCTTCTATGACTATGGTATGCATCCCGGCGCCCAGCGTAGGCGTAGCCGTAGGATTATTCGCGGATGGCAGTCTTATAAGTATTTCACCAAAATGTATCTGTTACTAATTGTACAATTGGAATTAAACAAATGTTACAGGTGCAAATGTTTCTTCACATATTTATAAGACAATACATGCTTATTCTGATTCATGTGTTCGATTCGCGGGCTGGCCAGTAGCCAGCAAGTTTGACTGAAATAAGAATGAGTGACCAAAGCCCAAGGCAAAGCAAAGGCTGCAAGTAAATAGTCGTAGTAGACTCTACAAACTTGATTCAGACACAGGTTACAGTGTAATTTATTGAGTCAAAGTTTCTTTTACACATATTTCAAATTACGTACATGAAATCAATGTTTCCTTTAACCGCCAGGCCCAAGATATCTTCCAGAATCCTGTCGTTCGAAAGTATTTTCTTCGTCGGTTTCGCCTTCGACGACTTCATCGCGCGCTTCGGGAATAGTCTCAACACCTGTCTGCCTTACTCGATGTAAAGGAGATTGCAACAGACCCAATGCAATATACTAGTTAAGGCAAAACATTTAAACAGATTACATTGATATGAACTGATAATTATCCCATTTTTATTTTAACTTGGCATATCCGATGGGTATTCTTTAACGGCCACATCCAATGGTAACGAGGCTATGAGGGGCAAGCCGAGCAGACGATTTTTGGCGGTTTGACATGAATGATAAATGTGTGGGGTTTATGCATCATAATATACATTTAGCGAAACATTGAATTTGCCAAGAGCTATGTCGGAATAGTTGTATGTAAGGTATTGTGTATTCATTTAGTCTTAATCATTAAATTAATGCGGCAGCGATACACTAGCTAGATACATTTTTCAAAATCATTGACATTGAAAATGTGCCTGGGTCGCTATACTAGTTTAAGTAGTTACAGGCCTAGGGCTAGGACTTAGACTTTGTCTTAGACTTAGTTATTAACTATACCTTTATTATAATTAAGAGTCAATTCACGAAGTCGGTTTCGGTAGTCTATCAACACTCCGTGGCATACATACATGGTACACATCACCAACAATCATCATCTTGGTAGACTTATACGGAATTTAGCTTTCGTGCCTAGCTAGGATACTATAATATTGCGTATTGTCGTTCTTCCGGTCTAGATTGTTTTACTTGCGTAAATAAGCCGTAGGCGTAGCGGCGTAGGGAAGGGAGGGTTAGTTGATACGCAACGGTAGCGTGTGGGTACCTTTCATCGACAGGGTCCCTAATGATCGACCGTTTTATAAATGCAATAAATTTGGTGTTGACTGTTACTGTACTAACGTAATTGTATATGACGTAATATGTGTAAACAAACACGCAAACTGATGTCATGCCCATGGGCATGGGCGCATTCATGTTGTGTGACACATCTTTACTCAAGGTTATGTGCTGAACGCGAACGGTCGATCATTAGGGACCCCCCTATGACCTATTGGGTGAGAAGGTAACCACTGCCGGTATTTTGTCACCAAATTGTATCAAACTATTTTTTTGTGTTTGCAGAAATCGTCAATGACAATGAATATGCTTTGAATAGAGAATAATTTAAATTGCATAACTTTACATCAAAGGCGAATAAAACGCGGAAAAACTACGCAAAAATGGTCGATCATAGGTCCCCTGACGCTAGTTAATAGTTAAGATGAGATGGCGTTCGATTGAACAGGTCATAACATTCTGAGCAGTCAAGCAGTGTTTCCCTGGAAATATGATGAGCGAGGTGGGTCGCCTCACCGTTTTTCTAAGACTGTAAAGACACCGCTAAAATATCCCAAAATTGACACCGCATAGCTATTTCCTCAATGCTAATTCCTGTGCCCGTCAGCTATTTCCTGTGCCCCTCATAGCTATTTCCTGTGCCCCTCATAGATATTTCCTGTGCCCCTCATAGCTATTTCCTGTGCCCCTCAGCTATTCCACGTGCCCCTCATAGCTATCCCCTGTGCCCCTCATAGCTATCCACTGTGCCCCTGGTGACTGTTTACAAGTAATACTAGCTGCAAACACATTTACATTTACAAGTTGTAATTATTTCCCCATTATATATGCTAGGGAAAATTTTAAAACGGTTGAATGCACCATTTTTAGCTAGTTTTTTATATGTGGTTGTCCCATGGGGCTTGTCCCCAGACCCCAAAGCATCGTGTCATGCACTTTTTCCATTCACCCTACTACCACGCCCGCCATTTTATCTAATTAGGGTAAACACTGCCATTACCTTACCTTTTATCTCCATTTTGTTTCTAGATTGACGAGACATTGGCCAAGAAGCAGGACCGACTCAATGGTTTGGCATCTTCTCACCAGAGGGCAGCTGCTGCTGATAGTGGCACTTGGCGGTCGGGCGGAATATCATTACGACGGCCACCTCCACCAGGTGTACCCACAGAACTTCACGTGGGCAGACAACAGTGTCGACGAACACAGCAATATTATGTGGGGCAGATTCTCAAATCGAGCGCTGTTTTCCAGCAGCATCAAGAACTGTACAGCGACCGACCTGCTGATAAACGACGTTTCATCGGCGTTCATCAGTTTGTTACAGAGTCAGAAGCTACCAGCAGGTACGTGTAACTGTGTAATCTCTTTAATGATTCAATCATGGTTTGTCATGCAAATTACATGTACATGTTTTCCATTAAGCATGTCCTTATTATGCTGTTGAAGATTGTTGCTGAATGTAACCATGTAAGTGCTGAATATTGTTGTACCAAAAAATTGGAGAAAGTTCTTTGTACAGAGGATATATACCCAGTATATAAAAGAGTGGTTGAAAACATAATTTATGCAGTCTCTATTATCTATACCACTATGAAGAAAGAGCATTTTCTGACTGTTCGAAGTTCTCATGTTGGTTGCGTCCTTGAGTTATGATGACCATTGGTCATAGAGAGATGTTGTTGTTGTGTGTGTGTGTGTGTGCATTTACGTAGAACTTTATGTAATTTACACTGAACCTATAATAAAGTGTCGTGGTATTGATGATGTGCATCATTTATTTTTGACAAGTCGGCACGGTCCCCTGACACATGGCACTGTACTTCCAGGGACATATTTCCTTGCCTGTTTCATTTACGAGATTGATTGTCCAGTTTAATTTAATCACAGCGATGATGTCATTCCACCCTACCGTGGCATAAATGTGCTTCTAACATAAACAGTCGTGGCTGATGCATCCCCGAAATTCACTGTTTTGCTGCACACAATAACATGTAACTTCTGTAACTTGTAACATTGACAGATCTTGTGACTAATTTGCTGACCCAAACTCTGATGATTGATGACACTGATGACAAATTCAATGAGGTAAGACTTTCACGTTTTATGACCTTTTCCGCAAGTCTGCTTGAAACATCAAATTAGTTATGTTTAAAAATAGCCTTGGTTACCATGGCTCAAACAGATACATGTAAGAGTAATCAGCTTTTCATAGTCCTAAAAAATTATGTTAGACAGCCCAACACACTGCACCTGTTTAAATATGTGTTAAATAAAATTATGAAATGGCACAGTGATTTGACCTCGTAGTCATTTAAACATTATTGTCTGTAATAAAAAGGCAGTTCTTTAAAAAGGCAGTTCAATAAATATTTAGGTATACTATTGTAGTAGCAATTATTTAATGAACTAATAATGTTATTGATCTATTTATTGATTGATTTATTAACTTATTATTTTAGCTCACAATGTCGTATCCTTTATGTTGTATGACCGTGAAACTTAATGTACAAATAATTTATTTATCTATTTATTATATTTATTATATTTATTATATTTATTATATTTATTATATTTATTATATTTATTATATTTCTTATATTTCTTATATTTCTTATATTTCTTATATTTCTTATAGTTATTATATTTATTATATTTATTATATTTATTATATTTATTATATTTATTGTATTTATTGTATTTATTATATTTATTATATTTATTATATTTATTATATTTATTATATTTATTATATTTATTTTATATTTTTTTTTTTTTTTTTTTTATATATATATATATATATATTTTTTTAAAATTTTTTTTTTTTTTAATTTTATTTATTATATTTATTTTATATATGTTTTATTTCATTTATTTCATTTATTTCATTTATTTCATTTATTTCATTTATTTCATTTATTTCATTTATTTCATTTATTTCATTTATTTCATTTATTTCATTTATTTCATTTATTTCATTTATTTCATTTATTTCATTTATTTCATTTATTTATTCATCGTTTTAATGTACACTTAATGTACAGTTAATTGTATTTATCTATTTGTCATATTTAGTTTATTAACTGCCACGTTACAACTGCAGGATACTGAAACATCACTTTTTAGCAGTAAAATCACAGTCAGGAAGACATTTACAGATAACACAAATTGTCTACATTTTCAAAGTTAATTTTTAGGTAATATATTTTATGAATAGAAGTTTCCATATTTGGAAATATATTTGAAATTCATTTTAACAATGAGTTTTTTTAACACAGAATGTGTCATTTTTAAATTGCAAATCTGCATTTCTATATCTCTACTTAAACTGTGCTAGTGTAGGCTACATGTCTGGCTTGATGGTGTGCTTTGTTTCTGTTTGTGGAGCAAGTGAGTGGCATGTGCCACTAATGAGCTAGTTCATGGCATGGTTTGTGTTTGTTTGAGCAGCTAATGAGGTACATGTCTAGCTACTTGGCATGGTTTGTGTTTGTTTGAGCAGCTAATGAGGTACATGTCTAGCTACATGGCATGGTTCGTGTTTGTTTGAGCAGCTGATGAGCTACATGTCTAGCTACTTGGCATGGTTTGTGTTTGTTTGAGCAGCTAATGAGGTACATGTCTAGCTACATGGCATGGTTTGTGTGTGTTTGAGCAGCTAATGAGCTACACGTCTAGCTACATGGCATGGTCTGTGTTTGTTTGAGCAGATAATGAGCTACATGTCTAGATACATGGCATGGTTTGTGTTTGTTTGAGCAGCTAATGAGCTACATGTCTAGATACATGGCATGGTCTGTGTTTGTTTGAGCAGCTAATGAGCTACATGTCTAGATACATGGCATGGTCTGTGTTTGTTTGAGCAGCTAATGAGCTACATGTCTAGATACATGGCATGGTTTGTGCTGTGGCTGTCCCTGTCCCTCGCCCTACCCTGGCTGGGTCTGTGCGCCCTCGTCGCCCACAAGCATGGATTCCTTGGTGCCACTCGCCATCAGAAATACTTACCAAACAGAAACCTCAGGAGGAAGGAACTCAGTTGTGCTTTGATGTTCTTCACATTTTTGATCTGGTATGTTTTTACAATTCTTTGCAACAGTACTGCGATACTTCTTCTTCTTCAAAATGGTGCATTTACCAAATTTCATTGTTGCATTTCACCATTCTTTGGTACGTCTCACCATTCTTTCACGAATTTCAACATTCTCCTTAAAAGTTGTGCATTTAACCATTTATAGTTAGTGCATTTAAAAATATTTCTTTGTTGCATTTCACCGTTTTTCTTTGGTGCGTATCAAAATTTTTCTTTGTTGCATTTCAACATTCTTCTTCGGTGCATCGAGAGATCACCATTCTTTCATGGATTTGTGCATTTCGACCATTCGTCTTTAGTGAATTTCATCGTTCTTCATTGGTGCATTTCACCCTCAGTCTGTGTCAAATTCATGTCTTCTGTTTGCCAGGTACGGAGCCATGATAGGTCACCTGTCAAGCAACAAATTGGTCAACACTGTGGGCACTACACAGAGTGTCCTGCTAAATCACATCGGGGACATGCGCGAGTACTTGGACAGTTCACTTCGGGTGAGACATCTATTTTATAGTTTGGATGGAGGTCGATATGTATAATAATAATAATATAATATATTTTATTGAATACAGCGCCACATCCAATTTCAAATTGTTTGTGGCACTTTACATACATTAAAATATAAATACACACCAAAAGAAGAAAAAAATAATATACTAGTAACCTATAGACAATTATTTAAAAAATACTAATATACTAATACTAACACGAAATATTGAAGCTGAATAAATGTATATATGTATAATAACTATATAAGTAAGTTAAATAAAATATCGATAAAAGTAAATAAACATTAAACTAATTAAGCCGCGAGAACAGTCAGAAAGAAATGAGTCTAGGCGTGCCTTGAAGGTGGCTGAACAGGCTGACGTCTTGATGTTATTAGGTAGAGTGTTCCATAAGGTCCTGCTGCGGCCACAAATGAATTGTCTCCAGTATAATAAAGGTGTGTTAATGTAGTAATTTTCACATCTGGACGAAAGCATGGCATTTGGCACATATGACCTTGATACCACACCATTTAAGAATTGTGATAGGAACAACCTGAAATAAGGCATAGTCATGAATAGTCAGTCTAGAGTTTAGTGATTTACATAAACACAGTTCTCTTCGGGTGAGAGTTGCATACGTGGAGAGATCTTTGTGTTGCACAGCAGGCTAATCATTCCAGTGTCAGATTCATACTTGGGAGAGTCTTGTCGAGAAATCTTCAATTTTTGGTGGGACCATTGGCATATTTTGATTGTTGGAAATTGTTGGTGCAGAAAAATTGAAAAACAAGTGGAAGTATTGATTGGTGTATTATTGTTATGTTAATGTTATATAGTACTATTACAGACATACATTGAGTAGGCAGTAGTGGATGTGTAATGTCACCACTGCAGGTGAAATGCCCAAAATGTCAGCTTCCATAGAGGCTCAGTAATTCTTTAACACTTATGAAATGATCTGCGAATTAGATAAAATTATGGGATGTGATATTGCTTAATGATTTGAGCAATTGTTTATTTAGCATTGCATGTTCCATTAATACAGTCTGAGCAATCGGAACTTGATAATGTAGCATATATATCTCCTATCGTGTTTTTAGTAATACCTGACATACTGTACAGCGTCTATTTGGTAGTGTTTATTCTGTAGTGTAATTGTCAGCTTTTAATCCACAGCACGGCAATCAAGATGAAATAAAATAACCGAGTTATGGAATGTAAATAAATAATAGATGCCTATGCTTGCATATAGTATATGTGTGTGTCAATAAATTGAAGCATGTTGCCAAATTTTCAGGAGATTGAACATGTTCTTCTTGACAACTTTGACTACACATCCCATGTGGTACGCCGGGACCTGGCCAGTAAGTGTCGTCAGAGGGACGCCATTGTCCGTGGGCTCAGGGCTCATGTTTGTCTGTTGATGTCCTCAGAATATTCACATTCAAGTCCCTGTAGGGACACCAGAAGGTTTAAGATTTCAATCACTGCACGCAGCATCATTCAACTGAGAGTCACTGCTTGTGGTGTTTGTGTGATTCACATATTATTACAGTCCCTGTCTGTGGTCTCAGTGTGATTCACATTCCAGTCTCTGTCTGTGGTCTCAGTGTGATTCACATTCCAGTCTCTGGCTGTGGTCTCAATGTGATTCACATTCCAGTCTCTGTCTGTGGTCTCAGTGTGATTCACATTCCAGTCTCTGTCTGTGGTCTCAGTGTGATTCACATTCCAGTCTCTGTCTGTGGTCTCAGTGTGATTCACATTCCAGTCTCTGTCTGTGGTCTCAGTGTTCTTAGGTTCTTAGGTGGTTTCCGCCAAACAGCCCAAACTTGGGCTAATGCAGGAGTTGTCATCAAGAATTAGTGAGTCCACTACACATTTACCCCTGTGTGGGATCTTTTACTTCCCCTGGCATAGACACCAGATAGAAGGGACCACCAGCTTTTAGTGTCTCTTCCGAAAGACACAGGCAAATGTGAGGTGAACGAAGTTGCCTAAGTTTCGAAACGGCGGTAGGTGGGATTGAACCACCATCCCCTCGATTGACAGTCCGGTACTCTACCGTGCGACCACCGCTCCCCACCTCTGTTATTCACATTTCAGTCGGTCTACTTTCACATTGCTTCACATTACAAAGTCTACATTGCTTGACATTACAAAGTCTACATTGCTTGACATTACAAAGTCTACATTGCTTCACATTACAAAGTCTACATTGCTTGACATTACAAAGTCTACATTGCTTCACATTACAAAGTCTACATTGCTTCACATTACAAAGTCTACATTGCTTCACATTACAAAGTCTACATTGCTTCACATTACAAAGTCTACATTGCTTCACATTACAAAGTCTACATTGCTTCACATTACAAAGTCTACATTGCTTCACATTACAAAGTCTACATTGCTTCACATTACAATGCAGGTATGCTCCCCTACATTTAGTTCGCATTACATACTCTGTTGTGATCTTTCATTGCTGCACATTCTAATGTGTACATGAACCTAGATTATAAAATCTACACCTGGCTCCGGATTACTTATATAAAAATGTAAACATTTATATAACATCTGTAGAAGTCTATAGAATGTGTGGCCCTGCATTGCTTCACATTCTATAGACTTCTACAGATTTAAAAAAAATTCATATAGAATTCCATATGTTTGCGGTTATAAAGGGTGAACAGTCTCACCCTTGTGTTGGCAGGTGTGGGGTTCCTTGTGGGGGGTAACATCAAGACTTTCCTGCAGACAGGAGATGGATTGTCGAAGTTCAACCGGAAAGACTTTGTAACAAGTAAGTAGAGGTGGGGATAATCTCAGCACATGTTCTGTCACTGCTCTGTCTTGAAAGGCGTTTACAACAACAAAGGCACTTATCAATTACGACTAAATAATTAACACAATATGTATTTTATATGAAATATGTATTTTGTATATATGTCTTAGAGTGAGGACCATCAAGTGAACGGACCTCGGGTCCCTAATCTATGGTGGTTCATTTTAGAGTTTACTTTAAACTTACACATATATATTCAGTTACTTTAGTACTTGGTTTTTGTTGACAATTTACAGTAGATTGTACAGTTCTGTCATATCAATAGGGTGTGAGCCTTTCAGTTCCATATTCCATAATAATAATTGTAACACTTCTATCCTTGAAAAAAATCAAGCTCAGAAGCGCAACAAACAAAATCATTCTGTGCAACCAGACATAAACAGGGCCACATAAAAACGTCATTGGAGCATGGAACTGCCGAAACTTAATGGTGAAGAAGAATTTTCAAACAAATGTTTTGATTCCAGATTATTGGCTCAGCTACAGAGAAAGCACGTCAGCCAATATTGAGCTTAGTTTTAGGAACAAAACGTTATTTGGAAACGGATGATCTCAGTTTCCTAGAGATAACAGAGAAATGTAGCAGATTAACTGCGTATGTCAGTTGTTGAGTAGAACATTGAATTTGAACTCTGGGTGCAGTTTGTTTGGATCCATACTCCGTCTGATGCCAGCTCAGATCAGTTTGACTTGACTGTTGCAGATCTTGAGTACCTGTTGAACTTGACACACACACATGTGCCCAGGCTGCTACACTTCATTACAACGGTGCTTTCGGCAAAGAGAAAGGAGAGCGACGAGCTACGGGCCCTGCTGAAGACTGAGATCGACAAGATCAGAGCCGTACAGAAGAACACAGCGGCTTGTCCCAAGAACACGGCGTGTGGCCAGCTCAACCCATCAGTTATCGAACTCAACATGGACTTCAACAAAGTGAGTACTCGAGTGTTGAGGAACAAGCACAACAATGTGCAGTCATGTAGGTCAACACAACTTGTCAGCACAATTAACAAGTCGAGCGCAGTGGCTCAGGGGTAGAGCTTCGGACTCTCGACTAAGATGACCCGGGTTCAAATCCTGTGCTGCGGTGTTAAAACCTTGGGCAAGTTTTTCCACTCTACATTGCTCCAGTTCCCTCAGCTGTATAAATGAGTATCTGGCTATAGACAGTGGTGGATATGTGTACCAGCAGCGTTCGCGCATTAATTGTAGCATATGGCTGGATGCTTCCCAGAGAAGTTGAAATGGTGTCTGAGTGAACAGGTCTGTCAGGGAAGTAAAGTGTAAAGCACTGAGCAATCCTGAGGATTGGATATTGCGCTATATAAGAACTTACCATTATCTTTTTTACAACAGTTTTTTTTATGGGTTTGCATTGTAATACTGTTACACAGAATATGTTAAAGTTTCTTCCAGCATGGATATCACCCAGATACGTTTTAGCAAATCAGAAACACCCTTTGCGTTCAACAGTTAATTGTTGACAGAATTTGCAGCTTTACTTTCACTAAAATTCTGAATTTTGAGCTCAGATACTAAAAGATTGTCCAGGGAAATACATTTTATAATTTGGGTGGAGACTATATGTATAATAATAAGGTGTGTATACATTCTCACATCTGGACAAAAGCATGCAGTAATTTGCACGACAAAACTAGCAGATAAAATACTTACGAATGCAGAAAAGCGTGAACAGAATCCAGGGCACGTGTCAACACATTTCCGTGGTTTTTCAAACGATAACTAATTAGCATGTTTTGTTGCAGCTACCAAACCTGACAGCCAATGAGAGGGCTCTGAGAAACATCAGTCGTCACCCAGGGCGGACGTACCGCACTCTGAAGAAGGTAATAGATGGAGGGATACAGATCTTAGGTCAGGTCAATTATGTACATGATGATAGAGTTTGCTATTATAAGTATTGATCCACGGGGACCCGCACTAAGATCTATCAGATCCCTGACATAACGGCCACCATGTCTGATAAATACCAATGGCCCTTACCTCTGTGAAGTCACCAACATGTCTGATAAGTTAGTTGTTTTGTGATATGCAAATGACCGTGGTTGAGAGTACTTGGTGACATGATTTTAGAATCAACAGACAAAAGGATTACATTATCACATATATGCAAAGTTTCAAAGAAACTGAGAAACAAATTTCGCTTGTTATTATAGTAATTAATTTAAATACAATAAAAGCGAATCTTCTTTAAGGTATGTTGTGATGGATGCTTTTGTCAGAAATGTTTCTTGCAGCAATCTCAGATGCATTCTGTGTACTCACTTTCATCGCAAATACTCCTTGCAGCATTCTCTGTTGCAGGGGATACTTTCATCACAAATACTCCTTGCAGTGTACTCTGTTGCAGGGGATACTTTCATCACAAATACTCCTTGCAGTGTACTCTGTTGCAGGGGATACTTTCATCACAAATACTTCTTGCAGCGTTCTCTGTTGCAGGGGATACTTTCATCACAAATACTTCTTGCAACATTCTCTGTTGCAGGGGATACTTTCATCACAAATACTCCTTGCAGCTTTCTCTGTTGCAGGGGATACTTTCATCACAAATACTTCTGGCAACATTCTCTGTTGCAGGGGATACTTTCATCACAAATACTCCTTGCAGCGTTCTCTGTTGCAGGGGATACTTTCATCACAAATACTCCTTGCAGCGTTCTCTGTTGCAGGGGATACTTTCATCACAAATACTCCTTGCAGCGTTCTCTGTTGCAGGGGATACTTTCATCACAAATACTCCTTGCAGTGTACTCTGTTGCAGGGATACTTTCATCACAAATACTCCTTGCAGTGTACTCTGTTGCAGGGGATACTTTCATCACAAATACTTCTTGCAGCGTTCTCTGTTGCAGGGGATACTTTCATCACAAATACTTCTTGCAACATTCTCTGTTGCAGGGGATACTTTCATCACAAATACTCCTTGCAGCATTCTCTGTTGCAGGGGATACTTTCATCACAAATACTCCTTGCAGCATTCTCTGTTGCAGGGGATACTTTCATCACAAATACTCCTTGCAGCGTTCTCTGTTGCAGGGGATACTTTCATCACAAATACTCCTTGCAGCGTTCTCTGTTGCAGGGGATACTCTCCCTTGAAGGCATTGTCTATAAATTGGAGAGAAGTGCGGAATCCCTCATAACAGGTGTGTTCACTTGGAGACAGGTAAACATTTCAACGTAACTTGAAGTCGCGCACTCGCAATGTGTTGCATAGCATTCAGTTGACTTTGAATCTCAAAGGATAACATTAATCAGTGGACTTCTGTGTCCAAGCACAAGTGTCCTTACATTGCAGTGGGTCACCTCCTCCCAGTGACACACATTCTGGAGGCAGGTTACAGTTATACGGGTACATAAATACCACAAATGCATTGACAATGAATATATATATATATACACACATGTATATATATAATTTTATATATATATATATATCGTATATGACTGCATTATCTTCCGTACTTCCATTATCACCCACTCATTTCTCAGAAATTTGGGTTAGCCACCCGCCTGCTCGCATTAACACGGGTACATAAATAAACCCCATTTGTACACAAGTCGGATGGATGGACGGACGGACAGATGGACAGACAAACAAGTATGTGATATTGAAATTGGTATGTGGAGCTTTATGCAGAGACCTGGCCACCCGTTGTTTGGATGGGTAAAACCCGTTGTAGACGGGTAGAAATTGGATGGGTAAAAAAATGAATGAGCAAATAAAAGGGCTTCCAAAACCATACATTTTGTCAATTATGCCTCAAAAGTCAGTGTAAATGGTGTCACATGTGTGTTTGTAGTCCATTTTAGCTCATCAGACACATTTAATGTTTATAAACTGCCTTAACAGTTAACATCCATGTGTGACTGCCAATAATTTGCTCCTGCATAAAGCCCTGGGCCCAGTTTCATGAAGCCGTGTAACTTTACGCGCAGTTACGCGGTCTACTGGTCGTAGCTAACAGCGAATAGACAATGCAGCGTTCGGCCGGTTTCATGAGACCAATTTAGCATTCGCGCCTCTAAATCTCCGTAGCATTGACCCCCTTACGTCGCGGTGGGGAATCCCTGTATTTGTGCTGTGTCTGAACATCCTTTTTTCTTTCTAGCTGTGCCTTTGTCGTTCGTATAGCAAATGGGAAGCTATGATGAATGTAAAGGATATCCAGTGTATACATTAAAAATAATAATGTTGAGAGTGGGCGTGTCGGGAGCATACTGTACATTTTCAACTTCGGGAGCATACCGTAAATATTTCAACCAGCTTAAAGTTACGCCTACTAAATACATGGTGCAGCTAAGTGCAACTATGGAGCAGACTCATGAAACGCAGCTAGTGTAAGTTTACGACGTCTTATATTTTTGACGAGTTATCGCCCGCTACGACGTCGTAAGTAGCCGCTATGAAACTGGCCCCTGGTGGGTACGTAGTGCTGTGTGACGTGTGGTTCGTGTACGTGCTCACAAACACGATGTTTCCAGCGTACCACTACATGGACACAGGCTATAAGCAGGTGGTGGCTGACACACTCGCTGGACTGATGAAGTTGAAGAACAGGGTATGTTGTACACATTCGCAAAGAGTGAGTGCGACACAAAGTTGTGCGCATACAAAACTATGTAACGCCGCCGTATAGATGACATAAATTATTCATTCGGTAATGTTTCTGTAGGTGTTATTTATCGTCTTTACGGTGATATAAAATATGTTAAATTCTACAGTTGCAATTTAACGTACGGCCTGAGCCACTCTGATAAAGGATAGCGCATGTGCAGCAGTGTGCTCTGAGGTAATGACACCCGTGGCCGCTAGGTGTCACTCCAAACTGTGCAGAATGTGAACAGAACAAATCGCAATAAAAAGGAGAGGGTTAAAAACGATCTTTACTGCAGGATGCTATTTTTAGAGTTTATTTAACTAGGATTGAAAACAAAAAAGGTTAATTTAAGTTACTTTGGGAATTCAGCATCATAGGAACGAATCGCATCAACCAAATTTGTTTTGAACAAAGAGAGTTGAAAGTATCATCACCTGAATTGTAACTTGTGTATTTATTTGTCCAGAAACCCATCCTCTGTAGGCATACACATGGAAGACATAACCGACCGACAAGATGTATTGTTGCAGACAATGCTAGGCCTGGAGTACTATGAGGGGAAAGTTGACGAACTTATCGACGAAGTCAGCTTATACAGTAGACTGTTGTGAGTCCTCTAAGAGACTTCTTTGTTCTTGTCAATTTTGCCACATGAGATAGGAAAGAATGATAGTAGTAAGCATCTTCGAAACACTGAGAACGCAAAAATTCTAAATCTGCAACACCTGCCTCAGGAGCTGACGGAGATTTGCTTGAAGTTGAGACCAACAACAAACACAGACACAGTTTCCTATAAGTATTATACATTCAGTGCTCAGTCTTAAGGTAACAATATTCATGTATTGCTATCGTATGCAATGACTTTCCAATCACGGCTTTTCGTTGCTTTTCATGCAGTGATGCCTGAGGTTGTGTGACCTTTGGTTAACACTGGTTCACTTAGCTAGTAACACTGGTTCACTTAGCTAGTAAATACTTCCCATTTGTTTGACTAAACTAATTGTGTCATTTGTTTGTCTATAAAATATTTATGTCTACGGAGCAAACGGAGAAATTTCAATAAACGTTTGTAATTCAGCAATGTTTTCCCCAAATTGGGGATTAGATATTTTTCATTACGATGAGTATCATATTAAGGCTACTAGTCGCTAGGTCAATAGGTTAAAGTTTAAGTGTCTACCCCAGCTTGTAGCTTCAGCTGTCTCTGTCAGGTTGTCACATTGGTGACCTAGTGAAATGACATGGTCTAGTTGATAGCAAACTCTTGTCAAGTACTGCAGACATTGCTGCTTGAAAAGGTGCTTTTCAGTGTATGTTTTGTTGAAATTCCTGTTTCATAGGATTATCTTTATGTAAAAAAACCTTAGTGTGGCCGGTGTCAAATGTGTGCAGTAATGTTAGCGTTGTTCTTTGAGATGCCTTGCACCGGGCAATTCACACCCTAAACCGTTATCAACATTGCTGGCAAAGGCATGTTTTAAAGCGACATGGTCCGTTCGTTGCTTTTTATTTTTATTGCAAAATCATGTTATACGGTATAAATTATACCTATTATAGCGTAAAGACATTCAAAATATGTTTTCATGTACCATTTAGGGGTTGAAAATAGATGCAGTAAGGGTGCTTAACTCTGCCCAGAAGGAAATGCATGCTCATGTGATGCAGTATCATGTGAACACAAGTTGACGCCACTAACTGCCACACTCAGCCAGGTGCACAGCTCCCAGTTGGTAAAGGTCATAGTGTGGGTGTCACTCGCGGCGATTTGAGTGACAGCGTATATAAACATTCAACGTTTAACATTATGAAGTCTGTTCTGTTTCGATAAAACATTCATTGGCGGTCAGGACGCTACAATAGTTATAACTTATACTGATTAACATGATTTTGCAATACAAATTTAAAAACCATGAACGGACCATGTCGCTTTAAGCTTGACGGAAGTCTCACAAATAATTTTGATTGTGACATTCGCACACCCCGACGTACTGGACACATCTTGCGTCTGTCCACAGCTGGGTGTTTGGCCTGCTGGTCTTCACAGTGACCACTCTCGTCGTGACGCTGCAGACCATTGGTCTGGCCATCGGAACCCTCGCCTACAAGAACGCTGTCGTCTCGACGACTCGCAGCAAGCTCTCCGACACGGGAGGCTACATCCTCATGGTGTACGCATCCTGTTGTGTTATTCATCAGCACTGTATCACAGGCCACAGCAGAACTGGTAGCTTTGTAGTTATATACACCACATGTGCCGTGTCACATGTACCGTGTCACATGTACCGTGTCACATGTACCGTGTCACATGTACCGTGTACCTGTTACTCCAGTCTCACTTTCAGTTATGGGCCAATCACAGAACACCTGGAAAAGGCCGATGTAACAAAACTTAATATCGCCAACTAGTACTGTAAACAGATTGTTTGATTTGTTGTTTTTGTCTGAAATAGTAATATAATAATAATTAATAAAGTAATAATGTAAATATAAATAATTAAGTAATAATTTGTTTATTGATAAAACCCAGTAAGATATAACTTGTGCGAAGACACAAAATAGGTTTTAACAGATCTGTTCTTCATGAGACAATAACCCTGTGTCATGTTTAGTTCCCGCTCACAGATACATCTGATTGTTTGTGTTCGTTATACAAAATCCACCGCTTGCTCATGTATCGCTATCCTTTAGGTGTGTCACTGTCATGTTCACTGTGTGCTGTGTTGTAGGTGTGTCACTGTCATGTTCAGTGTGTCCTGTGTTGTAGGTGTGTCACTGTCATGTTCAGTGTGTCCTGTGTTGTAGGTGTGTGACTGTCATGTTCAGTGTGTCCTGTGTTGTAGGTGTGTCACTGTCATGTTCAGTGTGTCCTGTGTTGTAGGTGTGTGACTGTCATGTTCAGTGTGTCCTGTGTTGTAGGTGTGTGACTGTCATGTTCAGTGTGTCCTGTGTTGTAGGTGTGTCACTGTCATGTTCAGTGTGTCCTGTGTTGTAGGTGTGTGACTGTCATGTTCAGTGTGTCCTGTGTTGTAGGTGTGTCACTGTCATGTTCAGTGTGTCCTGTGTTGTAGGTGTGTGACTGTCATGTTCAGTGTGTGCTGTGTTGTAGGTGTGTGACTGTCATGTTCAGTGTGTGCTGTGTTGTAGGTGTGTGACTGTCATGTTCAGTGTGTCCTGTGTTGTAGGTGTGTGACTATCATGTTCAGTGTGTGCTGTGTTGTAGGTGTGTGACTGTCATGTTCAGTGTGTCCTGTGTTGTAGGTGTGTGACTGTCATGTTCAGTGTGTGCTGTGTTGTAGGTGTGTCACTGTCATGTTCAGTGTGTCCTGTGTTGTAGGTGTGTGACTATCATGTTCAGTGTGTGCTGTGTTGTAGGTGTGTGACTATCATGTTCAGTGTGTCCTGTGTTGTAGGTGTGTGACTATCATGTTCAGTGTGTCCTGTGTTCTAGGTGTGTCACTGTCATGTTCAGTGTGTCCTGTGTTGTAGGTGTGTGACTATCATGTTCAGTGTGTCCTGTGTTGTAGGTGTGTGACTATCATGTTCAGTGTGTCCTGTGTTGCAGGTGTGTCACTGTCATGTTCAGTGTGTCCTGTGTTGTAGGTGTGTGACTGTCATGTTCAGTGTGTGCTGTGTTGTAGGTGTGTCGCTGTCATGTTCAGTGTGTGCTGTGTTGTAGGTGTGTGACTATCATGTTCAGTGTGTGCTGTGTTGTAGGTGTGTCACTGTCATGTTCAGTGTGTGCTGTGTTGTAGGTGTGTGACTATCATGTTCAGTGTGTCCTGTGTTGTAGGTGTGTGACTATCATGTTCAGTGTGTGCTGTGTTGTAGGTGTGTCACTGTCATGTTCAGTGTGTCCTGTGTTGTAGGTGTGTGACTATCATGTTCAGTGTGTGCTGTGTTGTAGGTGTGTCACTGTCATGTTCAGTGTGTGCTGTGTTGTAGGTGTGTGACTATCATGTTCAGTGTGTGCTGTGTTGTAGGTGTGTCACTGTCATGTTCAGTGTGTGCTGTGTTGTAGGTGTGTGACTATCATGTTCAGTGTGTGCTGTGTTGTAGGTGTGTCACTGTCATGTTCAGTGTGTCCTGTGTTGTAGGTGTGTGACTATCATGTTCAGTGTGTGCTGTGTTGTAGGTGTGTCACTGTCATGTTCAGTGTGTCCTGTGTTGTAGGTGTGTGACTATCATGTTCAGTGTGTGCTGTGTTGCAGGTGTGTCACTGTCATGTTCAGTGTGTCCTGTGTTGTAGGTGTGTGACTATCATGTTCAGTGTGTGCTGTGTTGCAGGTGTGTCACTGTCATGTTCAGTGTGTCCTGTGTTGTAGGTGTGTGACTGTCATGTTCAGTGTGTTGTAGGTGTGTGACTGTCATGTTCAGTGTGTCGTGTGTTGTAGGTGTGTGACTGTCATGTTCAGTGTGTTGTAGGTGTGTGACTGTCATGTTCAGTGTGTTGTAGGTGTGACTGTCATGTTCAGTGTGTTGTAGGTGTGTGACTGTCATGTTCAGTGTGTTGTAGGTGTGTGACTGTCATGTTCAGTGTGTTGTAGGTGTGTGACTGTCATGTTCAGTGTGTTGTAGGTGTGTGACTGTCATGTTCAGTGTGTCGTGTGTTGTAGGTGTGTGACTGTCATGTTCAGTGTGTCCTGTGTTGTAGGTGTGTCACTGTCATGTTCAGTGTGTCCTGTGTTGCAGGTGTGTCACTGTCATGTTCAGTGTGTCCTGTGTTGCAGGTGTGTCACTGTCATGTTCAGTGTGTCCTGTGTTGCAAGTGTGTCACTGTCATGTTCAGTGTGTCCTGTGTTGTAGGTGTGTCACTGTCATGTTCAGTGTGTCCTGTGTTGCAGGTGTGTCACTGTCATGTTCAGTGTGTCCTGTGTTGCAGGTGTGTCACTGTCATGTTCAGTGTGTTGTAGGTGTGTCACTGTCATGTTCAGTGTGTCCTGTGTTGCGGATGTGTCACTGTCATGTTCAGTGTGTCCTGTGTTGTAGGTGTGTCACTATCATGTTCAGTGTGTCCTGTGTTGCAGGTGTGTCACTGTCATGTTCAGTGTGTCCTGTGTTGCAGGTGTGTCACTGTCATGTTCAGTGTGTCCTGTGTTGCAGGTGTGTCACTGTCATGTTCAGTGTGTCCTGTGTTGCAGGTGTGTCACTGTCATGTTCAGTGTGTCCTGTGTTGTAGGTGAGTCACTGTCATGTTCAGTGTGTCCTGTGTTGTAGGTGTGTCACTGTCATGTTCAGTGTGTCCTGGGTTCTAGGTGTGTCACTATCATGTTCAGTGTGTCCTGTGTTGCAGGTGTGTCACTGTCATGTTCAGTGTGTCCTGTGTTGTAGGTGTGTCACTGTCATGTTCAGTGTGTCCTGTGTTGTAGGTGTGTCACTATCATGTTCAGTGTGTCCTGTGTTGCAGGTGTGTCACTGTCATGTTCAGTGTGTCCTGTGTTGTAGGTGTGTCACTGTCATGTTCAGTGTGTCCTGTGTTGCAGGTGTGTCACTGTCATGTTCAGTGTGTCCTGTGTTGCAGGTGTGTCACTGTCATGTTCAGTGTGTCCTGTTTTGCAGGTGTGTAACTGTCATGTTCAGTGTGTCCTGTGTTGTAGGTGTGTCACTGTCATGTTCAGTGTGTCCTGTGTTGCAGGTGTGTCACTGTCATGTTCAGTGTGTTGTAGGTGTGTCACTGTCATGTTCAGTGTGTCCTGTGTTGCGGATGTGTCACTGTCATGTTCAGTGTGTCCTGTGTTGTAGGTGTGTCACTATCATGTTCAGTGTGTCCTGTGTTGCAGGTGTGTCACTGTCATGTTCAGTGTGTCCTGTGTTGCAGGTGTGTCACTGTCATGTTCAGTGTGTCCTGTGTTGTAGGTGTGTCACTGTCATGTTCAGTGTGTCCTGTGTTGTAGGTGTGTCACTGTCATGTTCAGTGTGTCCTGTGTTGCAGGTGTGTCACTGTCATGTTCAGTGTGTCCTGTGTTGCAGGTGTGTCACTGTCATGTTCAGTGTGTCCTGTGTTGTAGGTGTGTGACTG
>OZ024864.1:50581846-50624346 GCA_964017155.1 Oasisia sp. SBJ-2009 | reverse complement strand
CAGTCATCCAGTAAACTGTCACCAAGACAATTTGTTGTAAAGTACAGTTAGCATCTGGTGTAGATAATGATATCTATTTGAGTACCATCTGCATAAAGATGATGGCTTAAATGATGCCTAGTAATAACTGAACTCAGTGGAGTTGTGCCCAATATAAAAAGTAACGGTCTCCAAACTTAACCATAAGGAACACCACATTTACTTGGTAAATCGCAATCAATGACATAAGTAATGTCGTCTGTCATTATTGTAGTTGAGGATTTTTTATTGCAATTAGTTACAAAAACTTAACAAATCTTGAAAAAAATCAATAGTTAAATAATATGCGATTAGTGCTATTGCAATGCTAAGGCATAAATTTCAGACTATATAGAACATGTGCCTCCACCTGGCAAATAAGTGTGTATAGAAACGATTTGAATAGTAGACATCATCAGTGTTGCCACAGGGGCTTATCGTATTGAAGTATCACACACTCTGCAGCCGCTGAATGGGCTTATTGTACTGAAATTTATTAATAAAATAAAAATTACAAACAGTGCTTATTAAATGCAATCTGATAGGCATTACATAAATTATATACCTACAGCGTGTGTATTCCCGTACAGTCTGACAGGCAATACGTATCCCTACAACACGTTTATTCCAGTACAAAATCTGTTGAGAATGTTATATAAATTAATTAGCAGTAGATAGGGTTAGGGTTGAGTTATGGTCAGATTGGGTGTGTCAGTAGTGTTTGCTGTTTTTAGAGAAAACTTATTGATATTGCTGACAAGTTGAAGAAACTAGCAGAACCAACTGGAAAATACCAGAAGGCGGTGGAGTCTCAGGCAAGTAGGACAAAGAGAAGGATCTGGGGGTCAAACAGGGTCATCTAGCAGAAACATGTTGAAGCCAGTGTCGTTGAATGCCACCCACCTGTTGCTGTTAGACGAATGTCATGTAAGGGTTGATAAGTAGGGCTTATCACTTGATTACCTGGTATTGTGTTTGATAAGTTCAGCAAGAATGACTATCATCAGATTAGGTGATATTCAATTCAATTCAATTCAATAACTTTATTCCGGAATATTACATCCATATGAAAACCTAAAGTATGACTAATAACTATATACATAGAGCATATTCCACCAATGGCGACACAGTGATGAATTATACAGACCATCACTATTCATGATACTCTGTAGTATTGCATTGCCCGATTTAGCTATACACGTCAAAAAACTATACACATTTTTTCTAATTAACATTTTACATGACACAAACATAAAACTCGCACTACAATCTCGAGGTTCATTGCATAAAAATCTAAACACATTATTGTATGCTACACACAATTTTTCTTTTTTACTCTGCTCTATAGCAAAACCACAGTTGGCATGTATACAATGAAGTACAGTAGGATTTAAATAAAGTACATTTTACAGATTCTGTACACATGTAAAACTTTCGGATCAAGGCATTACCCTGAGCATAAATTCTCTTGTATTGCCTAGATATGTCATCATTGTCGCATAGATCTTCTGTGATAATGCCCAAGATATTTACACTTACTAACCCTTGGTAATGTTTCGCCATTTAGCAAAAAGTTTGGAATGTGAATATCTTTGAACTTTTTACAAGAAAATATCATAACAGTACTTTTGGTACTATTGTATTTAATATCATGTTCTATCCCATACTATGAACACACAGATAATAACATTGATAAACCCATAGATGAAGGTGCCATGAGCACTAAATCATCAGCATACATCAAATGATTAATTAACAAGGAACCTATTATACATCCAGCATTTACATTGTTTAATTTGTTTCTGAGATCATCCATGTAAACACAAAAAAGATAAGGTGAGAGAATTCCTCCTTGATGCACCCCATTAGTAACAGAAAAATTGTTCGACATGATATTTTTCCAACGTACATACATATTTTGAGTAGTATACCAAAATATTAAAATCCTAACTATATATATGGGTATGCCCCGCTTTATAAGTTTTTCAAATAGAACATAATGATTTACATGGTCAAAAGCTTTGGGTGCATCCAAAAAACATGAGTACACATTACTATTCAAACTCCTATATTTTAGTACAGCCTCTTTGAAGGCATATATGTCTGTGCTATGTTTAGCCTTGAAACCAAACTGGTTATCACATGTAATTAGGCTGTATGTAATACGGTCATAAATAATTTTTTCAAAAACTTTGGACACAATGCTGGCTAAAGCAATAGGTCTGTAGTTACTCTTGCTACATATGCTAGCATTTTTGTTTTTAACAATGGGCACAAGTACAACAGATATCATGGATTCAGGTAAAGTCCCATGAACAAATAAGCTAGTAAAGCACATAAATAACAGTGGAATTATAACATCACTGCAATGTTTCAAATGTTCTGCAGATATACCATCTAAACCACAACTCTTGTTGTCTTTCAAATCTTTTATGGCATGGATAAATCTCTCGGTGTCACACCTCAATAATCCCTTTGATATTCAACATGTTTACAAATATTATTCACATCTTTATTGTTACTTAGACAATTGAATAGATCCTCATAATGGGATTTCCACATATTTACAATGTTGTGTGACCCAGTTACACCATCAACAACATTTGGAAGAGACAAATTACTGTTATTCATTAGCTTCATTTCTTTCCAAAATGCTTTGTCATTTTTACACAACAGCTTTTTGGCAAATGATTCCTATCTTAGTGCATCCTCATTGCTTCTTATGAATCTCATAGCACCTTTAAATCTAGCCTTAGCTCTGTTTTTCATGTCAGAAAGTGGACCTTGCCTGGGACTACCAGCATTTTTCCACATAGTATAAGTTTCTTGAGACATATCATAGAGATCACATGCATTAAATACCCTCTGTCACTCGATGCAATGGCACAGATAAGTGACTCTCTCGTCACACTTCAGACAGTCTTAGTGCTGGTTTGTTAGTTGTTCACGTTGTGTTTCATGGACTTTTCTATCAGAGTCCCACATTGGGACTCTGAGTCTGACAGGTTGGACATTTCCAAACTGTACAGTTTGCATGTGAATTGGAAGCCGTCAAGGTGGAAAACATTATCATATACCCCCCCCAATTTGGCGTTTCAATGAAGCATAAGTGATTGATACTAGCATGTCTAACTAGGATATATGATCTCCCAGAACAATTTAAAAAAACTTTAAAATGGTGCATTCTGAAGGGTGTTTAACCTGTTCTATTCCCTGGGGTGTAGAGAGGAAGCAAATGCACAAATACAAGGTAGCAGCATGTAAACATGTTTACAGTAAGAAACCGCACGATCGAGGTGGCAATTTTGGCTTAGAAAAATAACGAGGTGGCCCGCCTCACTCACGATTATCACATAGCCGGGGAAACACTGCACGTGAGTTAACAGATTGAGTTTGACGACATTTTGTTTTACTTCAGCTGGAGTTCGCCAAAACTATGACGCAGCTGAAGGATGATCTAACTGACGTTCCTGTAAGTGCCACGTGGAGATGTCCGTCTAACTTCATTCTCACAAAATGTAGCTAAAGTTTCAAATGTATATATACTCCCATCAGTTTGTGGCAAGTCTAAAGTGTGTTACTGAAATTTCATATTCACCTGGTGGATGTTAACATTTACCTGCGCTCACCCTGACTCATTTGAAGTGTTCTGACATAAGAACTAAATTTATACCGGTCTGATATGATGAACGATATCACAATGTAGGCACCTTTTATGTCAGACTGACCCAGTCAACGTGCTTCTGTAAGTGCTTTCTGGCAGTTTGCATGCATAAGTTTTGTGGACGAATTTGCACTGGTTCTCGGTAAAAAGTCATAAGAATGATATCGAAATGTAACTGTCAGTGACTGTGTCCTGTGATTGCGGCCGGTGATTGTGGCCAGTGACTATGGCCAGTGATTGTGGTCAGTGACAATGGCCAGTGATTGTGGTCAGTGACTATGGCTAGTGATTATGGCCAGTGATTGTGGTCAGTGACTATGGCCAGTGATTATGGCCAGTGATTGTGGTCAGTGATTATGGCCGGTGATTGTGGTCAGTGACAATGGCCAGTGATTATGGCCAGTGATTGTGGTCAGTGACTATGGCTAGTGATTATGGCCAGTGATTGTGGTCAGTGACTATGGCCAGTGATTATGGTCAGTGACTATGGCCAGTGATTATGGCCAGTGATTGTGGTCAGTGACTACGGCCAGTGATTGTGGTCAGTGACTATGGCCAGTGATTGTGGTCAGTGACAATGGCCAGTGATTGTGGTCAGTGACTATGGCCAGTGATTGTGGCCAGTGATTGTGGTCAGTGACTATGGCCAGTGATTGTGGTCAGTGACTATGGCCAGTGATTGTGGTCAGTGATTGTGGTCAGTGACTATGGCCAGTGATTATGGCCAGTGATTGTGGTCAGTGACTATGGCCAGTGATTGTGGTCAGTGACAATGGCCAGTGATTGTGGACAGTGATTGTGGTCAGTGACTATGGTCAGTGATTGTGATCAGTGACAATGGCCAGTGATTGTGGTCAGTGACTATGGCCAGTGATTGTGGTCAGTGACTATGGTCAGTGATTGTGATCAGTGACAATGGCTAGTGATTGTGGTCAGTGACTATGGCCAGTGATTGTGGTCAGTGACTAAGGCCAGTGACAATGGCCAGTGATTGTGGACAGTGATTGTGGTCAGTGACTATGGTCAGTGATTGTGAGCAGTGACCATGGCCAGTAATTGTGGACAGTGATTGTGGTCAGTGACTATGGCCAGTGACTATGGCCAGTTATTGTGGTCAGTGACAATGGCCAGTGATTATGGCCAGTGATTATGGCCAGTGATTGTGGTCAGTGACTATGGCCAGTGATTGTGGTCAGTGACTATGGCCAGTGATTATGGACAGTGATTGTGGTCAGTGACTATGGCCAGTGACTATGGTCAGTGACTATGGCCAGTGACTGTGGTCAGTGATTGTGGTTAATGATTGCAATTAATGACTGTGGTCAATGATTGTGGTCAGTGCTTGTGGTCAGTGATAGGTCAGTGATTACAGCCAGCGAGTGTGGTTACTGACTGGTCAGTGATTGTGACTATGGCCGGTGATAGTGGTCGATGACTGGTCAGTGACTGTGGTCAGTCATTGTTGTCAGTGATTGCAGCCAGTGACTGTAGTCAGTGACTCTAGTCAGTGACTACGGTCAATCACTGCAGCCGGTGAGTGTGGTCAGTGACTGGTCAGTGCCTGCATGCATCCCATGGTGGTTGTAGGCTGTCACATTGAGCACATCCCAAGCCATGGTGCGGGTGAAGAAGACCATCGAGAAACAGGGACCAAGCCTAGTGTACGCGGTGAGTCGACACTGTCTACGGACACAGGCTGTCAACTGACACAGGCTGTCAACTGACACAGGCTGTCAACTGACACACGCCATCAACTGACACACCCTGTCAACTGACACACACCGTCAACTGACACACCCTGTCAACTGACACACCCTGTCAACTGACACACGCCGTCAACTGACACACCCCGTCACTTGACACACGCTGTAAATTGACACACACACACACACACACACACACACACACACACACACACACACACACACACACACACACACACACAACACACACACACACACACACACACACACACGTAGTAATTTGTCACAAACCCAAGTTGTATAGCAGCATAACTAACTTGTTTTGAAGCAAAGTATTAATTATCATTTTAGGAACTAGGAAAGTTCAGAAGAAGACTCAACTACATTCTGAATCAGTACAAGAACAACACAGAACATGTTGTAAGTGGCTACAATATATAGTCCTTAAAGGGAGGCTATCAGTTCCATATTTTTAATGTTAATTAAATTAACATTCTTATGACTACAATAAGTTTGTTAATTCACACTAATTGTGTAGACATGCTTTGGGAAACATGTATTTTGTAAAAAAAAAAACACCAACTTTCATTACTAGAACAGGCTTGACAGAGTATTGAAAACCGTGTTCAAGATTATTGGCTGTGAACTTTTGCGTCTGTCAGTGTCAGATCTAGGGAAAGAACTCATGTCATCGTCAAGCCCATACACACTGCCCATTACCCGACCGACCGAACGACCGACCGACCGACCGACCGACCGACCGACCGACCGACCGACCGACCGACCGACCGACCGACCGACCGACCGACCGACCGACCGACCGACCTATAAATCTATAAATACATGTTGGTCATTGTAACAGTTTATCTTGATGTATCTTCAATACTGGTTGAACACTAGTTCAACATATGCTGTGTGTAATTGACTAATTTTAGTATGATTTACTTACTTTGGAGCATTTTTGTCGAAGCAAGTACGACGATTCGACCCGTCGTTTACGGACCTTGATCACGTACTGGTGTCACGTGTGTTGCCTCAGATTTCGGTGGGATGATTTGATTTTTTAAGATGGCAGGCAGATGGTATCCCTGATCTCTGTTCATGGTAGGGGCTCTCTGTCTGATGTATATGGCCTCCTTCACTTTTCTCTTGTGCCAGTTGGATTCACGGGTCAGTACTTTAGTGTTCTTCATGGACACTGAGTGTCCTGTGTCATCCCGCCGAAATCTGAGGCAACACACGTGACACCAGTACGTGATCAAGGCCCGTAAACGACGGGTTGAAACGTCGTACTCGCTTCGACAAAAATGCTCCAAAGTAAGTAAATCATACTAAAATAAACCATTCTTGGAGCCATGAACAATATATTTACTAATTGCCTAATGTTTCCCTCCCTCCCCAGTACAGGGTGGGCAGGTGTGGATCCTTCTACAAGAAGCACAAAGAGTTTGTGCAGCTGGGCGTGTGTACGCAGCTCATCACACCATTCGTAAGTGTTCTGTCTCAAAGTGTCTGTGCAACTACCATATGATGGATGTATGTGTTTATTTCCCACGGTTATTACTTGGGGGAGAGTGGTCAAGTGGCAGGCCGCTGGACCATTGGTCAAAGTGATCGAGGTTTGAATCCTACTACTGATCACTGTTTCAAACTCACGGCAGTTTATTTCCCCCATATTGCCTGTGTCTGGAGTAACAGGATGAGTCATTAGTTCCTTCTATTCAGTGGGCAAGAAAATGGAAGCCTAACATCCTACACAAGAGGTAAATGTATCACCTGTACTTGTGGACTCACTGACTGGGGTCTCACTAGTAGTTCCTGTATTCAAAACATTGACTACATTATACAAAATACATACATATATTTGTGAATACACAATGTTTGAAAAGGGCAAACCAGAAGTCGTTGACTTTTATGTAAGTTTACCCCAGAGAATCTTATTAAAGTAAACATTATAGTTGCCACACGTGCACTTGTCTACATATTGGAATCAATACATGCTAACATATAATTATGACACAACAGCTAACACATAGTAAAATAGTAACATATTTGTAAAATAGACGCTTTTTGGATTTAGATTTAAGTGCATTTATAGTATTTATGTTTTTTTGTCGTTACTCAGAGAATTCCACAGTTGCAATCCGTATATGCTGAGATTATTCGATCTCAATGTGGAATGAACAGGTATTCTTTCTAGATCATAACAGGCTCTCAGTGAACTTATGTTGCCATAAATATTATGACAGAAAGACACTGCTGCATATTGTGCAGGCTTTGTCAGTATGTGTAAAAAATTAAAACATTAATTGAGGTAAGGACAACTGATGCATCCCATGTGTATGACGATTTCATTCAAACAGGATGTCATGTGTACTGATAAAGCTTGCATGATACACAGGCAGAAACCTGTGCAAGGTGATGAATGTTTGGATATGTTCAACATTTATTTATTAAAACAATGACCCATCCTGAAGTATGGTTTTGCGTTTTTTCTCGTAGACTGATTTGTGTCCTCTTTAGCGGTATGGTTTTGTCTCTTGCCATGTGGTTTTGTTTTGTCTCTAGCAGTATGGTTTTGTCTCTTGCCATGTGGTTTTGTTTTGTCTCTAGCAGTATGGTTTTGTCTCTTGCCATGTGGTTTTGTTTTGTCTCTAGCAGTATGGTTTTGTCTCTTGCCATGTGGTTTTGTTTTGTCTCTAGCAGTATGGTTTTGTCTCTTGCTATGTGGTTTTGTTTTGTCTCTAGCAGTATGGTTTTGTCTCTTGCCATGTGGTTTTGTTTTGTCTCTAGCAGTATGGTTTTGTCTCTTGCTATGTGGTTTTGTTTTGTCTCTAGCAGTATGGTTTTGTCTCTTGCTATGTGGTTTTGTTTTGTCTCTAGCAGTATGGTTTTGTCTCTTGCTATGTGGTTTTGTTTTGTCTCTAGCAGTATGGTTTTGTCTCTTGCTATGTGGTTTTGTTTTGTCTCTAGCAGTATGGTTTTGTCTCTTGCCATGTGGTTTTGTTTTGTCTCTAGCAGTATGGTTTTGTCTATTGCAGATTTTGTGTTTAATTTGTATGGTTTGGTTTTTTGAAATGCAGTTTTGTCTGTTGCAATCTTGCAGAATGTAAGTGTTTTGTCTCTCGCAGTGTGTAACTGTGTCTGTGTCTTCCAGTACGGCTTTGGCCTGTCCCTGGTGTGGTGTGGCCTGTGGATGTTGGCCAGCATCCCCATCAACCTCCTCCTGGCGCCCTACTTCCACATCATGACCATCACTGAACTCAAAGAGTTAGAGTAAGTAGCTCTGTCTCTGTCTCCATGGCGACCCGTCCCGTCTCCATGGCGACCTGTCCCGTCTCCATGGCGACCCGTCCCGTCTCCATGGCGACCCGTCCCGTCTCCATGGCGACCCGTCCCATCTCCATGGCGACCCGTCCCGTCTCCATGGTGACCCGCCCCAGTGTGAAGGGTTTCACGTCAGACAGTCTTATTATGCTTATTATTATCAACTTCAATGGGAAGCATCCAGCCATGTGCTACAATTAATGCACGAAGGCAGCTCGTATACATATCCACCACTGTCTATAGCCAGGTACTCATTTATACAGCTGAATGAACTCGAGGAATGGTATAGTGAAAAAAAACTTGCCCAAGGTTTTAACACCGCAGCACAGGATTCAAACCCAGGTCATCTTAGTCGAGAGTCCAAAACACTACCCCTGAGCCACTGCGCTCTACAAAAAACATACGTAAACCATACATAGCTCTGTCTAAGTGATGAACCTTGAGTTGGATCATTTAGACAGAAACTAATGTATTATAATGGCCTCACTTGCTGTTCAAAGCAAGTTTATGTATTAAGTTTTTGAAGTTGCAAAAAAGCAGATATTAAAACAATGGATAGATGATACTTATTCCACAGTAAAGTGGGGAAACAGTGCATAGTTTCACAGAAGCTAGTTGAACGTCGGCCATATCTTAACAAATCATCATCCAACTGAGTCACCTGTGCTGTGTGTCGACATCGCTATACTGTTGTTCACTGCAGATATTTCATATGATAGCTGTCTATCTGGATGTATTATACTTGCTAGCGTTTGAAATAGTCTGCAATCTTAGGTAGCACGACTTAGTGCAGGCCTCCATGTAAGTGTCTGCCTCACATCTTGGTCCTGGCTCAATGCACTGGACGTGACGTTAGCGCCCCCTGACGACTAAAATATGGGATCTGGGAACTCGACTATTGAAAAATGCACAAGCCTAAACATTATCTGTAGAAATGTAGTAAATCTATACAATTTTAGAAACCTTATATGGTGTTAAACGTTCTGTAAAATTCAGTTGAATTAATAAAAATATATTTAGCTGTTTCAATTTACGTAGTGCTACAGAATATTCCGTAGAATTCTAAATTCTGGATAATTTTTATGACTACGTATTTTTTAGAATTCCGCAGAAATTCTGTGGCCAAACACGAGAATGTTTTGCTGTAGAATAATGTCGTCATCGCTGTTACAACGCAACTCAGTGATGTCTGTGTTGATGTGCAGAGCTCTAGACCCGGAGGCTGCCAAGCGATATCGCGAGAAAGGAATGGCGAAGCCCGTGAATCTGCGGGAGAAACTGAACCAGACGTACAACATGATGTCGAACTACTTCTACGGCATGACCAGTAAGATCCAGACACTGAGGAAGCAAGACTTGATGCTGCCGGTGAAGATCTCTGGTGGAGACAAGAGTTAATGACTGCCACTATCACACTGCGGCTGTCTGAAGGTGTTGCACACACGAAATTCAATTTTCGTTCCGATCACGGCCGGAAGGTTAACTTCTGCAACGTTTTGACTGACGATTTTAGTTTTTCCTTAGCTCACCAGATGGCGTGGTGAGCAGGCATGTGTGGCGGAGTCGGGTTCTTCCGGTCTCACAACCTATACTCACGCACGCACGCACGCACGCACGCACGCACGCATGCATGCACATACACACAGACACACACACACACAGGAGTAATTCTTGCTGTCAGTCATTTTGGAATAATGTTTTAGTTGTGGTCAAACGAAAACTGGATTTCACGTGGTCTTCCAGTTTTACATGTTCCCCAGACGCCATCAACACTGGTTGTTCTTAACCTGCCAGAGTCAAAGTCAGACACACACTGCACAGAATCATGGTGACTGTTGCATTGTGTACACCTAGACAGGTGAGGTGTGGGTGACGTCTCATTGTGTATCTAGATATTGACTGTCTTAATTATTAAACTATTGAAAAATATGTAGGAAGTGTTACATAGCATAACGTGATGAACACCAATTTTGAAATCCCGTCCAAAGAGTTATAAAACATTTGATTAAACAGGTATTGAGCTAGGACAACGCGTTCAGCCAGTCAGCAATCCAGTGCACCTACTCAGTGTCGTGTATAGTCTGTGTTTTGATAACTAAATATAACATTTTACACAGCAAATCACCGACAATATTGCAGACTATCCAACCAATGTTTTTTTTATTTCAGATTGTTAATTCTTAGCACCAAGATTTTACTTAAACTGAGGATGAAACACTAGCATATCTTTCTCAGTACCAAGAAAATTGATATATTGCGTTTTGCTCTGAAACCCTGCACAAACACAATTATGTGTATATATATATATATATACATAATAGTGTATATATTATATGTACATCCAGTGCCAATATATATATACATACACCCAGTGCCAAAAAATTGCCCATATATATAACGGCCAATTTTTTGCGCAAACTGGATATGTGAAGCTGAATTTTTTTAATGTCAAACTAACATTTTGTTTGTTTTCCGATAGGCAACATAGTAATGCTTAGAATGTTACATTTGAATGTTGTAAAAAATGTGGTTCCATTGAAGTAATCAGGTATTTGTGTATATTACATTTGAATGTTGTAATATACACAAATACCTGATTACTTCAACGGAACCAAATGTTTTTATTCAGAAATGTGTTTTCCTTCCGATTGGCCTTACATAACCGTGAATGGAAAAACATAATCGGGCTGTGGAATGAATCTACCTTTATTGCGTAATATACTTCAATGCAGTGTCAGCTTAACTACCTACACTAGACGGAATAATAAAACAAATAAGAACAACAATATGTCAATAACATAAATAATCTTGCTACTTCACGGGAAGTGACAGGACCAACCACATTGGACGACTGGTAAAGCCAACTGTCGACAGTTCTCGCAGTGTTCTCATGAATCTGTTAGGTGCTGCCACCTATCAGTGGTACTAGAGTATGTCACCCTCTCAGGTCAGAGGTCACCGTGCTGCCCTATGTTCCCCTGACTGATCGTCTCCGAAAACCTATAAAATTATAGCAGCTGACTTTGCCAGTCGCCACTGCGTAGTTGTGGGAACAATTTGAAGACAGATACCTGACTGGTGGGAATACAAATATAATGACCCATTCACGTCCTAAACATTGCATGTAATACGAGCAGTGTGTGGCTGAAATTACTCAAAATTATACTACATGACAGGTGGCCACAGTATTTGTGGGAGATTTAATTGGCCGACGTTAAGAGGAGTTTTTGAAAGTGATGCACCAGGGGTAGAGAAGAGTTCGTACTGACGTAATCAGTCAAAGCGCGCCCTGGTGTCTGAGGATGGGGTATATTTAATTTATATGTTTAATTTAATTTATTCTTTAAAACAATGAACTAGCTATTTCTGGTGATGTGTTATAGTAGTGTATACCTGATTTGTTTGTTTGCCCCCTGTATGTACAGTAGTTGGTTTACGTGGAGGGTAACACGTATAGTTTATACTACACCACGTGTAGTTTATACATCATGCATAGTTTACACTACACCACGTGTAGCTTACACTACACCACGTGTAGCTTACACTACACCACGTGTAGCTTACACTACACCACGTGTAGCTTACACTACATCGTGTGTGGTTTATACTACATCACATGTAGTGTAAACTACATCACGTGTAGTTTACACTGCATCACGTGACTGTTTCCATCTAGTGAACAATGCAGGAATGCACAGAGTGGCAGTAGTGTCCTTGCACAAGTGTCTTGTAGTGTCCTTGCACAAGTGTCTCGCAGTATGAGTGTCTTGTAGTGTCCTTGCACAAGTGTCTCGCAGTATGAGTGTCTTGTAGTGTCCTTGCACAAGTGTCTCGCAGTATGAGTGTCTTGTAGTGTCCTTGCACAAGTGTCTCGCAGTATGAGTGTCTTGTAGTGTCCTTGCACAAGTGTCTCGCAGTATGAGTGTCTTGTAGTGTCCTTGCACAAGTGTCTCGCAGTATGAGTGTCTTGTAGTGTCCTTGCACAAGTGTCTCGCAGTATGAGTGTCTTGTAGTGTCCTTGCACAAGTGTCTCGCAGTATGAGTGTCTTGTAGTGTCCTTGCACAAGTGTCTCGCAGTATGAGTGTCTTGTAGTGTCCTTGCACAAGTGTCTCGCAGTATGAGTGTCTTGTAGTGTCCTTGCACAAGTGTCTCGCAGTATGAGTGTCTTGTAGTGTCCTTGCACAAGTGTCTCGCAGTATGAGTGTCTTGTAGTGTCCTTGCACAAGTGTCTCGCAGTATGAGTGTCTTGTAGTGTCCTTGCACAAGTGTCTCGCAGTATGAGTGTCTTGTAGTGTCCTTGCACAAGTGTCTCGCAGTATGAGTGTCTTGTAGTGTCCTTGCACAAGTGTCTCGCAGTATGAGTGTCTTGTAGTGTCCTTGCACAAGTGTCTCGCAGTATGAGTGTCTTGTAGTGTCCTTGCACAAGTGTCTCGCAGTATGAGTGTCTTGTAGTGTCCTCGTGTAGTCGTCCAGAGACCCTCCTGTCTGAGTCAGGTGGCGGCGGCCTGTATGCCATGCACCAGTAGTGAGGCCTCGTGTGTGGCCAGTGAGTTCGCAGCACTCATCAGCTCCTGGCATCTGCACAGAGAGAAACATTGTTGTCATCGCCTGAGAAAAACGCGAATAATAATAATACAATTTATTTGTATGGCGCCCGAATCAATAGTATTGCTCTCAGGCGCTTTACATAAACGTACAAATAGTAGTTACATTGGATGATAAATTATTATTAAAATAGATATATGGATGATAAATTATTAAAATAAATATATGTATATATATATATATATATACATATATTATATATATATAAATATAAGCTTATACATGAAACTAAAATTAAATAACACAGTCGTTACATTACTTATTATTCCTCAGTATGCTAAAATAAAAAGTATATGATTAAACAAAAATAACAGCTAAATAATCTATCATAAAAATTATCATACTAAAATGCTAATACTGATACTAATTGCATAATAATTATGTGATATAAATTGTATAACTTATTGGTAAATGTATATAATTAAACTACACATGATCACGTCACAGAAGTGCTAATCTATAAAGGTGTGTCATCTGGCATTGGGCACATGAATAAGGAAGAAACGTTTGATTAATCAAGTGATGCCATTTTGTAAAAAACACCCGTGACAATCCCAATTAAATGACATGCAGAAAAAAGCATTTGTTTTCACACCCGGAGAGGTGATGTGCAGTTACGTACAGTGACTGACACAAGGTGTCTGTCTGTTCATGATGCATGCTTTGGTGTAAACAAGAACAGCTTTTTCTAAAGGCAAGTTATGCCGATTAACAGACCAAAACAACTGCAGAAAACACATGCAGTGAGTGTTACAGGCAGTTGATTCCAGTGAGTCCACCTGTTGATTCTGAAGGTGTCCACACACCTGATGGCAAATGTACTTTAATTAAAGGTGCGACTGATCAAAAAATAATCTTCATTGTAACAAAATATCCTGTTCACAAAAGTAATATTCTGTACAGTAGATTAAATTATGTATTATATAAACAGGTAACAATAAAAGATGGGATGATGCACACTGTAATGCAATAAAGTTAGTCATGCTGCAATTAATGCACAAATATCCACCATTGTCTATAGCCAGGTACTCATTCATACAATTAGGTGAACTGGTGCAATGTACAGTGAACCATTGAATAACCCTGCATGGGGTTTGAAACAGCACCAAACCAGGTTCTCGCAACTGACAGTACGATGCAAAAATTAAGTAAAGGTGAGTTCATATATAGCAGAGTATCCAATCCTCAGGATTTCTCAAGTGATTTACACTTTACTCCCTGGCATAGCTTTTCAATCAAACACCGTCTAGGCTTCTCTGGGAAGCATCCAGCCAAGCTACAAGTAATGCGCCGATTTATACACAAATATCCATCTCTGTCTACAGCCTCATTCAATTTTTTTTATTTAATTGTGACGATTATTCAAACAGCTGAGTGAATTGGTGTAATTTAGAATGAAACAACTTGCCCAAAGTTTTATATGACAACACAGGATTCGAACCTGGCTTCTCTTAGTGAAGAGTCCAAAGCTCTAGCCACTGCGATACTTCCACTTGCTCAACCAAATTATAGACAACAGTCACGGCTGCTGTTTTTCTACAAACAATTGTCAACAGATGGTGACAATGACACAAAGCTACGTCACCTGGCCAGTTCGTGCAGCTCTGTAGACACTATTTCCTCGACGGCCTGGATCGTCTCGCTGAAGGTCGTCACCGAGGGCGTCTGTTGCCGCGTCATGTGACTCAGCTCACCGAGCAGTTGCTGCGTCTCACACAGCGCCCTCTGCAGGTCATCTGGGCAAACAGACGGGTAAACATTTGTGTTAAACAGTAACACTCGACACCACACAAAATTCCTTTCATAGAGACGTATACATTTATGATAGGCATTTTTGTTTTGATTAACTTGTTTTGATTCAAATCGACATTTCATCAATTCAGAATTGAAACTTTATATTGGTAAAAACAACTTACACTGTGTCAGCATGAGCCATTTACAGAGCCAGCTGAAGAACACAGAATTCACGAATAACACGGTATAAACTGATCATGTGAAGACATATCATGTTCTGTTTCATTGCTTAGTGATGTGACATTAGGCATACTATGCACAGCCAATGTATTCACTGTGGCGCCGTACTGTGGCTTAGATATGATTTCCCTCTTAATCGATGCCACGCTGAAGTGCATTTTGTCTGTGCAATGATGACGGAGTTTTAATTGTTTTGCAGCATTGTTAAGTTGAAATTGATATTTTGCAAGGTGGAATTTGCAGATTTTGTACTGACTAGAACTGGAACTGATAATAATTATAGTTTATTTCACTCTTGGCAATCATAGAGATTGAAATGGGTACATAACACATGCAAAGTATATTTGTTAAAATAGATTCAAATAATATATAATTTAAGACATTAGTGTAAATATAAATTATAATGTAGAGAATATACAACATGTATCTATAAAACTACTAAAAATAATTTAAGACATTAAAATTTATTTTATGTGATTATTTGACTAAATTGTTAAAAAAAAGTTTAAAGCATTAAAATAAATAGATCTAAAAAATTAATTAAGGCTTTACAATATTTTACACATATACATAACTGATACAATGTGGCTGCCCCTATACCAGGTACACCACTGAACAGTAGACTGATAGTAATACAAGCGATGCGACACCTGCGAACTGTTGCTGGTCGTGCGGCACACTGATGCCCTTCACTGCCACCTGGTGGCGAGTAGTGTCGAGGGCGGCGGCCAGGGTCTCGTACTCCCGCGTGAGACGCCCCACAGCCTCCGCCACCGGGCTCAACCCCACCAACTGAAACACACAACCACAGGGCTCAACCCACCAACTGAAACACACAACCACAGGGCTCAACCCACCAACTGAAACACACAACCACAGGGCTCAACCCCACCAACTGAAACACACAACCACAGGGCTCAACCCACCAACTGAAACACACAACCACAGGGCTCAACCCACCAACTGAAACACACAACCACAGGGCTCAACCCCACCAACTGAAACACATAACCACAGGGCTCAACCCACCAACTGAAACACACAACCACAGGGCTCAACCCACCAACTGAAACACACAACCACAGGGCTCAACCCACCAACTGAAACACACAACCACAGGGCTCAACCCCACCAACTGAAACACACAACCACAGGGCTCAACCCCACCAGCTGAAACACACAACCACAGGGCTCAACCCACCAACTGAAACACACAACCACAGGGCTCAACCCACCAACTGAAACACACAACCACAGGGCTCAACCCACCAACTGAAACACACAACCACAGGGCTCAACCCACCAACTGAAACACACAACCACAGGGCTCAACCCACCAACTGAAACACATAACCACAGGGCTCAACCCACCAACTGAAACACACAACCACAGGGCTCAACCCACCAACTGAAACACACAACCACAGGGCTCAACCCACCAACTGAAACACAACCACAGGGCTCAACCCCACCAACTGAAACACACAACCACAGGGCTCAACCCCACCAGCTGAAACACACAACCACAGGGCTCAACCCACCAACTGAAACACACAACCACAGGGCTCAACCCACCAACTGAAACACACAACCACAGGGCTCAACCCACCAACTGAAACACACAACCACAGGGCTCAACCCACCAACTGAAACACACAACCACAGGGCTCAACCCCACCAACTGAAACACATAACCACAGGGCTCAACCCACCAACTGAAACACACAACCACAGGGCTCAACCCACCAACTGAAACACACAACCACAGGGCTCAACCCACCAACTGAAACACACAACCACAGGGCTCAACCCCACCAACTGAAACACACAACCACAGGGCTCAACCCCACCAGCTGAAACACACAACCACAGGGCTCAACCCACCAACTGAAACACACAACCACAGGGCTCAACCCCACCAGCTGAAACACACCACGGCAACTGTAGGCCTACACACAACCTCGGGGAAGGGAAGGGCTTCACAGTGTCCTGATTCCGATTACTTTCCCGATCTCACAGTGCGTGTTATATCATTGTGTTTGTGTTTATCCATGTTGATGTTAAGTCAAGTCAACACTGAGTCATGTCCTTTGGGTGATTCCCTATTGCACCTTTATTCAAGTCAAAGTTTAATCAACATAAATAATTTAACTAGATTGTTTATGCAATTGGTCGGGGCAGATTAGACAACTCAACTTAGTTTCAGCTTAGTTTGATGCAATTTTTTTTTAAATTGTTTTATTCCTGAATTGTACCTGTAGACAGTGTAATAACAACATTCATAAACTCATCTTAGACGTCAGACGTCACACTGCAAAGCAATTTGGCAAACCCTTCAAATTAGCAAAACCACAACACCACTCTGATGATTTAACCACTACACCACTCAGATGATCTAACCACTGCACCACTCTGGTGATCTAACCACTACACCACTCTGATGATCTAACCACTACACCACTCTGATGATCTAACCACTACACCACTCTGATGATCTAACCACAACACCACTCTGATGATCTAACCACTGCACCACTCTGATGATCTAACCACTACACCACTGTGATGATCTAACCACTACACCACTCTGATGATCTAACCACTGCACCACTCTGATGATCTAACCACTACACCACTCAGATGATCTAACCACTACACCACTCAGATGATCTAACCACTACACCACTCAGATGATCTAACCACTACACCACTCAGATGATCTAACCATTACACCACTCTGATGATCTAACCACTACACCACTCTGATGATCTAACCACTACACCACTCAGATGATCTAACCACTGCACCACTCTGATGATCTAACCACTGCACCACTCTGATGATCTAACCACTACACCACTCAGATGATCTAACCACTACACCACTCTGATGATCTAACCACTGCACCACTCTGATGATCTAACCACTACACCACTCAGATGATCTAACCACTACACCACTCAGATGATCTAACCATTACACCACTCTGATGATCTAACCACTACACCACTCTGATGATCTAACCACTACACCACTCTGATGATCTAACCACTACACCACTCTGGTGATCTACTCACTGCACCACTCTGATGATCTAACCACTACACCACTCTGATGATCTAACCACTACACCACTCTGCCCCAGATATTAACTGTGGCGTTCTACCATGAGACTTGACCTACAGACAGACACAGACAGACACAGACCTGTAGGTCAAGCGACTGGTCAACATTCCTCAGATGTTTCTGTTTGTTCCTCTCAATGTCCAGTTTGGTCGACTGGGCAGTCAGTTCCTGTGTCTCTCGCCAGAGGGCGTGTACTTCTTTCTGTCAGTAATCACACGGGGCATTCAGAGCAGTCTGATGAAACGTGATTATGACCACAATTACAGCAAGCACAACTGCTTCAAGAATGTGCACGATCTGTTATGACAATTACCTTTAACTACTATTACATTAAACTGATTACACAACTAACTGATTATTATTAAGAATTGTGAATACGATTACAAGTACAATTAATTACAAAATGACCAAATGATGATTACAACTGTTTTTCGATGATTATGTAGAATAATATATTGTCACAACAAAGTAGTATTTTTTCACCATCTATATTTAAGACAAAATCAAATACCATACCAGAATGCTGAAACTGAACATGTATTTGAATGATCCAACACAAAATTATTTAGAATTTGTCTTGAGCGCACAGTGCACTTAACAGAACGAATATGATGTAATAGGGCCTGTAAGTGGGTCACGATACATGGGTGATCTGCACGACTGGAGCTGATTGGGGACTGGACACAAGAATAATATTCTAACGATGGATGACAGTTGTAGCTTCCGACTGATGAATACTAGGAAAATGCACATAATCATAGCACATGTATAGATTTGCCCAAAAACAGGTTGTACTGCGCGAAAGATGGCATTCTTCATTACTAGTCAAGATCGCCAAATACAAATACTAGCCACCAGTGCCATGGCAACCACCATAATAATCGATTAAAATGCACGATTTCCATGATCATTGTTACCAGCAAAGTGTTCCACTGTTTCTGCTTGTAATTATCCTTTGGACAGTGTAACCCATTAGACCCCACGCGTCCGAAAGTGTCCGGGTCGCTCCTCCCCAGAGCGCCCGAAAGCGTCCGACACGGAAAAAGCCTCTAGCGGTGGCCCCATCTTGCGGATACTTATAAGACTAATTCCCACTGATTCCTTGATATCTTAGCTATGAATCCTGGGTAATTTTGACATGGGTTCGCATTGAAAAAATTCGGGTTTTTCGTGATTGGAGTTCATCATCTGTGGACCTCCAAAAATGGCGGCGTCTTGGACATCGTAGCTGTTTACTACTGATTAAGTTTATGCTTATATATCGTTGGATTTGGACACTTCCGGCATTGAACTGAAGGTAAGTTTACATTACGTTCGAAATACAACTGAATCAGCGATAAAATGAATGATCGGAGTTTTGTTTATGTTTCGTTGTCCAAGTTGGGTAACCACCAGTCGGGTTTTTTAGCACCGAAACTGTTGATTATGTCGTGATATATGACAATTAGGTGTTTTATTATAACAAATCATTAGGTAAAATTGTCAATTTTCCTAATGGTTGACATTTCGTTGTTTCAGGTTTCAAAATGCCAGTGATCCACGATGTCAACATACACATTGGCATGACACAGACGTCACATATAGGATGATGACAACCAAGATAGAAGTCTTGCAAAGCTGTGTTTCCTGTCCATATTCAGACAAAATGAACTGATTTATATAGTACTATGTCTAAACAAGGCAGAGCATGTGCAAATAGAACAATTATAATACATTTTATGTGAATAAAATGTCATATTCTACTATATTGTTGTCCAGAATAGTAATGTTCTATGTTTGTCACCTTCATATTACAATATATTTTTTACCAACATACACCATAATTACACCATTTTAAAGATAATTAAATGAACATCAAAATAAACACAACTTGCAATTATAGAAAATCAGTAGTTTTGAAGATACAGCTTAAAATGTGCAAGCACCCCGAATTGGTGAAATCAGTGGCTGCAGCTTGGGGAACAGGAGCACAAGTCAATTTAACCGGCTGGGGTCTAATGGGTTAACTGACTATAAAACACTATTTAGGGACAGATTATTACAAAAAAAGTGCTATATATCAACATGGAAAATATGGACTTCCTGCCCCCATGTACCTCGTATTTGAGCGCGAGACTTACACGGCCTATTGACCACAGGACTGTTATATGTGACTGGAATCAGGGTTGACTTTACTCAATACATTCAGCACATCTTTGAGAACGTTCAGAACTGGCCTTCGGGCCTTAACATCTGCTTTAATCTCTTCCTAAGACTATGTACATCATAATAATAATTTTTTTTAAATCACCAGATGTTCGTAGAATAACTTTATTAAAGTTTTAATATAAATTTCGTTTTTATATTAACTGTATTAAGAGAGCACACCCCCCCAAGCGCACAAGCTTTGACTGGACTTTTAACGCCTGGAAAGGGCCCATTCCAATATATGGAAGAAGAGCGTGACACTTGGCCGTCTGTGTCGCCGTCTGTGTCGCCGCCCGTGTCGCCGTCCGTGTCGCCGTCCGTGTCACCGCCCGTGTCACCGTCTGTGTCACCATCCACTCACCATGGCGTCTCGGTCCTGCTCCAAGAAAGACTTGCGGAACTTTGACTCAAGAAACACCCACTGTATGTAGCGGCCGTGCTTCAGGTCGAGCTGCCATTGGCTGACGTCTCCAGGCGGTTTCTATGGCAACATAAATAAACTGAATCATCCAGCTGTCGAAGTAGGACTTTTGTACTTTGAATAAATCAGGTGTTCCTGATGGTTGTGACGAATGATAACATTTATAAATGAAGATGCAATCTGAGATGATCAAATCAATTCATTCTTTGCTATAAATGTATCACTAGACAGTTGACCGCAGCCACATATAACTAAAACGTTAAAAATGTTGTTAAAAGTTCATGAAAAGTAGAAAACTGATTCCAGTCAAAGAACATGGAAAAGGGTAAACTGACAGTGAAATAGACAAAAATATCACTCATTTGAACGTAAAATTCTGGCAAAAAAAGGTAAGTTCTTATATAGTGCAATATCGCGTCCCAAGGACGACTCAACTGCCCAGACTAGGTAAACATTAATCTGCAAACCCCTGGGGAAATTTCTTTTTGAAATCCCCGGTGTATTATATATATTTTGTGTTCCTACTAGATGGATGTTAGAAGACTGTACACTGTTAATAGCGCTGAATGTATTTTATGCAATTATCACTGATCAGATGCATTTAAACCAAACTTAATTTCATAATCGACATAAATCGAGCGAAAACACATTCTTTCATATGTTGCAGCAGTGACTTGGTTGGTTTATAATATATTCTCAGGATGACGTGACCACTCACTGTCTTGGTGTGGTGCGGAGCCTGGTAGGCGGACGACTCCATCAGTGACTCTGTCAACGTTCCCGACTCCTTCGTCCTTGACCTCGTTGACCCCGATGACCTGTGACTGTGGTCAAGCATGCTGTCCATTGCGCCCCTGCCCCGGGGGGCCGACTGGTGGTAACGTGAGTCCTCCACTGACCCCCCCTCTACAACCAAATAATATTTCATTTACACAAATCGTTTCTTTACATTATCAAACCAGAAATGTTGCTTTTTGTCTGCTTGTTTGATTAGTTGCCTGAGCCCTGGTGTCTTGCATAGACACAACACCTTAAACAAAGAGGAATTTTTTTAAAGTACATATGTTGTGATTTACTACTTAGGGATTTATTAGAAATATTCTAAGAAAATTATGCGCCAAGTTGCAAAGTGTCTAGGAGAAATGCTGGCACAATTATAGTCAAAACACATATAGATAATTAATCCTTAACTATGCACATAATTTGGGTATAAAATAGTAAATACTGACGTCTTGTTTTAATTTTAGAAGAACATTCTACCACCATATCTTCTGATGGCAGGATATGATGTCCTGTATTTGTTGACACGACAGGGAAATATGAAATACTTAGAAGAGCTCAGCCAGATACACTTCACTTCCTGTCAGACCAGGGATAACAAACACTCTCTCGACTGCCCCGGGAAGCATTCAACCACACAACAATTACTACACAAAGACCATTCATACAATACATACACCACTGTCTATAGCCAGGTGGCAAATTATACAACTGGGGTAACTTGCGGTGAACAAGCTTGTCAACGTTTCAAACCAGCACGTAGAAGAGTCAAACCCAAATATCTGACTTTTCAAATGTACCATAATTTCCCTGTATTCAGACACTAGGCATTTTTGCAAACCCCACAAATCTACACAAATTCATTACTCATGTTTTTGGACACCCCACAAATCTACAAAAATAAGCACATTTATTTACTGATGTTTTTCGACACACTACAATTTAATTTATGTAAAGCATGTTTTCAGAAACCTATATTTATTTCTACGTGTTTGAACACAAACTGTCCACATTGCCTCTTATCTTCACACGCTACAAGTACTTTTTTGTGTGGTAACTTCAGAAATATGAAAATGTTAACATTTTAGTTGACCAAGTATATACAGTAATTATATTAGTGATAAGTAAATGTTCTACCTCTCAAAAAACGTTTTCATTCTCCGTATATTTCGGCTGTCTCTCACAGCCTTCTTCAGAAAGAAAAACTTCTTGAGAGGTAAAACATTTACTTATTAACAATGAACCAAGAAACCGGATCATTATATTCAAATATTATAAGTGATCTTATGATTTTCATCTGCACACCCCCACCCTGACCTCACCCTGACCTCACCCCTGACCCCATCCTTGACCCCACCCTTGACCCTACCCTGACCGCACCCACCCCTGACCCCACCCACACCTTACCTCACCCCTGACCCCACCCCGACTCCACTCCTGACCCCACCCACTCACCGGTGAAACACGGGGGGCCGATCGCAGACAGATCGACCCCGTCCGGGGCGTGGAACATGGAGGTGTCGTTGGTTGATGTTGACATGTTCCCCGAGTGACCTCTGACCTCTGGGGTACTGCTGAACTGTGACGAGAAGCTGCTGCCGGCTGTCGTTGACTTCTTGCCGCTGGCCTTGCGATTTGTGGCACCAAACGACACACTGCCTGAACTGCCTGTCGATTTGTTTGACCTGAAAAATTAGATACAACAGATTTATTTATTTATTTTACCTATTTATTATCTTGTACATGACTTTACACTACCTGGTAATTTTACACATTGTCTTCACTCATTGATTACCTTTTATTTAACATGTAATCATCTTTAACTATAACATATTCTATGTATTGTCATTTATTTTTACAAATGTAAAATCATTAATTGCATGTAACTTATTAATATTCTGCATATTACATACTCACAGTGTCTCCAAATGGATTTTATTTAGACTGATGGCGCCATGTTAGTGTTTTCATTATTATATTATAAATTTGAATGGATGTGTATTGGCTCGATTTGTGTCGATTATGAAATTAAGTTTGGTTTAAAGGCAACCCCAGGTGTTTGCAGATTAATGTTTATACACTGGGGGAACCCCCCACGTGTAGTATAAAAACATTAACATACCCCAACTAGTATTTACAATGCTAACTAGAGTAGTGAGCAGTGGTCACGCGGTGAGGCGCCGGACTGTCAATCGAGGGGACTTAGACAATTTCGTTCACTCAACATTTGCCTGTCTTTTGGAAGAGACACTAAAACCCAGTGGTCCCTTCTGTCTGGTCTAGGCCAGGGGAAGCAAAAGTAAATGTATAACCTGGAGTCGACTCACTAATTCTAGAGAAGAATAACTCTAAAAATCAATGACAATAATGGTCAGCAAGTTGACCAAGGTCATTTAATAGAAGCAAAAAAGAAATTACACTTAGATTGTATTACGAAAGAGCCACCATTAAAGTTGCCTCAGCAAACCTGCTAAGAACTAATAATAATAATATAATAATAATAAAGCTTTATTGCCATATTCAACGTGCATTACATGATGAATTGGAATATAGTCTGGCGTTGACTCATATAGTGCCTATATATCCAATGAAATATGGCAAATAAATATAAGATATAGTTACAAGATATACATTGTACATGATTTGTTCTTTAAAATGAAAAAATAAGTTTAATATAATAAATAAATAAAGACAAAATTAAAATAATAGATTATCTATTTGACAATAATTGTGGTGTAAACTAGTTAATAAATAAATAAATATAAAATGTCCTTTAAAATTGGTTAATATATATATATATATATATAAATTATCTTCAAAAATATAATTTAAATTAGTTGACATACATTACAAGAGGACTAAAATATCATTACAAATTATATTTATAATTACAATGGAATACGCACCGGCCTGAGACATTGGCGCGCCCCCGTGTAGGGGTCGAGTACTTCCCCACCCCCTTTGCAGCGGTCATGTTTGGTCGGCCCGCTGCATTGACCCCCGACCTGCCGAGTCTTGAGTTGACCGCTTCACCCATAATTCCCTGCAGGAAAACGGGCAGTGTTATTATTACAAGGCTGTTGTTTTGCTGTTGATCAGGTGTATCAGTGTGTTGGTGTCACACTGTTGGATGTACAGTACCATGACAACTGTGCCTGGGCCAATGACCCGAAGTGTACAATTTATAAAAAAATCTTGGTACTATCTTAGGATGACCTTAATTGCAAGATGGCTGTATTAGCAATATATATACTTTTGTATATAGCTAAATCTTGGATTGTGGTCACCTTGCTAATACAGCCATCTTGCAATTAAGGTCATCCTAAGATAGTACCAAGATTTTTTTTATAAATTGTACAATTCGGGTCATTGGCCCAGGCACAGTTGTCATGGTACTGTACATCCAACAGTGTGACACCAACACACAATCCAAAGTACAATAATTATAATTGTCATTTATATATATATATATATATATATATATATATATATATAAATGACAATTATAATTATTGTACAAATATTTATCGATAATCATGACAGTTATGCAATGCACAGAATATTTTTTGGATTATTTTGTGGGCTATGACCTTTTCCTTCTGAGGGTTGTAGCCCATCCCATTGAGTCATAGTTGTCACTCCTCCCCATGGGTTGTAACTCTCCCCCTTTTTGGGTTCTAACACTGCTGTACAAATAGGTAAATATCAACTGTGACAAAAAAATAAAATAAAATAAGAAAATTTGTTTTTATTTGTCTTTGTGTGTGAGTAATCACTAATTTTTTGCATGTGAATGTGTGCATATGCATACAAGTGCACGACTGAGTTGTTGGTACATGTGAGTACACTTGATGTGGTCTAGTCATTTGTACAACTGGTTTCACTGTCCAGCAGGTTGTTATGACAACAGCTCACCCGGTCAGTGGCCTTCATTGGGCCGCGGCTCTCGCTGGACTTTCCTGTCTGCATGTACCTGGACGACACCTTGATAGCTGGAGCAACAACAACACACAGCTGTAGTACAACAACTTACTCACTGTACTACTCAACACCTTACTCACTGTACTAGTCAACAACTTACTCACTGTACTACTCAACACCTTACTCACTGTACTACTCAACAACTTACTCACTGTACTACTCAACAACTTACTCACTGTACTACTCAACAACTTACTCACTGTACTACTCAACAACTTACTCACTGTACTACTCAACAACTTACTCACTGTACTACTCAACAGCTTACTCACTGTACTACTCAACAACTTACTCACTGTACTACTCAACAACTTACTCACTGTACTACTCAACAGCTTACTCACTGTACTACTCAACACCTTACTCACTGTACTACTCAACAGCTTACTCACTGTACTACTCAACAGCTTACTCACTGTACTACTCAACAGCTTACTCACTGTACTACTCAACACCTTACTCACTGTACTACTCAACAACTTACTCACTGTACTACTCAACAACTTACTCACTGTACTACTCAACAACTTACTCACTGTACTACTCAACAGCTTACTCACTGTACTACTCAACAACTTACTCACTGTACTACTCAACAGCTTACTCACTGTACTACTCAACACCTTACTCACTGTACTACTCAACAACTTACTCACTGTACTACTCAACAGCTTACTCACTGTACTACTAAACAGCTTACTCACTGTACTGTACTACTCAACAACTTACTCACTGTACTACTCAACAGCTTACTCACTGTACTACTCAACACCTTACTCACTGTACTACTCAACAACTTACTCACTGTACTTCTCAACACCTTACTCACTGTACTACTCAACACCTTACTCACTGTACTACTCAACAACTTACTCACTGTACTACTCAACACCTTACTCACTGTACTACTCAACAACTTACTCACTGTAGTACTCAACACTTTACTCACTGTACTACTCAACAACTTACTCACTGTACTACTCAACAACTTACTCACTGTACTACTCAACAGCTTACTCACTGTACTACTCAACACCTTACTCACTGTACTACTCAACAACTTACTCACTGTACTACTCAACAACTTACTCACTGTACTACTCAACAGCTTACTCACTGTACTACTCAACAACTTACTCACTGTACTACTCAACAGCTTACTCACTGTACTACTCAACACCTTACTCACTGTACTACTCAACAACTTACTCACTGTACTACTCAACAGCTTACTCACTGTACTGTACTACTCAACAACTTACTCACTGTACTACTCAACAACTTACTCACTGTACTACTCAACAGCTTACTCACTGTACTACTCAACACCTTACTCACTGTACTACTCAACAACTTACTCACTGTACTTCTCAACACCTTACTCACTGTACTACTCAACAACTTACTCACTGTACTACTCAACAACTTACTCACTGTACTACTCAACACCTTACTCACTGTACTACTCACAACTTACTCACTGTAGTACTCAACACTTTACTCACTGTACTACTCAACACCTTACTCACTGTACTACTCAACACTTTACTCACTGTACTACTCAACACCTTACTCACTGTACTACTCAACACCTTACTCACTGTACTACTCAACAACTTACTCACTGTAGTACTCAACACTTTACTCACTGTACTACTCAACACCTTACTCACTGTACTACTCAACACCTTACTCACTGTACTACTCAACACCTTACTCACTGTACTACTCAACAACTTACTCACTGTACTACTCAACACTTTACTCACTGTACTACTCAACACCTTACTCACTGTACAACTCAACAACTTACTCATTGTATCACTCTATGTAAATATATAGTTTCCTTACAACTTTGAATACAGATGTTATCTAGTGTTGATATTTCTGATGCCACAGAACTTCCTGAGAACTGAGGAACGCGGCTTAAACAAACAAAGACAATACAACCTGGATTGTCTGTGTGTAGTGTGAAGCTGGGGATGTAGAGGTTATCAAAATAAAACAAGAGTGACTTGTCGACACTGCTTGTGTTATAAAACTTACTCTTCTTTGTCTTCTTCACCTTCTCTTTGATCTCCTCCGCCATCTGACTGATGGACCTGAGGACAGACAGGGAGGACACTACAGGAGCAGGAAGGACATAATACCTAGTTTTACCGGAAATGAAACTGATTTTCAATTCTTCTGTGTAGTATCACAATATGCAAAAGATAGCTCTATGTACACATACTGGAGATCCAAATTGTACACATCATATTTGTATTTTTACCCCTATTTTTAATAATTACTTTAATAACTTTTTATGACCTTTTTACTGATTTTTATTACCCACTTTTTTTCTTGTAAATGTACCCCTTAATTTCTTTAATTGTATTTTATGTATTGTGTACTTTTGAATTTTTTTTTGTATTTTGTGTATATTCTTTGTCAAAAATAAACATTTTATGTTAACACTAAATGGTATCTTGAGTTGGGTCTGTGGGCCACTAATTTCCGATACTTCTGTGTAGTATCACATAATGCAACAGTTAGATTTATGTGTACATACTGGAGATTCCAATTGTAAACGTAATGGTTGTATTTTTTACCCTATTTGTAATAACTATTTTAATAACATATTCAATTGTTTTCATGATCTTTTTATTTATTTACTTTTTGTCCAAAATAAACATTATATTTTAACACTACCACCCGGTACCTTGAGGTGGGTCTGTGGGCCGTGTCGTCGTCACAGGGAGGTCTGTGTCTGGTGCTGTTGGAATTGTTCCTTCCTGAAACAAACATCAGCAACGTGACAACAAAACGGTAAGTTCTTATATAGCACAGTATCGGGTCCTCAGCACTTTTAGACTTTACTTCCCTGGCAGACCTGTTCAATCAGACAGTCTCAACTTCTCTGGCAAGCATCCAATCATATGCTAGAATTAATTCGCAAAGCCTGCTCGTACACATATCCATGACTGTCTATAGCCAGGTACTCATTTATACAGCTGATTGAACTGGAGCAATCTAGAGGGAAAATCTTGCCCACGGTTTTAACACTGCAGCACAGATTTCGAACCCGGGTTCTCTTAGTCGAGAGTCCGAAGCTCTACCCCTGAGCCACTGCGCTCAGTAACATACTGTCACTACTTGCAACACAAACTGGACAATCTATACTGGAAAAAAAATCGTGCTGTAAATGGATGTGTAAAGATTGCCACCAATAGAATGGTACAATGTCAACAATGAACAATTTATGTAGTATAGGACCGTATAGGTTTATACCGAAGCTGTAAACACCCATGAACAGGGCATTAGCCCCAGACTTTTGTAGTGTATAGAGAGAGTTTACTGGGGATAAAATGGGATGCCTTGAATTGAAACATGTGTGCATAAAGAATAGTGCAACGTCAACAATTTATATGTTTTAGGTTTAGAAATCCGTGAAGAGGTAGACAGAAAGAGATGGGAGGAATGGACTGGCATGACGCTGGGCACTGCCATGAGAAAGGTTGAGAGGCGAGAGGAATGGAGGGAGCTGGTTGCCAGGTCATATGTGGCGCCCCAGGGATAGGTATACATGGTTAACTGTTAGCAATTATACAAACACTTAATTTGTAGAGCACAATGGCTCAGGGGTAGAGCTTCGGACTCTCGACTATGAGAACCCGGGTTTGAATCCTGTGCTGCAGTGTTACAACCGTGGACAAGTGTTTTCACTCTACATTGCTCCAGTTCACTCAGCTGTATAAATGAGTACCTGGCTATACACAGTGGTGGATATGTGTACGAGCAGCCTTCGCGCATTAATTGTAGCATACGGCTGGATACTTCCCAGAGAAGCCGAGATGGTGTCTGAGTGAACAGGTCTGTCAGGGAAGTAAAGTGTAAAGCGCTTTGAGCAGTCCTGAGGACTGGATACTGCGCTATATAAGAACTTGCCTTTACTTTTTTATTTCAGCTGAATGCAATTTGCAAAGTAATATACATGTAACTGAGCCACCCACCAGCGGGTGACCTGTGTGAGTGAGGCGGTCTAGACTGGGGTGGCCTTGACACAATGACATCAGATTCGTCGCTGTGGTCAGAGAGGTCAAACCGCCTCATGGCAGGAACAAGATCAACATCAATCTGCCGTGCGCGAGTCACATCCCCTTCTGGGGAACTCCTGCGAGGACACGACAACAAGTTACACAGCGAACGTCAACATGGAAAGAAAGTCTATGTGTTATCTTATTTATACACCAGACAAATGATGGGGTTCCTCTCACTGCTGCATTGTACCCGCAGGTTAATGCTCACGTCAACTACAAACACACACTAATTTTCAACAAAGTGCCCATATTCATTAATGTCATCAATCAACATGATGGACACAGAGAAAATATGTATGATATTGTAAAGTCATATAATATGATCTTATAATTGATTAAATTGAAGGAACCTGTTTTTTGAGGTTATTACATTTTTGTGCAAGGTGTGGCCTTTAACAAACAGAAGTGAAGTAAAACCTGTGTCACTTACTTGTGAGTGACGGAGGTGTGACAGATGACCTTGGCGGGTGAGTGGACGTAGCCCACCTGGATGTCCACTTCCGACTCATCGGGGCCCTTTGTCTGTCGCGTGGCGTCCACCAGAAGGACCTCAGACAGGTGCCGCTGCAATGACACGTACATGACACGTACACGACACGTACATGACGCGTACATGACACGCAAATGAAACGCACGTGACACGTACATGATACGTACATGACACCTACAGCTGTCACACTAAGGATGTGGCGAATATTCAATTCGTATTCGAAATTTAGAATATTCGAATGTTTTCACGCTATTCGATTCAATATTCGAAAATGTGCAGCTATAAACGAATATTGCTTGGTCCTGGGCGATCTTTTACTTTCTGACTTAACTATGAAAAATACTACAAGTGCCAAACCACTCCTTATATATCTTATATGTATACCTGTACCCATATATACACACTACATAACGACATAAAATCACTATCATTACTTAAACGAATAAACGTCACCAAACAAACTTGCGTAAAACTCGCCGGCAACGCGGTATCATCACCGCCCGTGGCTACTACGTGTAGCTTACTGTAATATATGTAATGTGTCAATGGGTCTTTTGTTAGCAGTGTTGAATCAAGGTTTAAGGTTAGGGTTTCGGGTAAGTTTATGATTGGTTGAATTGAGCTTCGGCTTATTTAGGGCTATGGTTACTTCATGGTTAGCATAAAACCAGACTTTGTGAAGACCATTAATTAAATAATTTTATTTAGCGACGCCTGCGATAAATTACTGATGTTACGGTAAGCGCCGAACTCCACGTAGCAGCAGTAGATCATGTTGAGTTTTGCGCAAGTTTGTTTTCTTAATTTAATTCTTTGCAGGAATGTATATGATTTTATTTTGTAACCCAGTGGGTGTATATGTACATAAGATATGTGAGGATAAGTTTGGCGGCTGGCAGACGACTTTTTCATGGTTAGGTCAGAAAGTAAACAAAAGGATCGATGTGTACGGCACAATGGAGGTTCAGAATTCGAATTTGAAGCCATTGAATATTCGTATTCGATTCGTATTTGAAATTTCGAGTATATATTCGATTCGAATGAAATTCCAGATTTGTCTCATCCTTATTTCACACTCACCAAACGTGTAGTGGTGGCGGATCCACAATGATGAAATCACTAAGTCCTCCTTTCGAAACCCTAATGTGAATGTAACAGTGAATCACGAGTGACGCGACATCGTGAAATTGGTAATTATATTATTCTTATATTAAAAAAGTACATCATTTCAACATATTAATAATGTTTCCATTCCCTTGGCACAGTTGTTGATTTCTATATGGTTTATCTTTTAAAATACAATCCTTTCTCAGTTATCAGATACTTTCTCCTTGAAATCAGTGCTCACATTTCACCAGTAGCTCACTTACCAACTGAACACCATCTCAATTTCTGTGGAAAGAATTCAGCCACACAACAACTACTGTGCAAAAACTATTCATACATACACAAATATCCACCATGGTCTACAGCCAGGTACTCATCCACACAGCCGAATGACCAGAAGAACTTGGAGTGAGCGAGGTCGAAAATGTGGGATCTGAAACCGATATCTTTTGATTGAAAGTTTCACGCTCTCCCACCACGCCCTGGGTGAAGGTGAACAATGGGGCAAAGACACTCACCCTCATTGTCAGACACTCACCCTGTGTGCGATGTCGCTGTCACTGTCACTGTCAGACACTCACCCTGTGTGCGATGTCGCTGTCACTGTCACTGTCAGACACTCACCCTGTGTGCGATGTCACTGTCACTGTCAGACACTCACCCTGTGTGCGATGTCACTGTCACTGTCAGACACTCACCCTGTGTGCGATGTCACTGTCACTGTCAGACACTCACCCTGTGTGCGATGTTACTGTCACTCTCAGACACTCACCCTGTGTGCGATGTCACTGTCACTGTCAGACAGCTCGAGGGAGTGGGACGGCCGTGCGACCTTGGGAGAGTCCGTGAATGATGCTTGCGGGGTCTCACTAGAACAAAATATATTCCTCTAAAACACAGCACAGCTTCGTTCTAACTTCTAACAGTAACTTCTTATATCGTAAGCACTAATTTTTGCTACGAAAATATACAAACATAATATTCAGTAAGGTGACAGAGCAAACATATGCTATACAAACATCTTATGATTGTGTATTCCAAATGTGTTTTTCGTCAGAGGTATCTTACTTCAAAATCAAAACATGCAAACGAACAGTGTTATTTGTACTGCAAATGACGACAATAAATACTGATGGTTCAGTCAGAGATGGTTACATTTAAATAACTACCTTCTAACATAGGAATAGGACAAAGATGGTAACATATCAGTCATATATTTGTCATCAATGAAACAAATATGGCGACTACACAAAGTGCCACACGCTATCTTTGCGCAAGCTGTAAGCACTTCACGTGAACCTTACTTACTCAAATTTCGACTTACTTATCCCTGAGCCATCTGCGATTTTCACTGTGGCAATCTCGTTCTTAAAAATTTGTTAAATTGAGGAGGGACTTTTTAAACTTGACAAAGGACATCACATACAGGTTGTCCCACTTACTGCCGGGGGACATCCTTGAGAGACGTCTCACTGCTCTGGGTGGCCAGTCTCCTCCTCCCCGCCTGGGGCCCTGAATCACCCCCTCTAGGCCCTAAAGGTCGTGACCCCTGACAGGGTGATGTCACGAGGGTGACGCTCTGCTCCCTGTTACCAGGTATTTCTGGGTGTAGATCTGTAGGTAGACATGAAGACAGAGGTTGGTGTGTAGATGACCTGTTCACTGCTCAGAGATGGGTGAGTGGGGAATAAGACGTAAACTTTTATGTGAACAGATGAATGTATGGAAAAGGTTGTTTGTCGTCGTTGTAAGAATTTGTGACTGGACTGCTGGTCTACTTCACTAATCTGATATCTGCAATTTTGCACAGGCCCAAATAATAAATAAAATAAATAAATCTACTTATATAGCACCAAATCTACTTACAACTACCCGTATTCAAGGTGTTTTACATGTACATGTAGTAGTTATATAAATAAAAATAATTACTTAAACATGCGACTAAAATAATCTCTACATCATCATTGTTTCGTATTTATAGAGTAAAAAACTTATTAAATAAACAAATAAAAATATTTAATGGTTAAGACAGTAATCTAAAAAAGTAATTAATGAGGGCAGAATTAAAATATAATGTCTTTAGTTCTCTTTATGGATGACGCACAGTCACAACTTTACAGTGTACATCTTGTCACTGCAACAGTTAAAATATTGGTTAAAATATAGCAGTCTACCCCGTTTGAGATAAGGACAGATAATTTTTACAATTATTATAATTCCTACATTTCCAGACAAGTAACACACAGCAATGTAATGCAACACATATTTGCTGGGGCAGCTGGGCAGTTCAAATGTTCATCTTACCATAGCTTTATGCAGAGACTCGTCCACCCATCATTTGGATGGGTAAAACAAATGTGGACGGGTAGAAATATGGGTGGATGGGTAAAAAATGAAGGAGCAAAAAATGTCTTCCAAAACCATACATATTGTTAATTACGCCTTGAAAGTTGAGTGTAAATGGTGTCACATGTGTTTGTAGCCCATTTCAGGTCATCAGGCACATTTGAAAGTTTGTAAACTAGCTTAACAGTTAACATCCATGTGTCCACCAAAACACGTGTGACTGGCAATAATTTGATCCTGCATAAAGCCCTGCATCTTACCATGATCACTTGGCTTTTCAAGTTCGATGTCACTGCTGAAAACGGTTGGTCCTTTCTGGAGGAACAAGCGACCTTGAGCCAGCGGCTTCCTGAAACCATATGCCACATTGAGATGACACCTGTAGATCACACTGGGGCTGAGAACATGTTTACAAGTATGGGTGCATTGATGACGGAAGTTTTTAGCAATATACTCAAACTCTCTGGAAGAGTGTGAGTATATTGCTATTTGCTAAAAGCTATATATATGTGAGTATATTCTCAGCATGAGTACTACATAATAAAGTTACCTTAAACTTAAATATTCATTAATCAAATGTTTACAGCTCAGAACAAGTGAATATGGAGTGACATTTCATAGTTTATTATGTGGAAACCCTAGCCAAGTTTTGATGGGAAAATTTGATATTATTTCTCACATATTTTAATTATACACACTAGGTAACTAGGTTTCAAAATAAAATCACACCAGTCACTGAAACACATAACATTCACAAAATAAACACAAACTCGACATCATTGATGGTGGCTATGCGTAGCTCTATGGTTACTGTAATTTCAATATTGTGCTGAGGCGTCGATAGTTAGCAGTGTAGGGTTATAAAGTTAGTGTTAGGGTTTAGGCAAAGTTCAGGGTCAGCTAGGATTAGCTTAGCCTTAGGCTAGGGTTTGTTAATGTTAGGACGAGGATAAAACCAGTCTTTTTGAAGCTCATTTTGAAGTCCATTTGTGTAGGGAAACCACAACAACTTACCGATACCGATGTTACGGAATCACTGAGCTACGTGTAGCTACCTCAGATTATGTCGAGTTTGGTGAATCTTAATCTTTACAGGAATTTCAATTAGGCCTATTCTATTGTAACCTAGTGAATGTATAATAAGTATATAACTATAAGTAATAAGTTACATGAGAAGTTCGGCTGTTTGTGTTTCGTTTTCATGGTTAGGTCAACAAATTAAAGATCGTCCTGGCGCATTAGCCAGTAGGCACGGAGCGAGCATGTATCTGCCTGGGTCTACATTGACTATAGACTCACAGAGCAGAGACTAGAGCGAGTACATGTCACAACTGGTCGCGCGGGGGTATTCATTCAGAGAACTGTGAAGTCGCGAACATAATTGTTGTAACATAATATGGAACCCTGGTAATTCCTGACAATTGTGGCGTTCTACACATTCGACCAGCACCTTTTCTCCCTGGTTCCAACTTGTTGGCTTGCCGGTTTGTATAATGCTCGTTTTGACTGCATATTCCGCGCCCATTTGTTTTGTACCAGATACACGGCCCTCTGGGAGATACGTTGCGAACTAAGCGCTTGTAACTTATCTAGGGTCCGCGATGTGGCGCCACCACGAAATGGTCTACCGAAGATAGCCTCGGTAACCCAGGTTCCGTGACGTGGCAGCACTTTTATGCCCCTCAACTCTGCCTGGGAAACTAATGCTCTGCATTTGTAACCGCCAGGGTGGCCTTATCCCAGATTAGGGTAGAGACACTGATTGGCTCCCAGCCCAACTATGACATAAAAATAAAAATAACGATATACGTTTACAAGATAATGATATCCTAGGAAAAGTATTCAACAATGAACTTACCTTAATACAAAAATAAGTAAAAATTCAAATTTACAGTTGTTTATAAACTAAGAAATACGGCAGGATTAACCAGTATCCGTGAGGTGGCAGGATTGTTTAGGGTACATATCCATAACAGATACATAAGTCGAACGGATAAGCAACATTTTGTTGTTTTCAGATCCGCCTTTCTGGCGCCAGACAACGCACTTCTAGTATTCGTCTGGTTCCTCTCGTCTCATTCGTTGTCTTCGATGTTGGTCCCATTCGTAATATTTCCAGACGGTGATATATTTCTTTGTAACTTAGTTTGTGGGCCTGCAATAGCTCGTTCTCCCCCTGGCTGGTGATGGTTCCGTCCCGTGTGCCACAACTAAACTATACACACACACACACACACACACACACACACACACACACACACACACACACACACACACACACACACACACACACACACACACACACACACACACACACACACACACACACACACACACACACACACACACACACACACGCACGCACGAACGCACGCACGCACGCACGCACGCACGCACACACACACACACACACACACACACAAACACACAAACTCACACACAAACACACACACGAGTTGTAGACTTATCTCTTCAAACAGGTTTTGAACTTACCCAAAATATATCGCGGTGCTTGCGAATACTGTCCAACCGAACGTAACTATTTGTTGAAATTCATTGTTTTGTTGGTGTCTTGTGTCGCAGTCCCAGGTAGACGTAGCCTACAACGTTCTCTATCTGATTGCTGTTGACATATTTGGACTGTTCATCTTCAGACTTTTATTTTTACTTTCATCAGCTATTTGCGTCCACTCATTTGCATACGTTTGTAAACTGATACATCCTAGTCCTTCCTATTTCAACACCCTTTTATGTAAGACATATGGCAATCTTAGAAATTAAAGGAAATTAAAGATCAAACTCTATATGATTGTCAATAGACCAGTACTTCTGTATGGAGCAGAATGCTGGACAGTTAGAAAGAAGGAGGAACAGATTCTCGAGAAAACAGAGATGCGGATGTTGAGAAGAATAAAAGGAGTAACATTGAGAGACAGAATAAAGAGTGTGCACCCCAGAAAGGAGCTAGGTGTGAGTAGCATACAAGAGAAAGTAAGAGAAATGAGACTACGCTAGTATGGACACATGCAGAGAATGGAAGAAAATAACGAAGTGAGGGCAGTTGGTGTCATGAGAGTGCCAGGAAAAAGGCCAACGCCAACGGGGAGACCAAGAGGGAGATGGCCGGATGGCGTCCGAAGGGATATGCAGGCACAGCGGATCACCGCGGAGGATGCACAAGACAGACCATTCTGGAAATCAGGAATTCGGGCCGCTGACCCCATCTAGTGGGAAAAGGCGAAGAAGATCTAGGCCGTAAACCGTATAGAATTGGGTTTATCTCTGAAAACTAATTTGGGGATTGCTTCATATTGGCTGTACGCAAACTACACCGGCAAACGTATGTGTTTCTACACAACAAAAAATTAATATAATTTAACCAAATACTAACACGAACAATTGCAATACTTCCGGTCAATAAAATACAATATAGACAACGAATAAACAGTTTATTTATAAGTCGGCTGTTCACGCAACCAGAAAATAAAATAATACAAATAAAAAAAAGAGTGTTTCCCCATAATTCCACGTTCGCGCATGCGCAGTCACTGGCGAACTCCAAACGGGTCAACGATCGATCCCCATCTTTCCGAACCCGTAAGAATTATGTCAGACATTCCCGCAAATTACGTTACGACTGTGTTTCATACGTCACGACATTGTTGGCCAGAGTTTACAGAGACATTTGGGTGAAACGTTGCTCCGAAGAGATCCGGCCAAACTCGTCGTTTCTGCGATCGAGATGGTTGTCTTAAAGCCTCTCCCATGCAAAGTGCCAACGCCACCGTGCAAGTGTGGGTGAGTAGTGTTCATACGCAGCTTGCTAACGACGTCCCGAAGGCTTAGCCTTAGGGTATCCGAATTCCGTACAGGAAATTCCTGTTTCGAATCCCCGTGCTGGCGGATGTAACCAAGTCTGTTCATTTAATGATTGCCAGTTCACTCGGCTGTATGAATAAGTACCTATTGATAACACTAGACAGCTGTATACGAATTGACAATAGTCACCATTAGTCCAGCAGTCAAAGTTTTTTTTACCTAACCCCATTTTCTTTGCTGATTACCCATCTCTAGCATGTATGTAATGATATCCTGGTGGGTGTGGAGTTCTCACAAAAAAGAGAAAAACAAAATGGCCGCCAACTTTGTTATATCTTTACAACCAGACAACATAGATGCATAAGTAAAATGTCGTTTTATATGTTTTGAAACATGGCGAATTCGATTCCACCATCATTTATGTGAAAGAACATAAATAAAACGAGAGAGCGGCCATATATATATATATATATATATATATATATATATATATATATATATATATATATATATATATATATATATACATACATACATATATATATATATATATATATATATATATATATATATATATACATGTGTATATATATATATATATATATATATATATATATATATATATATATATATATATATACATGTGGTATGCAGGTATTGCAGTACCTCAGGTATTGCAATACCTCAGGGAGTTTGACGCCCCTGCCATGCAGAGTTGTAAACCACTGCCTTGTGGTATAGGTTCTTGTCAGAACCGAAGGCTAAGGGAGCAAACCCTAAACAGAAAACCATGTCACTGTGGCAGCATCAAGGGCGGTTGGTGTATGGAACTCCCAACATCTCTCGACCAGCCACTGCAGGGACAAATAGTTTGCGCCTGTCTTGACATGTTCTTGCCGGTGTGAGACCTCTATTTGTTCCCCGAGAGAGTGTCGCTAGTAACTTGCAAAAGCCAGCGGTACTTCAAAAGTTTTTGCTAGCAGCTTCCATGAAATGTACAACTGCACGAAACATGATACCGGATCGGCCGTCGCCCGGGTTACCAAGGACCGCGCTGCTCGACCTCATCTTCCGTCGACAGTGGAAAATCAGCTAGGAAGAAGAAGACAAAGAAGACAACTACTGACAATTGGACAATGGAACGTCAGGACTCTCCTCGACCGAGAAGGAGCTAACCGACCAGAAAGACGTACGGCACTAGTAGCAATGGAACTTGCCAAATACAACATCGACATCGCCGCCCTATGTGAAACAAGGTTCTCAGAGTCTGGTAGTCTCGACGACTTGGATTACTCTTTCTTCTGGAGTGGCAAACCCGAAGGAGAAAGAAGGGAGGCCGGAGTGGGCTTTGCTATCAAAAAGGATATCATCACAAACCTGACAGAAATGCCACGGCCAGTAAGTGACAGAATCATGACGATGAGACTACCTCTGAGCAAGGACAACTTTGCTACAATTATCAACGTGTATGCTCCGACAATGACAAACCCAGACGAAAACAAGGAGGCCTTCTACAACCAGCTCACAAGTGTGCTCAGGGGCATCCCTCATACCGATAAGCTACTGCTGATAGGAGACTTCAATGCGAGGATAGGAAGAGACAATGACAAGTGGCCCTTGGTCATGGGCAAATATGGGATTGGGAAATGCAACTCCAATGGCGAACTTCTACTGGCTCTGTGCTCTGAGTTCGAACTGATAGTGACGAACACCATGTTCAAGCAGAAGGATAAACGCAAGACCACCTGGATGCATCCTCGTTCCAAACACTGGCATATGATCGACTTTATCATCACGAGGTGTCGGAATAAGATGGACATCCACAGCACCCGAGCCATGCGTGGAGCAAACTGCTGGACCGATCACCAGATGCTGAGATCAAAAGTGGCTTTCAGAATACGACAAAAGCACAACAGGCAAGGGACAAATAAGCCGACCAAGCTCAACACTGCAAAACTAAGTACCATCAGCCATAGGGAGAGTTTTGAGCAGGAGATGGACAGTGCTCTCGCCCACTGGGAGGAGAAGGAAAACTCAACACCAGACGAGGAATGGGCAGCTCTGCAGCAGGTTGTTTACAACACAGCCAAGACATGTCTTGGCAAGCCAGACAGAAAATACCAGGACTGGTTCGACCCCAACGACCAGGAGCTACAGACTCTTATGAGCAGAAGAGATCAAGCCCACCAGAGAGTGTTGCAAACCAGGAGCACTAGATCCACCACTGCAGCATATAAAGATGCCTGCAGACTGCTACAAAAACACACCCGTGCACTGAAGTCGGACTGGTGGGAAAGGAAAGCAGTGGAGCTGCAGAGAGCTGCCGACAGTAACAACATGAAGGGCTTCTACAATGGACTGAAGGAAGTGTGGGGACCCAAAAAGAAGGGACCTGTTCAATTAAAATCAACAGACGGAATGGAAACCTTCTCTGACAGCAAGAGAGTTGTGGCAAGATGGAGTGAACACTTCCAGAAGCTACTCAACGTCCCTGGCGACATAGATCACGAAGCTTTGGACAACATCCCGCAGCGCATTACCAAGACAAGCCTTGATGAGATTCCAACTATGGATGAGATGACTAGGGCAATCGCCAGCCTGAAAGATGGCAAAGCACCTGGAGGAGATGGAATTCCTGCAGAAGTATGGAAGCATGGAGGAGACAATCTGTTCAGCAGACTGCACCAACTAATCACCAATGCCTGGGAGATGGGTTCTGTACCACAAGCATGGAAGGATGCAAGCATTATAACCATCTACAAGAAAGGTGATCGAACAGACTGTGGGAACTATAGAGGAATCTCTCTTCTTTCCATAGCAGGCAAGATCTTCGCCAGGATCCTCCTCAACAGACTATCTACCCACCTAACACCAGAGGTAGTTCCGGAGACACAATGTGGCTTCAGAGGTAACCGGAGCACCGTGGATATGATATTTTGTCTCCGACAACTACAAGAAAAGTGCATTGAGCAGGACCGACCACTGTACATGGTATTTGTCGACTTCAGTAAGGCGTTCGATACAGTTGGGAGGACCGGACTATGGCAGCTACTGAAGAAGTATGGCTGCCCAGAGAAGTTCACAACAATGATCGAGGCACTACATACCGGAATGATGGCGACTGTTAATGTTGGAGGGGAAGTCTCGGAGTCGTTCAGGGTCACAAATGGGGTCAAGCAAGGCTGTGTACTGGCGCCCACGCTCTTTTCCATCTTCCTATCAGCAATGCTCGACAATGCTTTCCGAGACATGGGGGATGGCATCTACATACAGTCCAGACAAAGCGCTGACCTATTCAACGTCGCACACTTCAGAGCGAAGACCAAGACTACACGGATACTGATGAGGGAGCTGCTATTCGCAGATGACAGTGCACTGGTTGCACACTCTGCTGAAGAGATGCAGAAAATAGTGGATGCTTTTTCCAATGCGTCAAAGAAGTTCGGCCTGAAGATTAACATCAAGAAGACCGAGGTGCTGTACCAACCCAACTCTACAAGAACCCGAGAGGAGGATATCATGGTTGATGGAAACAAGCTGAACTCTGTTATGGAATTCACCTACCTCGGAAGCACTATATCAAGTGACGGATGCATTGACGATGAAATACAGAGGAGGATGGCCAAGGCCGAGGCCTGGACAGTGTACAGACGACAGGTGAAAAAGTTGCATGCCTTCATGATGCGACATCTGCGTTCGATCATGAGGATAACCTGGATGGACAAAGTGACAAACAAGGAAATACTCGAACGGACAGGGCTGCCATCTATGGAAGATCTTCTGATCAGAAAGAATCTCCGGTGGACTGGACACCTCATGAGGATGTCATCAGACAGGCTACCGAAGCAGGTTCTCTACTCCCAACTGTCTTCTGGTCACAGAAAGAGAGGGCGCCCTCGTCTCCGGTTCAAAGATACCATCAAGAGAAACCTGAAGCTGAGAGACATAAAGATCGACTCCTGGACATCACTCTCACAGCAGAGAGACAAATGGAGAGCAAGAGTCAAGTGATGGAAGCAGTCTTTGTCGCTTCGCGACCGACAGCATGATGATGATATATACATGTGTATATATATATATATATATATATATATATATATATATACATACATATATACACTATATATTGTATATATATATATATAAATAAAAATAATATAAATATAATATAAATATATTATATATATATTATATTGTATATATATATAATATTTGTATATATTGTATGTATGTATATACATATATATACATATATATATATATATATATATATATATATACAATATATAATTTATATATATATATATATATATATATATATATATATATATATTGTATATATATTTATATATTATATTGTATATATATATATAAACAATATGTATACATATATAATGTATATATATATATATAATGTATATATATATGTATATATATATAATGTATATATATGTATGTATGTATATATATGTATATACATATATTGTATATGTATATATATATATATATATATATATATATATATATATATATATATATATATATACATGTATATATATATATATATGTATACATATATATGTGAATGTATATATATATATATATATATATTATATATATATATATAAGCCTAAAGGCAGCTTATGTCGACCAGTGCCTAGAGGACCGGTTATGTAGACCAGACGTAATTTTTTATTTAATACATTTTCCAAAGATGTAAAACTGGAACATTGTTTCTAATACTAATGTTTAACACATAATGAAAGTTCTTCAAAATATTTCAATAAATAAGGTATATGCAAACAAATCGGTCTATATAAAACCGCGTATGCATAGATGCCGATTTATGTCGACCGGAGCAACGCCGGAAG
>OZ024864.1:50544346-50566846 GCA_964017155.1 Oasisia sp. SBJ-2009 | reverse complement strand
ATGTAAGCTGCAGTAACGTTGCCTTTTATTTAAACCGTTTTTAGATCCGAAGCTAGATTTAGCTGCAGGACACCAGTTTTGAATGACTTGATTTCCGCGTAAATATGACAGCCATGGTTAATGATGACGTCACGAAAGGTAATAAGTTACGCATCTGAAATACCCATCACTCATGGTCGGACACCTCAGATATCTGTGTAACTGAACATCATAGTGACAATTAGTCCCTCAATTTGAGAGTCAACTATTGTCTGCTTCATGAATAGTAGCAATGTATTGGACCAGTGGAGACAATTCTAACTTGAAATCCTGTCGGACTCTTCTTGGCGGTCGAATGTGTGTCGAGAAGATGCTGTTGTTTTCTATGCTTCTGTGTGCTCTGTTTATTTCTTTAAACTGTCTGCAATCTATGTGTCTATGAGGCACTTTGTATCTGTATGCTTCATAGTGTGTGTGTGTGTGTGTGTGTGTGTGTGTGTGTGTGTGTGTGTGTGTGTGTGTGTGTGTGTTTGTGTTTGCATATGTATGTGGTGCATGTATGTATATAAGTATAGATGTATGTATGCATGATGTATGTGTATATATATATATATATATATATATGTATATATATGTATATATATATATGTGTATATATATATATATATATATTTATGTATATATATGTATATATATATATATGTATGTATGTATGTATGTACATACGTACGTACGTACGTACGTACGTACGTACGTACGTACGTATGTTCGTTCGTACGTACGCACGCACGCACGCACGCACGCACGCACGTACGTACGTACGTACGTATGTATGTATGTATGTATGTATGTATGTATGTATGTATGCATGTATGCATGTATGTAAATACGTACGTCAATCTCACTTCAGGCAAGTACATCGTGGCGGCTCCTCCGGTCGCTGACAGAACCCCGCCGTGCACGGAGAGAGAACAAGAGCTCGCGCAGGTGAGGACCCTCGAGGCGCAGGACGACTCGGCTCGCAGGGCGTCGGGCGGGTCGCCTCCTCGCAGTTCCAGCCGTGGCTCCGGCTTGAGCTGCCGCAGACGTCCACCGACGGCGCTCGAGCCGAACGACCCGTCGCTGCGTCTGCGCAGGTCTCTGGCGCAGTCCGCGCTCTTGAACCGGAAGTCGCCGCCGTTGACGGACGCCGGCTCCTCGGGGGAGTCACCGAGCTGTCGGGCCCGCAGCGCCGTCCGCTCTCTCCCGGACTCGCCGTGTGTCGACAAGACACCGACGCCGCTGCCGCCAACCGAGGTGTCGATGTTCATCAAAGGCCGCCCGGCGACCCACGAGTCGGAGGTGTCCATCGACCTGGCGAAGCCGGTGTGCCACCCGTACGGCTCCTACGGGCCGTACGGAGAGCACCCCATGGACCCCGCCAGGCGCCCGCACAGAGCCACCCCCGCGGAGGCCCGGGGCACCCACGTGACCCGCCCGCCCCACGGCACCGGCACGGCGTGGTACCCCATGGACCTCATGATGAACCCGAAGCTCGGCATCTTCATCGGCAACGCCGCGCACTGACGACGGCGGCGCTGTCGCCCGGGACACGCGGGCGTCATCGTAGTGTCCGTCTGCGCATGCGCGAAACGTTGACGTTTTCCGTTTCCGGAGAGTGTGCGGCATGGATGGAGGTGACATATTGCCACACCGCTTTTATATTTTGAATGATGCGAAATTCTATGCAATTTATCGGCGTATCCAGGCATTGGTCATTCACAAATGTTGCTCTTTTGCAACAAGGAAATCTTCTCAGCAACTAGCGATGTCTTCACCGCGGCATCACAGTAATCGAGAGAGAACGAGAGGAAATGAACATAATTTCCTGTGAAATTGTTAGCGAAGAAATTTGGTTGATAATACACCACGTAAATATATTTTGACGAAATGATGTCCTGCGAATAAACCTGTCTCTTATCCTCTACGATGCGCTAACTCGCACACCCCCTGACTGGCTGGCTGGCTGGCAGACAGGCTGGATGGCTGGCTGGCTGACTTGCTCGCTGGCTGGCTGGTTGGCTGGCTGGCTGGCTGGCTGGCTGACTGACTGACTGACTGACTCACTCACTCACTCACTCACTCACCCATCTATCCACCCACCCACCCACTCACTCTTTCACTTACTCACTCACTCACTCACTCACTCACTCACTCACTCACTCACTCACTCACTCACTCACTCACTCACTCACTCACTCACTCACTCACTCACTCACTCACTCACTCATTCACTCAGTCACTCACTCACTCACTCATTTACTCATACATTCACTCGCTCACTGACTGACTCACTCACTCACTCACTCACTCGCCCACTAACCCACGCAGCATGAACAACACACATACGTATAACGTAGGCCCTAGCGTCAAACGTTCTCCAGCATTCTTCTGCTTATTGCGGCTTTAGAAAATTCTGTAGCCAGGCTGTGGTGGCGACCACAATGCATGTCCAAAAGGGAAAGCCAAAGTTTCTTCAAATACAGTGATGATGATGATAATGATGATAAACACGCCCGACACCGTTTAACCGGCATATTAGTTCAATCGAACACTGTCGTTTCCGGGCACACGACTGTTTGGGGCAATTACGATGTGGTAGTTGCGTGACAGTTCAAAGCAGTGGTAGATTACACATAATAGCGCAGCTATGTCTGCCACCGAGACGGAGCCGTCGTGACGGCCGGGAGACGTCTGTTGTCCAAGCGCTGTCTTCCCAGACGTCACTGGTCTAAGACACGGGGCGGTTCGACCACAAAAATAGTCCACGGGCTGCTCGTGAGTAGAAGGACGGATGATGACAAAGCGACTGGTGATGTTGTTGCTGGTTCTCATAGACGTCTCAAGCTGCTTTCTGTTGAAGATCAATACCCGACCTTGGCCGCCAGATGGGGTACGTGACGATGTGTTCACTAGAAAAGCCGACGAATTCGTAATCGATGAAAGTCTAACCCTAAACCTAAGATAAATTACTTTCTATTTCTGACTCAAAATCTAACTAAGCCTGGCGTTAACTAATTATGTAGGAATACTCTAATTTAGAACCGATGCAAATCTGTCTCTTCTCTGTATATCGTGATCGAAGTTTAGCGTAGACTCGATTCGCATACTTCATATTGACTAAAAGAGAAATGTACTCCTATTTAATTAGAATTTAATTTTCAGAGTTAGGTCGTTAATCAAGCGTGATCATAACATCGCGAAGATATATTTGTAAACAGACTATATGGCTGGTGTCACATGGTGTGTGGATGACCGAGGCATAATTGGGCTATACCGGAAGTTTGGATGGGCGGTGACGTTGCAGACACTGTAATATAAATAGGTAACCGTAAACAGCTTAGTCAAAATCCATTATTGCACCTCACATATGAGCCGTTGTCCAGAATGGAAACCACATATGTAAATATGACTCGGACATCTCGTTTGATCACATTCGACACTTGACTTGTAATATCGAAGTAGGCTATCCTATTACCATCTTTCATTTCGTCTAGCCGCAGTAGTATATCTTTCTGTAGTATTCGTTCTGATTTCGACCGCTAAATTTGACATTTGGAGTTGCCTTTTATGATAGCGCTGTCTAGTTAGTCTTTATAACGTTTGTTAAATAACACCTTTCTGGGCTGCCGGAAGAGTTCACCTATTGTAGAATTTGGAATGTTTGAATATTAATTTGTTTTCAATATTTACTCCCGGTTAGGAGACCTTGTGCGACTTTGTGTCCCAACAGGTTCCCTCTTACGGAAAACATGTGTAATCGTTGCATACACATTTGTCTTGCCTACAGCAGTAATTCATGCGTATTTGCGCCAGCTGTCCTTTTAAACAATAATCAATCTTTGCCATTTTCGGATTTCCTCTAAAAACGAAACCTGTCCCACTGACACTGGCTGTCAGCAATACTATTTATGGTGCTTATGTCTAGTCATATCATATCCCAACTAGTTGCAACACAAGGATCTTCCTCTTAATAACTTCCAGTTTTGAAGAATGTTTTTACTATCTAATATGCCCTTTGACTTTTGACTTTATTGACAACCTATTACATTGTACGTTTTTAAATACCATCACTACAAGAAAGGATTGGGACGAAGTTGGCGCCAAATGAAATGCCTAGCGGGAATAACGAATACAGCACATTTGTGCTTTTATAATAATAGCAATTCCGTTTCTTAATATAGCGCTTTTTAAATAACTAAATGCTAATCAAAGCGCTTCACATTAATATGACGTGTTAACTAAATCTAAAATACAAATTAGTTAAATACATAAGATAAGATAAACAATAAATACGCTAAGATAAATAAATAAATAAATAAGCTAGGATAAATAACTACACATCAATATGACGTGTTGACTAAATGTAAAATATATATTAATTAAATACATAAAGTAAGATAAAATAAATAAGCAAAGATAAATATGTAAGTAAGTTACTATGTATAAGTTAATAAAGATAAAAAAATAAGCTAAGATTAATACTTATAAAACAATAAATAAAGTAGGGTGTAAAATACAATTTCAAACAGAACCATTTAACACCAATACAACGCAACGAAATGACACAAAAACCGTTTCCTTACAGAAGCCATTGTCGTTCCCTCGGCACAGACGCAGTTGTTGCAGTGAGGACATGTTCTGCTGGTTGTGTCTCCGCTTCCGGCGAGGTGGACGCATGCGCCGGCGGGGTCAACCCATCGCCCATCGACTACTTCCGGCCTTGTCACCGTCTGTAGACACTGCCTTCTCTCGTACGCCAGACCGGGGAGACAACGAAGTGCGGTCGAACCAATACACTCGCTCCCGGAAGTTGTCGCTCGCCCGGAAGTTGTCCCTCGCCCGGAAGTTGTCGCTCGCCCGTGCCAGAGTGCATTTTACACTACACTGAATCCCTAGCAGCGGGTTTGATTGGACACTGTGAAGTTATGTATCTATATGTCGGACAGCAAACACTTGACATACTGTGTTAAAATAACTCACTTCATTCGTGAACTGTAAAATAAGTCTACGTGCAATATAGTATAAACATGCGCAGGCGTGTATACATTCGTTTTTGGCAGACGTTACGTTGGAAATACATTGCTTCACCAACTGTCGCTGAAACACTAGGACACCTTTAACATTCTTCTACTCATCCATAGAGTATGAACCGGTCGTGCGCCATCACACATCGCCCTTTGTGTAAGACGACTTAAGCCAACTTGATAAAAACTCTGACTTACGTCTCGTGTGTCTGTAGCGTGACTGACTCAGTGCAGTGGAACATGCAGTCATGACCTCTGGCATCAATTGCAATGTCTGATGTTAGATTCTTTGCTAAATCATTGAGAAGAGAGCATACCCATGCGACAAAGACATCTTCGAACTGTGCAACTTGTCAACGGAGAAACATCAACAAATTTAAAAACAATACTAGCTAAGTTCTACTCTCAACATTTTCAAAGCTCATCGCCTTCAGCTTCCGTCGTTTTCTCAACGACTGTGATACTGTACTGTATAGTTTTGCGGGATCGTACATAACAAAGAAACATTCTATTAAATTAACATTAAAAAAATTAATGTTGGTCTTGATATGTCTAACTTTGTCACCTAACTAACAATAAATCGACAATCGTTGCACGTAATCAAAAACGTCAATGACGACTATAACGTTGCAATCAGGAAGATATATTTCTCGAGGCCGATATGCCTGAACAATAATAATTAGTGCAGGTATGTTAGAAAGGATGCATATGTTGGGATAGCTTACTAAATTGACATTCATTGTTGATTAGAAACTGTAACAAAATATGACGGAATCCATATTGCGACATATCCACGAAAACGTTAAATTACGCCACCTTTTGGATAAATTACGCAACTAGCCGTAAATATATTCCGGTAAGCGACATGCTTGTCACAATGACTTAATAATGCAATTACAGCATGGAGTTGAATATTAATTTTGATTAATATAATTTAGTATCATTTAAATGATGTCATGCGATCAATTTAAACATTAATGTTTTGATGTAGTGAGCAAATGATTGCCATATAAGATAAATATAAGTGAGCTACTGGCCCACTCATTTGTGAAAGGTTGTAACCTCTTCCATGTCCTTAGACATGCCAAAATACATTTTGATAAAAGCACTATGAAACCGAAATAATATTACATATTTATATCAAGCAATACCGTAGTTTCGAACTGTCAAACAGTACACGAATAATACGCAACTCTACCATTGTCTATTGCCCCATAAATCTAACTGCAATAGAAGGTACAACAAGCTAAGTCCATCTAGTTGGCTTAGATATGGATAATTTATTTAACATAATTAACAATAAATCCACAACCCTTGGCCTTGCGCGTGATCAAAAACACCGATCACGTGTAAAACGTTGCAATCAGAAAGATACATTTTTCTAAGCCGACATGCCAGAGCATTATAATTACTGTACGTATGTTAGAAAGTGTTCATATGTTGCTGTAGACTAATAAATGGACATTAATTATTGATTAGAAAGTATAACAAAACATGAAGGAATCCATTTTTGACGTATCCACGGAAACGTTAAATGCCGCCACCTTTTGGATAAATTACGCAACTAGCCGTAAATATATTCCGGTAAGCGACATGCTTGTCACAATGACTTAATAATGCAATTACAGCATGGAGTTGAATATTAATTTTGATTAATATAATTTAGTATCATTTAAATGATGTCATGCGATCAATTTAAACATTAATGTTTTGATGTAGTGAGCAAATGATTGCCATATAAGATAAATATAAGTGAGCTACTGGCCCACTCATTTGTGAAAGGTTGTAACCTCTTCCATGTCCTTAGACGTGCCAAAATACATTTTGATAAAAGCACTATGAAACCGAAATAATATTACATATTTATATCAAGCAATACCGTAGTTTCGAACTGTCAAACAGTACACGAATAATACGCAACTCTACCATTGTCTATTGCCCCATAAATCTAACTGCAATAGAAGGTACAACAAGCTAAGTCCATCTAGTTGGCTTAGATATGGATAATTTATTTCACATAATTAACAATAAATCCACAACCCTTGCGCGTGATCAAAAACACCGATCACGTGTAAAACGTTGCAATCAGAAAGATACATTTTTCTAAGCCGACATGCCAGAGCATTATAATTACTGTACGTATGTTAGAAAGTGTTCATATGTTGCTGTAGACTAATAAATGGACATTAATTATTGATTAGAAAGTATAACAAAACATGAAGGAATCCATTTTTGACGTATCCACGGAAACGTTAAATGCCGCCACCTTTTGGATAAATTACGTAACTAGCCTTAAATATATTCCGGTAGGCGGCATGCTTGTCACAATCACTTAATAATGCAATTACAGCATGGAGTTGAATATTAATTTTGATTAATATAATTTAGTATCATTTAAATGGTGTCATGCGATCAATTTAAACATTAATATTTCGATGTACTGAGAAAATGATTGTCATATAAGGTAAATGTAAGTGAGCTACTTGCCCAATCATTTGTGAAAAGTTGTAACCACTTCCATGTCCTTAGACGTGCCAAAATACGTTTTGATAAAAAGTACTATGAAACCGAAACAATATTACATATCTATATCACGCAAAACCGTAGTTTCGAACTGTCAAACATTACACGAATAATACGCATCTCTACCATTGTGTATTCCCCCATAGGTCTAACTGCAACAGAAGGTACAACAAGCTATATCCCGTCTAGTTGGCCTAGATATGTATAATTTTTTTTAAACATAATTAACAGTAAATCCACAATCCTTGCGCGTGATCAAAAACGCCAATTACGACTAATACGTTGCAATCAGGAAGATATATTTTTCTAAGCCGGCATGCTGGAGCAATAATAATTAGTGTGTGTATGCTAGAAAGTATTCATATGTTGCTGGAGACTAATAAATGGACATGAATTGTTTATTAGAAAGTATAACAAAACATGAAGGAATCCATTTTTGACGTATCCTCGGAAACGTTAAATGACGCCACCTTCTGGGTAAATTACGTAACTAGCCGTTAATGTATTCCGGTAGACGGCATGCTTGTCACAATCTCTTAACAATACCATTATAGCATGTATTAATTTTGATTAATATAACTTAGTAACATTTATATGATGTCATACGATCAATTTATACATTAATGCTTTTATGTATTTAGCTAATGATTTCCATTTAGGATAAATACAAGTCAGCCGCTGGCCCGATTATATGTAACCTCTTCCATATCCGTAGATGAGCCAAACTATGTTTTGCTAAAACATACTATGGGATTGAAGTAATACTACATACTTTTGTAATGCAACACCGTAATTTCGAACTGACAAACATTACATGAATCATGCGCATCTCTACCATTGTCTATACCCCATCAGTCAGACTGCAACATACGAAGGTACATCAAGCTATGTCCGTCTAGTTGGCCTAGAAATGTATTTTATGTGATGGATGTTTGTCACAATCACTTAAAAATACAATTATAGCATGTAGTTGTGTATTGATTTTGATTAATATAATTTAGTAATATTTAAATGATGTCATACGATCCATTTAGACATTTATGCTTTTATGTATTTAGCAAATTATTTCCATACAGGATAAATCCAAAGATAGATGAATTGCGACTGATAATGGGAAACTCGAAACGTGAGGCTGACGTGCTGGGCATCACAGAAACATGGCTGAATACAACTGACAGTGACAGTTATGTGGCTATCGACGGCTACAACCTCGAGCGAAGAGACAGATTCACAGGGACAGGTGGAGGAGTGGCTGTCTACCTCCACGACGGTGTGCCATACAATCGACGACACGACTTAGAGAAAGATCAGCTCGAGGATCTCTGGGTTGAAATAACATTTCCCTGCTATTTGGTGATGTGGTCTGATGTGTATATAAATGGGATGCAGTTTTATATAAAGCTTGCGAGGCGGCATGCTTGTTGTTGATTTGACTTTAATAACACAACAGGAAGTTCAAATATCGCTCATGTGACGGTCTTATGGAAGTCTTGTTCAGTCGTCGTATGAAGGTCGTATGAAAGTCATATACAGTCGTATTTTAATCGTATGAAAGTCGTATTAAAGTCATATACAGTCGTATTTTAATCGTATGAAGATCATGTTCAGTCGTATAACTTCTTTCCCATGCTTCCTTCAACGACTGAACACGATCTTCATACGATCGCCATACAACTTGACACGACACAACACGAATATATTCGATCTTCATACAATATTCATACGATAGTCATACGCCTGAGTATGACTAAATTGACTTCTCAGGTCGTGTTCTTATTTTTGAACATGTTCAAAAAATAGAGCACGATCTAAGCACCTGTACGATCATCATAAGACCGCCCACGATCACCAACGATCACATACGACTGACCACGATCATGTTCCCGACCTCAATGCGACTGAGCGCGACTGCCTAGATCTGCTTAAATCGTGCTCGGTCGTGGCCAAGGTCGTGTATGTGGGAAAGTGGCATTCGACACCCGTCAATATATAAAAAGGACGCATGCAGTAATCCTGGAAATCTGCCTGCTCAAATGAACTGACCTCACAGCAGGTGAATGTCAAAAAAAGTTACTTCTAAAAAAACAAATTACACATTCCCATCCGGGAAGTGTAACTGTGGCATTGCTGTTACAGAAAACATCCACGATGACAACGAGGTATGGACTACGAGCTCTTCAATGCTTGCGTCATAGCGACGGGAACTCGAGGAAGAGAGCGAGAGAAAGACAGACAGAGATACAGGGAGGGATAGAGAGACAGACAGAGACACAGAGAGACAGAGACAGAGACAGAGACAGAGACAGAGACAGAGACAGAGACAGAGACAGAGACAGAGACAGAGACAGAGACAGAGACAGAGACAGAGACAGAGACAGAGACAGAGACAGAGACAGAGACAGAGACAGAGACAGAGACAGAGACAGAGACAGAGACAGAGACAGAGACAGAGACAGAGACAGAGACAGAGACAGAGACAGAGACAGAGACAGAGACAGAGACAGAGACAGAGACAGAGACAGAGACAGAGACAGAGACAGAGACAGAGACAGAGACAGAGACAGAGACAGAGACAGAGACAGAGACAGAGACAGAGACAGAGACAGAGACAGAGACAGAGACAGAGACAGAGACAGAGACAGAGACAGAGACAGAGACAGAGACAGAGACAGAGACAGAGACAGAGACAGAGACAGAGACAGAGACAGAGACAGAGACAGAGACAGAGACAGAGACAGAGACAGAGACAGAGACAGAGACAGAGACAGAGACAGAGACAGAGACAGAGACAGAGACAGAGACAGAGACAGAGACAGAGACAGAGACAGAGACAGAGACAGAGACAGAGACAGAGACAGAGACAGAGACAGAGACAGAGACAGAGACAGAGACAGAGACAGAGACAGAGACAGAGACAGAGACAGAGACAGAGACAGAGACAGAGACAGAGACAGAGACAGAGACAGAGACAGAGACAGAGACAGAGACAGAGACAGAGACAGAGACAGAGACAGAGACAGAGACAGAGACAGAGACAGAGACAGAGACAGAGACAGAGACAGAGACAGAGACAGAGACAGAGACAGAGACAGAGACAGAGACAGAGACAGAGACAGAGACAGAGACAGAGACAGAGACAGAGACAGAGACAGAGACAGAGACAGAGACAGAGACAGAGACAGAGACAGAGACAGAGACAGAGACAGAGACAGAGACAGAGACAGAGACAGAGACAGAGACAGAGACAGAGACAGAGACAGAGACAGAGACAGAGACAGAGACAGAGACAGAGACAGAGACAGAGACAGAGACAGAGACAGAGACAGAGACAGAGACAGAGACAGAGACAGAGACAGAGACAGAGACAGAGACAGAGACAGAGACAGAGACAGAGAGACCGTAAGACAGACAGAGACAGACAGACAGACAGACAGACAGACAGACAGACAGACAGACAGACAGACAGACAGACAGACAGACAGACAGACAGACAGACAGACAGACAGAGACAGAGACACACACACACACACACACACACACACACACACACACACACACACACACACACACACACACACACACACACACACACACACACACACACACACACACACACACACACAGAAAGGATCAGATCGGGTTTTTATACAATATTCCCGGGTCGTTTGAGAGAATTGTCTTAAACGTGTTTAATATACAAGCACTGCATTCGTTTGTGAAGGTTAAACAATAGTACCTATACGATGGACACAATAATGAACATGCTGGTCAATTACTATGGGCAGAAATATGCGGAGCGTTCGTATGGGTATAAATATCTACTTCACAAGCGGGTCCCTAATCCTTTGAAATTCAGGCGTACCATGTCTGGTTTAGAAAACCGCGCCCTCACGCGTTTTGAATCTGAAGGGACACCCCCTCCGCATAGATAATAATAATAATGACTTCATTTACGCCAATTTCCTCGAACACCAAGCTCAGTGGCGCGACAAAACTAAGGGATTAAGCAAACTCGTAATCGTAAAACAATGCGTGAGTTGTCAATAGATGGATGGATGGGTGGATGGATGGATGGATGAAGAAGCTAGGAGGCTAAGGAGGATAGGCATGCATTAATGAGATAGGTTTTTAGATGTCGGCGGAATGAAACTATTATTAACTTCTAATTTAGCACTGGCAGGAAGCGAATTCCACACCGTTTTTGCGGCAACCGAGAATGCTCAACATACAATTCTTGTAGTTGTGAACGTCGTCGCAATCAATAGCAATTCCCACTACCCGTCTTGTCTTCCGATATGAGTAAGAGCGAAAATGTAAACATCGCCGCAATTGTTTGTAACTATACCCCTCAATTGTTACCCTTCCTCGCCATTCCGATTTCGCGTCGTGAAGACGCTTCGGCTCAGTCCACACAATTTCAAGTGAAAGTTACTTGTTACTTGTAAATTGTATGTAAGTTTTTATGTAGTCCACTTCTTATATGGCCAACCCTTCAGCAAACCCAAAGTGACCCAGTAAGGCAAATTGCATCTGATGAGGGGAACCATCGATAATTGCCCGTTTCAAGGCAAACTGGCCGCTACTACACACATACGCTGTCAAAATCCGAGACTTCTAACATTGCAACAATATCGTCTATGTGTTGTTTTGCCAAGAACGACGAGTGTGTAATATATGTTAGGACTTCTTAATTAGCTTTTGACTTGTTAAAGATTGCAGCTTTTGACTTGCGATTGGCTGAAGAGGTGAAGATTCATCATCCAACCCTGATCATTGCCCACGTTAGCCGGATGGCCGCTGGTGAGAGGAGTTTGTATTAAAAAATGCTATTGCAATGAAAATGTGGCCGTATAATCCGGGTGGCCGATGTCGAGGGGGCCGTATAAGAAGGTGACTACTGTATATGCGTCAAGTTGAAGAGTGTATAAAGTAACTGCAAAGTTCAATATGTCTACATCGCGCTGTGTATTCATATATATATATATATATATATATATATATATATATATATATATATATATATATATATATATATATATATATATATATATATGTGTGTGTGTGTGTGTTTGTGTGTGTGTGTGTGTGTGTGTGTGTGTGTGTGTGTGTGTGTGTGTGTGTGTATGTGTGGTGTGTGTTTGTGTGTGTGTGTATATATATATATATATATATATGTGTGTGTGTGTGTGTGTGTGTGTGTGTGTGTGTGAGTGTGTGTGTGTGTGTGTGTGTGTGTGTGTGTGTGTGTGTGTGTGTGTGTGTGTGTGTGTGTGTGTGTGTGTGTGTGTGTGTGTAATACACATGGCCGAATGGTTATATCAGCGTTTGGCGTGTTTGTAAACACGATCCTGTTGCCCGATGATAGTCCCTGGGTCAGCACTTCGAGGTGTGAATAGATGCGACCGGTCGAAACAAGAGACAAGTTGCTGCGCTGATCGAAGCGACACCGGTCGCTACCGCTCCCGTACCTGTTGCGTAATATTGTACCGGGCGACGTTCGTGGGGCGTGGCAGCGACTGGCTGTCCGAGCACGCGTGGCTGTCCGTCGAACGATTATGGGATATGGCGAATATGTTGCGCCGAGCAAGTCAAACTAAAAAGATTCGCATTGAACATGCTCTCAGTTGATACAGTTCCACGTAATGGTTTAATTGGAAAGAAATGATCTTACTAATAACATTGAAAGTCGTCAAAAAGGCATTGATTGATGGCTTGTCTCTTCAAATAGATTATCCGGACGTGAACTAGCACCATGACATTTAAGGTGGGTAAAGACGGAATAGAACTGGATGCTCTTTGAGGTGTATACCCAGCCAATACACTGCTAAGAAGGTCCACCTTGCGTTATGCTCTTAATTAATTGCAGAACTTTTTGACAAATAGAGATTTTATTTTAGTTCTAAGATCTACAATATTAAGACCTCCGTCCGCAAATGTGTTTAATAGTGATTTTCTTTTCAAAGCTTCGGGTTTACTGTTCCAAAGTTATGGAAATGCCCATTTTTCACCACCTTCTTTGGTACTGAGTTAAGACTCCCTATGTGCCAAATGGAGCTGCACAGCACAGATTGCATAGCGATACTTTCCCCCTAAATGAAAATTCCATCCTGCTATATAGTTCACAAATTTTTCGAAATTAGAAATAACTTTCCCCGGTCTTTTTATCGGCTTCTTTTGTACCTGTATAAACGCCGCATTTTTGGGGGGAAATCACCAGATCATTTTTGAACATCAGGTTCAACTAAGAGGACCCGGGTTCGAATCCTGTGCTGCGGTGTTAAAACCTTGGGCAATTTGTTTCATTCTACATTGCTCACGTTCACTCAGCTGTATAAATGAAGACCTGCCAATAGACAAGTGATTGATATGTGTGCGAGTAGCCTTCGCGCATTATTTGCAGCATATGGCTGCATGCTTCCCAGAGATGTGTCAGTGTCTGATTGAATAGGACTGCCAGTGAAGCAAAGTGTAAAGCGCTTTGAGCAATCCTTATCTAAATTCCAACTGTTCTTCACCGATTTACCCTTACACTATTGCTCTTATTCTGCAATCCAGATTCTTTCCAGCGACTTCAACATATGGCTTAGCAACGTAGTGCCTCAATGTTTTCCCGGATCATGCACATCTCCCTTTGTGTTCTATATTCGGACACTTAGCCCCGTTGTTTATTCCTCTGTGAACCTCCCGTCTCTCTTGCAGGTGTTCAGTAATTGTTTTGTCGATCATATTCCAACTCGCTCAGCCACCGCCACCGCCAGCATCTCTACTCGCACTTCACCAATGCATGTTTATCTTTCCAAATAAACCTACACAATAAACCGTAAGAATTGCCAGGCTGTGAGAAGTTTCATAAAGCTTTCATTACCTCCCACCACTGTGTGTGTGTGTGCGTGTGTGCGTGTGTGCGTGTGTGCGTGCAAGTGCGCGTGTGCAAGGGTGTCCGGAGATGTGGGAGTGTGTATGTGGGCGTGTGTGCGCGCGCGTGTGTGTGTATCTGGGTGGGTGTGTTCATGGGTGTATGCGTTTGAGTGTGTGGGTGTGCGTGCGTGCGTTCGGGTGTGTGTGTGTGTGTGTGTCGTATTTACATTCATTGCTTACTGTTATTAAAAAACCTTACCCTGCATCGATTATCTGGTTCAGTTTTACATTTTATCCCAATAGTAGATAAACATAATGGGAGTAGGTGCTTTTTTCTGTGTCTGTATTACTTTTTGGAATAGAAGTCTATGATTCATTCGATCTAGTGTTAGATCAGACGCAGACTTAAACACTATGCGATTCTTAAATATTTTAAATATCTTGCTTTTACGTTTTTGAATTAGTAATGGTTTATTAAAAAAGATAAAACCCAAATTAATTTACTAAACCGTTACGTTGCGGTTTGTGTACGTGACAATCAATTGCTGCACGTGACCTTCGTCAAGCATAACCTTTGCCAACAGTATTTATAATGGTAAGGTATGGGCGGCATCATATCTGCTATATCAAACTGATCCCATCTTTTATGGACACACCGGTGATAGGCAAGAGGTTACGTGACGTGATAATGTTAGAGTAGGCTGCGTACGCATTTGATGATTGTTGCAAGTTATCCTTAATTTTACTGTATGTTTGCTCTAAAAGCAGTAAGAAACTTGATTGTATCGGTAGTGTCTATGATAATATAAAGTCTTCATCGGAAGGTGGGTGCCGATTAATACAAAAAGAAATGTGACGGTGACAACATATATCCATACAACACAATCTCTTACACATAAAAGTACGCTGTCTTTTTTCTCCCGTTAAGCTCTCCCAACAGTCTCCCCTCTCCTTCCTTCATCCCTCTCCTTCCCTCATTCCACCCCCTCACTGCGTCATCAGAATAATGTTTGTTAGTGCTAATATCACCCATCTATTTAATCTCGTATATAGAATACCATTATAAAGAAGTGTATTGGTGATTTGGCGCAGCAGCACCTCGACTGTGGATTGAACTACCTGTGAACATTCTCTATATAAAACCTTTATTATTATTGTTATTATTATTATTTAAACCGTCCAGTGTCCATTTTTAGCAAACAGATGAATGAAATACACAAATGAGTAGAGCTGCAATCCTTTTTCGTTTTGATGCACAATGTGTTGGAGTGAATAAGTTTGTGAGGTTGTCTCACTTTATCATCTGTCTCCCTTTTGATTTACCTCTCCCCATCCCTTCCTTTAAAAATACTCAACATTTTCTCCCTTCCTCCCTGCTTGGCGGCCCCTCTCCCTCTCCTTCTCCCACTCCCTCACTTTCGTTATCCTCTACTATTTCCCTTCTCACTGTTCCTCTACACCCCTCTTCCTCCATACTTTCATCCACCAATCCTTTTCAACCCTCCCGTCATTCTAATTAAGCCGCAATTCGGTACGGTCATGGGTAATTGCACATTCGGCAAGAAGAGCGAAGCTACTTGTGCTATTCAAGGCAAACTTGTTTTGTCCGTGTGTAATACCTGTCATGTTTCATTGTCAGTTTAACACAGACAATGCAATGCTTCACTGCCGTGGACATTCTTAGACTGACGTGAGGCCTCCGACAATGGTATGCTCTTGGTCCCGCGCAAGAACGCAGTGATTGACAACGTATAATTAGCAGCCTCTTTCGCGTTGAACATGACAGCTGCTACAAACAAATGACTTAAGCGTTCGATCGAAAGCATGGATTTGTCGAAATGCAGTTGTAGTCGAAATGCAGTTCTCCCGGTTTTCAGTACAAGACAACGTCACGTGTTTATGGATGTTTCGTGTGCGGTCGGGTGCAGCGTATCGCATGCTATTCGGCAAACAATGTGACGCTCTACATGGTTTGACAGTTGGTCTTGAATGAGCTGCACATGTTGGAGTTTGGCAGTAATTAGACATTGGGATATACAACTAGACGCCGAAAAAGAGAGCGACGATTGCTACAGACAATTGCTTTAAGGTAGGCTATGTATTTGATGTTGTTGTGTTATTTAGAACGGCAACTGTTGGTAGTACACTACATATATTGCCATTTGGTACAGTGTCGACATTCTGTATTGCTAACTTGCATAGTCAAACCTGTAAGGCATAACGGAAGACATACATCATCATCATTATACATAACTGTTAGCGTCGTTCCACTGTGAATATAATTACACAGATAATCCATTTCTCATTAATCAAAACATTATTTGGCAACATATTTGATATGTAATGAATGGATCCACTTGCTGATATGCGTCGATATAAATCGTATGTAAGCATTGCATTTATTTACACAATAAAATAACAAATAACTAATGTTTTAATCCACCTCGGTTTATTATCTAAAACTATGAATTCTCGTATATCAATGCGAGTTATATTACTCGCTGTAGGATGTCCTGTATTATGTATCTGCATTTAAAAATAATGTCTCGTTTAATTGTATGAAGGAAAAAAGACGGCGATGTGTGCGCCATATTGTTGCCAAACGGCCGCTTCCGCTTCCGAACCATGAATCTGCATAAGTCAACATTAATAATTATAGTTATGCATGTTAACATGTTTGATGTATCATATGATATAGCATGACATATAAGCAAAGTATTAATGTAATGCTACAACATAAATAACATCATATATATCAGCTTACGTGTCTTACAAGTTGACACCACAATTTCGCCAGCTAAGGCTAGACATTGGTTTATAAGCAAGTAAAATGGCTACCATCATTGCAACTGAGTGTTCCGACCGCACGTGGCGGAAGGGGTTACCAGTGACGCTCATCCTATGGAGGTCACAACCGGTCCGGCGAACCGGGGTTTGGGCCAGGTAATTTCCCTCCCATAGGAACACTTCCGACGGAAGTCGGTCAGTTGTGAGGGAGTAAGGATTGTGACCAACCGTGCCAGGGAACGTTATGAGGAGCAACCGATGAGGAATCTCTGGCCGAACTAGTTACATTAGATTGTACTACAGGCTATGTTCACAGTGTCTCCCACTTCCTCATTCCCTCTTTTTTCTTTTTCAGTTTTTCTTTAAAACAGTAAATGTGTGACATTGACACTGACTGTTATTATTAAGGTATGAATAACTTTAAAACACATTTTGTTTTGTTTTAATCGTACACAACATCTTAGCTTCACGACAAGCTTTAGTTAATTTTTTTGCACGTACTGAAACTATATTATTGAAAGTTACACAAATGCTGGAACTATTTTAAATTGTGAAAGAGTTGATAGCATGCATTAAATCATGACTATTTTACTCATAGTAATAGTACTCATAGTAAACTATTTAAATATACTGCTATGTCTTTAATCGTCAATAACTAAATAAATGCAACTATGATATGTTAACAATAGTACGTTCAATGTATGTATACTGTAATACCTGTAAGAACTGTAAGTAATGTACATGTATATGTTATGTACTATAACCTTTGGTTATACTCTTTTCCATGATATATTCATTCATGCTAAATTAATATTGTTCTTAATACTTAAGAAACATAGTAAACAGAAATACTACTACCCAATCAGTATAATCGCGTACATACATCACCACACTTTCATATGTGTACACAACACGTGATAAAGTACCTGCATCAAGTAAACAACAAATATTAAAAAAATTATGACATGATCGAACATATCTTGAATTTACACATTTTCCTTTCTATTATATAAAACGTAGGATTGTGCGTATGCTCCCACACCTAACCAAAATTTATTGAAGATAACGATCTTGAGAATATGTTGGATATTGTTAGACGATGCAACATTTTCTGGTTTAATAACCGTCACTAAACATACATGCTTGTAGGACACAATTATACTCGTTTTGTAATTTTTCTGGCAAAAACATTCTTTGAAAATGACTGTTGGGCAGCCTTAGTGCCGCGATATGAAGTGCTCAAAACCACAATTAGCAGTCTTGTCCAGAAAAATCAGTTTGTGCATGCTTTTACAGATCGTGTACTGTTAATTATATATTCCTATCATACCATGTATATTCATTTTCTAACAATACAGTTGTGAATGGTTGAAGTTAGAATACTGTGTTTTAACGCAAAAGCACTGTCAAATGTTTCTCTAAACCATTTTGTTCACTTGCACAGTTAAGGGTAATATCGGTTCAGTGTTGTGTGTGGCAGGTTCATACCCTGCTGGTGTTCCTTATGCAAACACTACATGTTGTGTGCACACACATTGATTCCATTTCATACGTTTAGGTTTTGTGATATTTTTGAAATGCATTAAACTACTTATATTATTTAAAAAAAATATATATATATAATATACATGTACATAAGCAGGAATATGAATTCTTTCTTAATAAATCTCATGCATCTTGGTTGCCAAATAAGAGGAATTCATATCCAACTCACACAAATAAGACATAAGACCTACAATTGGGCTGTAGAAGAAGGCAGATAGCATGTTTCTCGCTAGCAGCATCATACTGGTCAGTTCTACCAGGTCATCAAGTTAAGTACAAAAGTTATAACGCTTATTGAGGTTAGCATAGCATATGCTGGAGACTGGAAAAATAGAGACTTCTATCCATCTTATCACGTTGGGTGCACATAAAACAGAGAGGGAGAGAGAGACAGAGAGAGGTGGTGTCCACAACAAAAGTGAGTAAATTGTATGAGCATGAGCAAAACAGTAAGAGAGAGAGAGAGAGAGAGAGAGGGGGGACCAGTGAATGATGACTGAGATGGTCCCTAATAGTCACCAGTGTATTGTTAGAAAATCACAGAATGATGACTGAGACAGTCCCTAACATTCACCAGTGCATCAGAGAATGATGATCAACACAATCCCTAAGAATCATCAGTCCAGTATTAGAGAATGATGATCGAGATGGTCCCTATGAGTTACTAGTGCACCAGAGAATGATGAGACGATCCCTATGTGTAATCTGTGCACCAAACAGTGAAATAATTGACAGGGTCCCTAAGAGTGTCCAGAATACAGTCCATCAGACAGGGGCGTCAGAATGAAATGATTGAGAGCTCCCAAACTGTGCTCTCAAAGTATCAGTCACTTAAAGACTGAACCCATTCAAGAGACAGCGAGAGAGAGAGAGAGAGATTCTATGGGAAAATAATGAAAGAGAGGGAGGGAGGGAGGGAGGGAGGGAGGGAGGGAGGGAGGGAGGGAGAGAGAGACAGCGAGAGAGAGATATGGGGGTAGTGTACGTGTCTGAAGAGTGACGGTTAACGTAGCTGAAGATAGACAGAGAGAGGCTGTATCTGCAACAGAAGAGAGTAAAGTGTGTGTGTGTGTGGCTGAAGAGAGAAAGCGGGAGTGAGAGAAAGGGGGAGTGTGAGAAAGGGAGGGAGGTGGCATCCACAACAGAAGATAGTAAAATGGGTGAACATGGCTGAAGAGAGAGAGAGAGAGAGATAGAGAAAGAAAGAGAGCGAGAGAAGAAATAAAGGAGGTGAGCATGGCTGCAGGGAGAGAAAAGCGAGAACATGAGAAGGAGAGAGATGGATAGTGTACATGTTTGAAAAGTGACTGTTAACTTGGGGAAGAAAGAGAGAGAGGGAGAGAGAAAGACAGAGAGGTTGCATCTAAAACAGAAGAGAGTAAAGTGGGTGAGGGTGGCTGATGAGAGCGAGATAAAGAGACGAGGTTGATTTACATGTCTGAAGAGTGACAGTGAACGTGGCTGAAGAGAGAGGGAGAGAGAGATACATAGGAGAGAGAGCCAAAGAATGAGGTAGAGAGATAGATAGATTATGAATGTTGGTGAAGAGAAAGATATGGAGATTATGAATGTTGGTGAAGAGAAAGATATGGAGAAAAGAACGAGATGGTGAACACATCTAAAGTAAGAGACGTTGTGAATGCGACAGTGATGGCACAGATTATGAATATCGATTTTACTAACTTGGCTTTATCCATCTGCCGACAACTTGTGAAACCGTCCATGTGCACGAACATGTAAGTATGAATAATTTCCTCAGTGCATATGTATGTTGCTTCGTGCTACTAAGGTTGTATCACACAGCAGTGTGGCACTATGGTATGTGTTTAATAATCGTTTTTGTATCTACAAGGTAACGTTTGCCATTTATGAAATGTTTTGACAATTATATTTCAGTCAATTTGAATCTTTCTTCCAATGGAGTGGAAATATTTGTGTAAATAGCACGTAAACATTCACAGCAGAGGTTAGAGAATAAATATAAAACGTATAGTAATATGCTACGGTTGATCTAATGTGTTAGTTAAAGTATTATTAATAACAAATATATATATATAAATGAAACCATGATCATGCATTTTTAAATCCCCTCCACCTCTATATATGACTGACCTCTGTATAATTCTAACTTCACTACTCCTGCCATCTCTTCTAGCTGTCCAGATATGGATTTTTATTTATGGCATCTAGACTGCCTTACTGCCTTGGGAATGGAACATAGCATTAATGTCGTACTTTTACACACACAAATCTATATTACTACAGTTACTACTCAACCCAATATGCTCACAGGCGATACATAAAACACTGGACATAGTTTATCATCTTACATTGTTGTTGCTACCATCTTGTCATATCAACAACAGTAAGTAATGAATGACCTGTGTCAGGTCATATTTTCAAGGGTTGACATGGTAACTCAATAAAACAAACGTATTGAAGAATGCTGTGCAAAGTGTGGACACACAACTTGTAACCAGTCACTAACACTATTTCACTATTTCAGTAGACAGTTCAGCAGAATAAAGACATATCAACTAAATAAAACAGCCCAACAAAATAAAATTACCCCACCAGAATACTGATGGCCCACTAAAGTAAAGATAACCCACCAAAATATACAGCCCAACAGAACAAAGATAGCCCACCAGAATAAAGATAACCCACCAACATATTAAGTCCACTAGAATAAGATAGCCCACCAGAATTTAGACAACCCACTGGATCTCGCATCAAGTTGGTTTTCAACATTAGCTAACATATCTATAACCACATGGACAACAGTGAAACCTTACTTAGCCATCGAGACTCTACAAATTCACTTAATGTGTAAATTAAACAGACACTGTACAATGTCATCCATTCTGTGATAAATGACTCCTATATGCAAAGTAACACTTTTAAGAAACTGCAAGACAATCGCATGTTTATACAGTTGTATGTTAAATGAATGATTAAGTTTAACAGTGCACGTCCTATAAGACATTTGAGTTAAGCAGCAACATGATGAGAACAACATCTCTCTGCTTGCTAGTATCAGCAGTACTCCAAACAATGTCCCTCACAATTGCTGTTAGCAATATCACTTTGGTTGTATTATTCAAACCATATCTCATCTCATGGCCAGTTGAACACAGTGCCAAAAATACAAATATTTACATAATTATTTTTATTATAAATATTATATGTACAAGCAAGTGTTTTCATATTTTTAGTACATATCTGCTCTGTGACATGAGTCATTTACAAGTGTACACCTCATACACATTTCTCTGACAACAGAACCATTAGGGCCAAGCAGTAATTTGTAATGGGAACCTGCTGCATGGGAAAGTTAAACTTCAAAGGCTATTGTGGTTAACTCTGATTGCCTTGGCATTATTGCCAATCAATTGTTATTTTGAAACTGGATGTTCTGTTTATAGTTTGAATGAGTTGCAGGCAGAATCTTTCAAACTGCTAATTTTATTCTGAGCTTAATAAAGTAACTAAACACACATACAGGGTAATCAGGCAGTAAACCTTCAACAAGCATGTTGTAGTCATAAGAATAAAATAGTAAATGAAAACACCCTAGGAGTTGGTAACCTCACTAGTATTAGGACTGTCAAATTTTTTAGATTTTAATTTCAAAGTATGGTTGTAGAATGAAACCCATTACACAAAAATATAATGGGACAATATATATATATATATATATATATATATATATATATATATGTATATATATATATATATATAT
>OZ024864.1:50534346-50539346 GCA_964017155.1 Oasisia sp. SBJ-2009 | reverse complement strand
GGCAACTCCGTCGGGTGGCGCTGTGACTTTGCGCTCACAAAAGAGCGTAAATAATAACATGGATTTTCTGATTCTTCGTCTGACGGAAATAGCACGGATTCAGAAGTGGCTGGATATAGATTTCAGCCACAAAGACAAAGGCCTGTGTTGTCAGACAGACCAGATGTGCGTGGTGGTGAAGACCCAAGGGAAGTTGAAATGACGAGAAGAGAAACAACCAGTCCAGAGGCAGGCACGGCATCGACTGGTGTCTACAATGACATGTACTGTCCGACCTAACCATGAAAACGACCGCCAGCAGCCGCCAAACTTCTCATCACTTGTCTTACATACAAATACATACACTACCCAGATAGCCACCTATATCGGCACGATATCGGCTGCATCTCGGCAATCTCGGGCCTATCTCTCCTATGTCGGGCCGATATCGGTGCGATGTTGGCTATACTGGCTGTACGCACTATGCAGCCGACATCGGGCCAATATCGTTCCGATGTTGGCGATACTGGCAGTATGTAGGCACCTATGCAGCCGACATCGGACCGAGATCGGCCCAATTAAGATAAGCCATGTCGTTATATGCAGCAAGGGTTTGGCAGTAAATATAATGTTGTTATCCTTTATAAATGTGAACGTATACAAAGCTAATTTAATACATATCGCATTAATTGTGGTGAATGTAATTAGTAGAGAATTTGGGCGAGTTTAGATGTGTTTATTTTTTATTAAATGTTTCCAATATTTTGTGCGCCACTATAATCAGATTGTCCCGCCGTCCGTCATAGGGCCTACTAAAACACAACCAAGGGTGTACCTACATAATATTCCCTGCACGTAAGTGTTTTTAAAAACAATTTTTTTTTTAAACTCTTCTAAGAAAATAATCTTTAGAAGAAACAGTTTGAACATCCAAAGAAATTCCAGTCTGTGAAAATATATTCAAAACAATATTAGTATATTTTGTAACAAAACTATACCAAAACATGTCTTCTCACAGTTGAATATAGCTTGAACTGTCAATGAACTCCAAGGTCCTTAAATTTAGCCTAGCCTGATGATACCCCATGGAGAGATCAGTGATTACAGCCCCAGTGACACCAATGCTAGTGATGTAACAGTAGTCCAGCTGGGGAGTCCAGCCTCCCAGGCCTGGAACTCTGGAGGTAGTGAGTGACCTTTGAGACTAGGTTCCATGCATCTTGACTGCACTGCCACAGAGGATTTAGAGAGAAGCACAGCTACAGTGGAGAAGGTACGTTTAATCATTTATTTTGTTGTAAATCCGTAAACCTTTGTACATTTCTAGATTAACAAATCATTTGATTTAGAATAAATAAGGAGAAAATCATTAGAGTACATTCCACAACATTTTTAGGTGTAGTAATTGATTGCAAATTAAACTGGAAAAGTCACATTTTATCAGTAAGATCTAAACTGTCAAAATCCTGTGCTATTATGTATAGAGCCAGTTCTTTGATTAACAAACATGGTATGCATATTTTGAACTATTCTCTTTTCATGCCTTATATTATGTATTGTGCTGAAGTATGGGGTAACACATATGCTACAAATATTCATTGTTTAGTTTTATTACAGAAAAGAGTTACAAGATTAATTTGTGGTGCATACATATTCTTAAATTACCAGATCTTGTAAAGCTAAAAACTGCTATAATTATGTTTAAGGCATATCATTATATATATTACCAATGAATGTACAAAAATTGTTCAAAATACATGACTCTCGATATTCATCCAGGTATAAATGCAAGTTCAAGCAAATCTATGTACGTACTAACTTAAAAAGTATGTGCATTTATGTTACTGGAGTTACACTTTGGAACTCCTTCGATAATTCACTGATTAGTTGTAAAAAAAATCATCATTTCAAAAAGTGTTATACAAATAGACTGTTGAATAATTATGTGTGTTAGAGTCCTAGATAATTTTTGCTAACATAAATTAGATAAAAAAATAAACATTCAGTTTGTTTATTGTTGTAAAGATTTTGTTTTTTGTTTTTCTCTTCAACAAATGTCACAATGTCTTTTTTTATTAAATGCTGTATGGTTACACATATAAATAGTGTTGTCGCACATTCTATTGCATTGTTCAGATGCTTTATGTATGAAATTAAGAAATTATAAGGGTAAACATGATAAGTATTGTACTTCTTTTACCCTTTTTGCAACAATTTATATTGTATTTTATGCACTGTATTTATAATGTAGTAGTTGTTTGTTGAAATAAATTTCAATTCAATTTGTGGCATGAATTTATATGCGCACGCTTGATTCTGTGGAAGATTATATACATTTGTTTTTTATATAATTGTTTACAAAACTATATATATATATAGTTTTGTTTAATTGTTTACAAAACTATATATATATATATATACATAGTTTTGTAAACTATATAATATATATATATATATTCATATATTCAATTTGTGGCATGAATTTATATGCGCACGCTTGATTCTGTGGCAGATTATATACATTTGTTTTTTATATAATTGTTTACAAAACTATATATATATATATATATATATATAGTTTTGTAAACAATTATATAAAAAACAAATGTATATAATCTTCCACAGAATCAAGCGTGCGCATATAAATTCATGCCACAAATTGAATATATGAATATATATATATATATATATAGTTTACAAAACTATGTGTGTGTGTGTATATATATATATATATATATATATATATATATATATATATATAGTTTTGTAAACAATTATTTTGTTGCTCAGTCTGTGATATAGTTAAATATAGATGGTATCTAGCTTAATATCTCTTTCATTTGAATTGCAGAAGACATCAGAAGAAATGAAGACACCTCGTAGGCCCTACAGAAAACGCCATCCAGAAGTGTCTGTCCAAATGGTTCATGGGGCCCAAAGACTGGAATGGGGACAGGGCTAAGAGAAGAACCTCGGAAACTTTGCCACTGTGTGATGAAAACAAAACAAAACATGTCATTGCATTCTTTGTTACCTACTCATTAAGCCACACACAGCTAGCCTATAGTGTATCCAAGTAATATTGGCTATAACGGTTTCATCTAGGCATACTGCCTAGATGAAACCGATATAGCCTAGATGCAACCGAGATTGCCGAGATCGATCCGATCTCGGGGATCTCACCGAGATCGGTCGGATCTCGGTCCGATCTCGGGGATCTCAGCTACATCTAGGCTATATCGGTTTCATCTAGGCAGTATGCCTAGCTGAAACCGAGATTGCCGATCTCGGTCCAATCTCGGTCCGATCTTGGGGATCTCAGCTGCATCTAGGCTATATCGGTTTCATCTAGGCATGCTATAGATGCAGCCGAGATTGCCGAGATCGGACCGAGATCGATCCCATGTGCAAAACCTAGATCGGGCCGATGTCGTCTATCTCGGTTCGACATAGGGCCGAGATGCCCGAGATCGGCCCGATGTCGTATGCCGAGATCGGGCCGATGTCGGTGCCGAGATGGCTGAGATCGGGCCGATATTGGGCCAATATCGTTTGGCTATCTGGGTATGTTATAAAATAAAATCACTTGCATTCCTCTAACGAAGAAAATTCACAAAAGTAACTCGATCGCAGATCCCGACGGCAACTCAGGCTCTTCGCCTTCGGTTACCGTAACATCGCTATGAAAGTTAGATTTACACAAAATAACGTTAGGCGGCGCGGTGGTGCGCGCGAATATTTATAAACTTTATTTACTGCATTCGCACGCGCGAAATAGTTTAATTAATCAAGTTTTCTTATAATATAATTATAATATTTTTTTTCTTATAGCCCCAAATCCATAATTCTTTGTGGCGCTTCACAATATGATGTTATTAAAATATATGCAATAAGAAGAATGCTACCCACAGGTAATATTAAAAAAAAAAAATGCATGTGTTTGCATAAAATTACGTGTTGTTCGATGATGTCACATTGTTAATTTTCAGAATATTTCTATAAATATCCCGCGTGTACTGCAAGCATGCAAGCTTATATTATATAAACGATGTTTTTAACAATGATAACGAAACAATAACATATTATTATTTTTGAATGCTCCAAAACCTTCTTTTTCTACCACCATATATTTCCCATATTATATTCATATTCTGCTTAAATTTCAGTGATTTATTGTCCCGATAATTAATACAGTGTTTTGTCCAAAAATAATTATTATTACATATCTGGTGGTGGAAATATCATTCATGAGTAGAAAAATGTATAGCTTCAATAATATTTTCTTATGCATACTGTGTGTATGTGCTGAATGAAAATTATTGTTACGTCGTAATTATTTTACCATCTTAATTATTTATTACCTTTACATTAATTTACCACTATTGTTGTTATGGAATTTGTATGGGTTCTTTTTAATAGTGATAGGTCACTTAGTTAAATACACAGACACACATATTTTCATTATTTATTTTGAAATATTATCTGTGGGTAGTATTCTTCTTATTGTATTTTTAATAGCACTATGTTGTGAAGCGCCACAACCAATTATGGATGTAACGCTATATAAATAAATACTATATTATAATAAAACTTATACTTTCCTGCAAATCATAGTGATGATAATAATAAATTATTACTATATTATTTACAATTAATTAAACTATTTTGCGCGTGCGAATGCAGTAAGTAAAGTTTATCAATATTCGCGCGCACAAACGTGCCGTCTAATGGCATTTTGTGTAAGGCTAACTTATTTTTGCGATTTTACGGTACCGGCCAGCGGTCATCGAAATTGCCGTCGACATCAGCGCGTTTGTTTTATGGATTTTCTTCGTTAGAGTGATTTTATTTTATAACGTAGTGTATGTATATGTATGTAACATACGTTAGGATAAGTTTGGCGGCTGTTGGTGGTCGTTTTGATGGTTAAGTCAATCAAATTGGGTCGTCTTGGATCGGCGCTGTGTCTGTGACTGTCCCAACGAATCCACCGAAACACTGTTTCAGGTCTGCTCGATTCA
>OZ024864.1:50509346-50526846 GCA_964017155.1 Oasisia sp. SBJ-2009 | reverse complement strand
ACACACACACATCCATACATATGTGTATATAAATTGGTCACCCGTACCCCACTTTTAAAACCGGATCGACAGTAAACGACGCATGACAATCGATGTGATGTTGCGGCAGGTTTCATTTATTAGCAAATGTCACACTATGTAACGGAAGACATCGTACGTGCGATGACATGCACGTAATTGCACACATTGTAAGTTGATCTGTGACAGATATGGTCAAGTAGTATGCCTAAGAGAAACAAAAGAGCATGTGTTTAATTATCACATGTATTTTCACACAAAATTAATATTGCCTTATTTGTATAAAAAATTTAACATAATTACTCATAAAAAATCATAAATGACATAACAGAAAATGTATTATTAAGCTGATTACATACATTAATTATGCTCTATCATTATAATTTAAATGCTAGGTTTCTGCCCAAACTCACTTTCTGCCTCATATCATATTAAGTATTGTTCCAGAGGATAAAAAAGGCGCATTACAAACAACAAAATAACAGTTCGACTTGACGTTTTTTATCGAGCAGCTGGTAGGTGAATAGCCCTGCGCCAAAACATTTGTTAATGTAAGGGATACTTCAGTATTTTCAATTTTCAAGTTGGCGTAGTTCGCTAGATGGCAGCACAAACTTAGCGAGTGCTGATTATGCCAAGTCTGATTATGCTTGCTTGCATTCTTGCTCGCATTCTGCTTGCTGGCATTCTTGTTCGCATTCTTGATCGCATTGTGCTTGCTCGCATTCTTGCTAGCATTCTTGCTCGTATTATGCTCGCTTGCATTATGCTCGCTCGCATTATGCGTGTCTTCATTATGCCTGACGTCGTATTATTGCAGATTATCTGCAATAATACGACATGTTGAATTATGGCCCTAATATCGTTCCATAAAAATGTCAGTGAATTTATGTGTATTAGCAACTGAATGGTTCTTGTTAATGTCGTCGTACAATACATTGGATAGAACTGTATGTAATGATTGAAGGCTGTCATAATATGCCAACTGTTTTTACCGGTTTGATTTACTCGATGAAAATTATGGAACGATATTAGGGCCATAATTCAACATGTCGTATTATTGCAGATAATCTGCAATAATACGACGTCAGGCATAATGAAGACACGCATAATGCGAGCGAGCATAATGCAAGCGAGCATAATGCGAGCAAGAATGCGAGCAAGAATGCGAGCAAGCACAATGCGATCAAGAATGCGAACAAGAATGCCAGCAAGCAGAATGCGAGCAAGAATGCAAGCAAGCATAATCAGACTTGGCATAATCAGCACGCGCTAAGTTTGTGCTGCCATCTAGCGAACTACGCCAACTTGAAAATTGAAAATACTGAAGTATCCCTTACATTAACAAATGTTTTGGCGCAGGCTATTCACCTACCAGCTGCTCGATAAAAAACGTCAAGTCGAACTGTTATTTTGTTGTTTGTAATGCGCCTTTTTTATCCTCTGGAACAATACTTAATATGATATGAGGCAGAAAGTGAGTTTGGGCAGAAACCTAGCATTTAAATTATAATGATATAGCATAATTAATGTATGTAATCAGCTTAATAATACATTTTCTGTTATGTCATTTATGATTTTTTATGAGTAATTATGTTAAATTTTTTATACAAATAAGGCAATATTAATTTTGTGTGAAAATACATGTGATAATTAAACACATGCTCTTTTGTTTCTCTTAGGCATACTACTTGACCATATCTGTCACAGATCAACTTACAATGTGTGCAATTACGTGCATGTCATCGCACGTACGATGTCTTCCGTTACATAGTGTGACATTTGCTAATAAATGAAACCTGCCGCAACATCACATCGATTGTCATGCGTCGTTTACTGTCGATCCGGTTTTAAAAGTGGGGTGTGTGTGGTGTGTGTGTGTGTGTATACACAAGTGTGTATATATAATATATATATATATATTTGACATATATATATATATTTATATACATGCATATATATATATATATTTGACATATATATATTTGACATATATATATTTGACATATATGTATATATATATATATATAATATATATATATATATATATATATATATATATACATACGTACACGGGCGTCGATCGGTGGGGGTCGCCCTTGTGGATATTTATATTGTCTACGCGGAACCAGCAAAATTTATGCACTTTGTGTAATTTGATCTCATTTTAGTGTTGACATATTTCTTTGCCAAAAGGTGGGATTGGGAAGTCCTACACAGGCACCCCTGTAAGCTCTGCATCTTGTCACTCTATGAATCAGGCAAGCAGTGTTTGGTCCAAAATCTACCCCAAATGTTCAGTGATTGGGTGGACCATGGCCCCTCTTCAAATATAATTGCCAACACAACTATTATAAATAGCATAACATAAAGGTTTTTTTAATTTAGAATCAGCACCAGACCAACAATGAATAATTTTTTTGTATTGAAAAAAATACTTATGTGTATTTCAGGTCATATATATATATATATATATATATATATATATATATATATATATATATATATATATATATATACATATATATGTCAAATATATATATGTCAAATATATATATGTCAAATATATATATATATGCATGTATATAAATATATATATATATATATGTCAAATATATATATATATTATATATACACACTTGTGTATACACACACACGCACGCACACACACACACACACACACACACACACACACACACACACACACATCCATACATGTGTATATAAATGTGTATATAAATTGGTCACCCGTACCCCACTTTTAAAACCGGATCGACAGTAAACGACGCATGACAATCGATGTGATGTTGCGGCAGGTTTCATTTATTAGCAAATGTCACACTATGTAACGGAAGACATCGTACGTGCGATGACATGCACGTAATTGCACACATTGTAAGTTGATCTGTGACAGATATGGTCAAGTAGTATGCCTAAGAGAAACAAAAGAGCATGTGTTTAATTATCACATGTATTTTCACACAAAATTAATATTGCCTTATTTGTATAAAAAATTTAACATAATTACTCATAAAAAATCATAAATGACATAACAGAAAATGTATTATTAAGCTGATTACATACATTAATTATGCTCTATCATTATAATTTAAATGCTAGGTTTCTGCCCAAACTCACTTTCTGCCTCATATCATATTAAGTATTGTTCCAGAGGATAAAAAAGGCGCATTACAAACAACAAAATAACAGTTCGACTTGACGTTTTTTATCGAGCAGCTGGTAGGTGAATAGCCTGCGCCAAAACATTTGTTAATGTAAGGGATACTTCAGTATTTTCAATTTTCAAGTTGGCGTAGTTCGCTAGATGGCAGCACAAACTTAGCGAGTGCTGATTATGCCAAGTCTGATTATGCTTGCTTGCATTCTTGCTCGCATTCTGCTTGCTGGCATTCTTGTTCGCATTCTTGATCGCATTGTGCTTGCTCGCATTCTTGCTCGCATTATGCTCGCTTGCATTATGCTCGCTCGCATTATGCGTGTCTTCATTATGCCTGACGTCGTATTATTGCAGATTATCTGCAATAATACGACATGTTGAATTATGGCCCTAATATCGTTCCATAGAAAATAAACTGTACTGTAAGTGCGCAATGTTATACAAAATGCCCGCTTCTGAAAACACCACTTAAGAACATACCAAATATATTTGTGACCCGTGTTTTTACAAAGTAGACCAACTGCACCTATCTCCCTGTCCCTGTCCCTGTCCCTGTCCCTGTCCCTGTCCCTGTCCCTGTCCCTGTCCCTGTCCCTGTCCCTGTCCCTGTCCCTGTCCCTGTCCCTGTCCCTGTCCCTGTCCCTGTCCCTGTCCCTGTCCCTGTCCCTGTCCCTGTCCCTGTCCCTGTCCCTGTCCCTGTCCCTGTCCCTGTCCCTGTCCCTGTCCCTGTCCCTGTCCCTGTCCCTGTCCCTGTCCCTGTCCCTGTCCCTGTCCCTGTCCCTGTCCCTGTCCCTGTCCCTGTCCCTGTCCCTGTCCCTGTCCCTGTCCCTGTCCCTGTCCCTGTCCCTGTCCCTGTCCCTGTCCCTGTCCCTGTCCCTGTCCCTGTCCCTGTCCCTGTCCCTGTCCCTGTCCCTGTCCCTGTCCCTGTCCCTGTCCCTGTCCCTGTCCCTGTCCCTGTCCCTGTCCCTGTCCCTGTCCCTGTCCCTGTCCCTGTCCCTGTCCCTGTCCCTGTCCCTGTCCCTGTCCCTGTCCCTGTCCCTGCCCCTGCCCCTGCCCCTGCCCCTGCCCCTGCCCCTGCCCCTGCCCCTGCCCCTGCCCCTGCCCCTGCCCCTGCCCCTGCCCCTGCCCCTGCCCCTGCCCCTGCCCCTGCCCCTGCCCCTGCCCCTGCCCCTGCCCCTGCCCCTGCCCCTGCCCCTGCCCCTGCCCCTGCCCCTGCCCCTGCCCCTGCCCCTGCCCCTGCCCCTGCCCCTGCCCCTGCCCCTGCCCCTGCCCCTGCCCCTGCCCCTGCCCCTGCCCCTGCCCCTGCCCCTGCCCCTGCCCCTGCCCCTGCCCCTGCCCCTGCCCCTGCCCCTGCCCCTGCCCCTGCCCCTGCCCCTGCCCCTGCCCCTGCCCCTGCCCCTGCCCCTGCCCCTGCCCCTGCCCCTGCCCCTGCCCCTGCCCCTGCCCCTGCCCCTGCCCCTGCCCCTGCCCCTGCCCCTGCCCCTGCCCCTGCCCCTGCCCCTGCCCCTGCCCCTGCCCCTGCCCCTGCCCCTGCCCCTGCCCCTGCCCCTGCCCCTGCCCCTGCCCCTGCCCCTGCCCCTGCCCCTGCCCCTGCCCCTGCCCCTGCCCCTGCCCCTGCCCCTGCCCCTGCCCCTGCCCCTGCCCCTGCCCCTGCCCCTGCCCCTGCCCCTGCCCCTGCCCCTGCCCCTGCCCCTGCCCCTGCCCCTGCCCCTGCCCCTGCCCCTGCCCCTGCCCCTGCCCCTGCCCCTGCCCCTGCCCCTGCCCCTGCCCCTGCCCCTGCCCCTGCCCCTGCCCCTGCCCCTGCCCCTGCCCCTGCCCCTGCCCCTGCCCCTGCCCCTGCCCCTGCCCCTGCCCCTGCCCCTGCCCCTGCCCCTGCCCCTGCCCCTGCCCCTGCCCCTGCCCCTGCCCCTGCCCCTGCCCCTGCCCCTGCCCCTGCCCCTGCCCCTGCCCCTGCCCCTGCCCCTGCCCCTGCCCCTGCCCCTGCCCCTGCCCCTGCCCCTGCCCCTGCCCCTGCCCCTGCCCCTGCCCCTGCCCCTGCCCCTGCCCCTGCCCCTGCCCCTGCCCCTGCCCCTGCCCCTGCCCCTGCCCCTGCCCCTGCCCCTGCCCCTGCCCCTGCCCCTGCCCCTGCAGCAAATGTTTTCTTCTGCGGCCAATTACAACGGAATATCATGTGATGGTCCTTCGGTAATAAAGCCACTGCGTAATTAAGGTCCCGCTAGAATAATCCAAAATCTGATCGATCACCTGTAAAGTGTAGAAAATTTAGTCTTGTCACTAAACAAAACATGCCTTGATTTAGTAATATAATTTAATAGTAATTAACAAAAATACCATAAATTTAATTTAATTTAGTTTACTTCTGGCTCGAGGAAAGCATTCATCACAATACACTTATATTATAGTTTTAAATGAAAGGAAAGCTGTTTGTATGAACGAGCCTGGCGTATATGAGGTCACTCTGACACTGAAACAGATTCACCATCACGGCTACAAAGGAAGGGAGAACACGTCTCTTCAAAGTCTTCAAAGACATTATATGTTTTATATGTTTACTTTGTAGTTTGTGTGTTTGTATGTTTATGTGTGTGTATGTATGTATACATATATATATATATATATATATATATATATATATATATATATATATATATATATATATATATATATGTGTGTGTGTGTGTGTATGTGTGTGTATGTGTGTGTATGTGTGTGTATGTGTGTGTGTTTGTGTATGTGTGTATGTGTATGTGTATATGTGTGTGTGTGTTTGTGTGTGTATGTGTTTGTGCGTATGTGTGTGTGGGGGGCATTGGATATATATATATATATATATATATATATATATATATATATATATATATCCAATGCACATATATATATATATATATATATATATATATATATATATATGTGTGTGTGTGTGTGTGTGTGTGTGTGTGTGTGTGTGTGTGTGTGTGTGTGTGTGTGTAGTTGTGTGTATGTGCGTATGTGCGTATGTGTGTGCGTATGTGTGTGCGTATGTGTGTGCGTATGTGTGTATGTGCTTGTGGGTACGTATATATTGTGTGTGTATATGTGTGTGGCGTGTGTGTAAATATGTACATATATATGTGTATGTGTGTACGTATGTGTGTGTATGTACGTACGTGTGTGAGTCAGTGTGTATATGCGTGTGGGGGTGTGTGGGCCGGTGAATGCTCGTGTGATATTGAGCAGAAGGAGTGTTACCAAGCACACCACCAGCACTGTTGGTGTGTAGTTTCACGACCACCTTAGGCACATCTCTGGTCTTTCTCAGCCTATTTTGTTGACAAATGTGTGAAGCGGTAGTGTTTTGTTTAAGACATTATATTTCAAAAAATGGTCAATAAGAACAGGTATTAAAAAGTATTTTATGTCTTTCCTAATTTAAAACAGTGACGTACAGAGATATTACATTACCAACAAACATTGTGTCCTTACCAGGGTTGGGTTCAAATACGTATCTGTATTTGTAATTGTATTGAATACAGAAATCTGGTGTATTTGTAATTGAATTGAAAATCACAAAACGGTATGTATTTGTATATTTGAAATTTGGTCTGTATTTGAAAAGTATTTGCAAGTACAATCAAATACACATAAAAATTACCAACAAAGGTAATGCAATACTTGATATAAACTGGCTCAGGGTTCAAGACGGAATAGTGTGCACTCATGCTCAACAGTGGGCAGGTAGCACTGAATAAATTGGCCTTCAGTTAAGCCGATGAAATATTAGCATGAATGAATGAATGGGAAGCCAGTGAAACGTATATATATAGCCATAGAGGCAGATATTCACCAGAAAGCGCTTCAAAGAATTCTGTTGTCACCTGCTGTGTAAACACCCTGGGCTACGACAAAGAAACCCGGGTTTCCTCAAGTGCAGGGGAAGAGCTACCCACTAATTGGTACAGTAGTACAGATAAGGATAGTCCAGTAAATCTACCTGTCAATTAGTCTACAGCAGTCAATCAAGCCAAAGACAACATTCCACCCACTATGATACAATTGAAGCATAGTGGAAACATGGACCACGTATCTGAATCGTAGTTGAATCAAATTTCAAAAAGGTCAATGTAATTTAAACGTATTTGAATAAAAGCAAATTAACAGTGTATTGTATTTGAATTGGAATTTTTTATTTGTAATTGTATTTGAATTGAAATCTGGAAAAGCAATGTATTTGAATTTGATTTGGCCGAGTTGTATTTATATTTGATCCCAAATGTGTATTTGGACCCAACCCTGGTCCTGCACAAGCCTTGGCATAGACAGACTGTTCCGAATTGCTCATCTAAAACACAAATCTTTAAAAACACACAAGAAACGCTAGTCTGTTCACACAACTATTATTTCTGAGCAAGGAGTTGAGAGACATGCCGGTGGTGACCTCAGAAGGACAGATCTCTTTTGTTGTCAAGTCTGACACTTAGAATAACCTCCTGTTACGCAGACAGTTTTAACGACGTCGTGTATTTTTACAAGTCTAGAGGCCGCGTCCTTGCGGACGCGGCCTCTAGACTTGTGTGATCATAGGCTAGGGCAGCCAATATATTTGACCAGCTTCGAAATGTTGGGTACAAAAGTGCCAAACAGCCGTTAATAATGGTTAGCGTGGTTTTTTTCTAAACGAATTCGCTACAAAAGGACAATGTTGGTTAGCGACGACAGCGACACCGATCAAGACTACAGAAGTAACAGGTAGGTGAAATGCTGTTTAAAACGCTATTTAAAATGCTATTTTAATTAGAAGTAATTTTATCATTCTGAAATAGTGTGTGTGCGTGTGTGTGTGTGTGTGTGTGTGTGTGTGTGTGTGTGTGTGTGTGTGTGTGTTTGTGTGTGTGCGTGTGTTTGTGTGTGTGTGTGTGTGTGTGTGTGTGTGTGTGTGTGTGTGTGTGTATGTGTATGTGTATGTGTACGTGTGTATTGTGCGTGTCAGTGTAGGTGTGTGTGTGTGTGTGTGTGTGTGTGTGTGTGTGTGTGTGTGTGTGTGTGTGTGTATGTGTATGTGTATGTGTACGTGTGTATTGTGCGTGTCAGTGTAGGTGTGTGTGTGCGTGCGTGTGTGTGTGTCTGTGTGTATATGTATGTGTGTGTCTGTGTGTATATGTATATGTGTGTGTATGTGCGTATATATATATATATATATATATATATATATATATATATATAATTATATATGTACGTACATACACAACCATTATAGTAATATCATACTCGGATACACAAGGGTGTTTAGTAATTTATTTTTCGTTGGCGAATGGCGATGTTTTGATATTTTCCTAAAACACCGGCAAATGGTCCAGTCTCAAATATCTCCCCCATACCACCCATCCACACAATTACACATATACACACGCACACATACACACGCACTTTGATATATATATATATATATATATGTGTGTGTGTGTGTGTGTGTGTGTGTGTGTGTGTATGTTCGAGTGTTTGTGTCTGTGTGTATATGTATGTGTGTGCTATATATATATATATATATATATATATATATATATATATATATATATATATATATATATATATATATATATATATATATATATATATAGCACACACACACACACACACACACACACACACACACACACACACACACACACATACATATAACAATGTCATTACAGTTGCTATACTTTGTACGCCATTGATAATACACTTAAACATATGATAAAGTGACCAAATATATGTATTTATCTGCATTCCATAGCTTGCCCAATTAGTTCATAAATGTGTCATGAGAATGTGTCTTCCATCCTTTGAGTCCATCAGTGAGGAATAGAATACAAAGTAAAACTTTAAAAATCACCTTTTCTACTCTGATATCGATAAACGAGAGATGAAAGTAAAATAAACATAACAGAAGATGAAGACAATATTATTTGCAGGTTTTCGCCGAGTTGTTCGGTAGATCTTCCAAGATGACGACACTTCGATCCTTGCTGGTGGTTTGTCTGATGTGTGCCCTCGTATTCGAGACAAAACACCCTCTCGTATGTTAATATTTTCGCACATATGCAGGTGTGTGTATGCGTGTCTTATTCCGGTCTTGGTGTGTTTACAGTATTATCATTAGTGCAAAATCGTTGAGGCCCTTAGTATCTAGTTACTAAGTCTCTGCCCTCCACTGGTTATGGAATTCACCGTGGAAGCGACGTCGTCGATAGCAGCAACACCACTGACAACAACAGCGACAATACATTCAATAGCGACAACAACAACTAGAGAACTATAGACCAGTTAGTTTAACATCGGTGGTTTGCAAACTATTAGAAAGACTAATTAAAGATCACTTGGTTGATTTTCTTGTTAACAATAACTTGATTAACCCATCTCAACATGGGTTTCTAAAAGCGAGGTCATGGTTAACAAATATCTTATGTTTTTTGGAAGATGTCACAAAGTGGGTAGACGAGGGATCACCAGTAGATAAAATATACTTAGATTTAAAAAAAACTTTGACAAAGTGCCACATCAAAGATTACTACTTAAACTAAAGGCCCATGGCATAGGCAATGGTATGATTAACTGGATAGAAACATGGCTCATTGATAGAAGACAAAGAGTGGTAGTTGATGGGGAGGTTTCAAACTGGAAATCGGTTTTGAGTACCGCAGGGATCAGTATTGGGACCTATTTTGTTCTTAATATATATCAATGATTTGGATGATGATATAACAAGCAAGGTGTTGAAGTTTGCGGACGATACAAAAGTGTTTAGAAAAATTGAAAGTGATGCAGATAGACAGCAATTATAAGATGATCTAAATAAGTTGAACGAATGGTCTGATAAGTGGCAAATGCTGTTTAATTATGGGAAGTGTAAGTGCCTCCACACAGGACATGGAAATGAAGATGCACAATATACAATGGGTGATACTGTACTAAATACTACCGTAAAGGAAAAGGACTTAGGGTTAACTATTAGTGCTGATATGAAGGTATCAGAACAGTGTGCAATTGCAGCAGCAAAGGGAAACCAAATTCTTGGATTAATTAGGCGAAATATAGTGTACAAGGAAAAATAACTAATAATACCGCTGTACAAAACAATAGTTAGGCCTCATTTAGAATATTGCATACAGGCATGGAGGCCATATCGCAAGAAGGATATTGATATACTAGAAAGAGTTCAAAGAAGAGCAACCAAAATGATACAAAAACTCAGGAATATTAGTTATGAAATGCGTCTAAAAGAATGTGGATTAACAACACTAGAAACCAGGAGATTGAGAGGACATCAGATAGAAGTTCTAAAAATATTGAATGGGTATGAAAATATTGACAGATTTTTTTTTCTCTGTTAAGGAAGAGAGAAGGACTAGATGACATGGAATTACATTAGCAAAGAAGCAGTGTAGACTAGATATTAGAAAAGTTTCATTTTCACAAAGAACAGTAAATGAATGGAACAGATTATCGGCTGATTGTGTAGGTGCTAGTAGTGTTAATATGTTTAAAAATAAAATTGACATGTACCTAAGAAGGGCTGGGTACATTTAGTTAGATAGGTTGGACTCTCGATAAGCCAAAGGGCTTCCTTGTCCACCTGCCATCTAGAGTTGATTCTCTAGGTGGCAATCTTGTTAAATCTTGTTAAAGACGAACAGTGTGCCAACATCTACAACATTGACGACGACGACCACCACAGCTGTAACCATAACGACAGTGAAGATAAAAGCGACACTATTGTCAACTTGGACCACAGCAGCAAGGTCGACAATAACTGCATCGATGACAACACCTCCAATTGTGACAATAGCAACGTTTTTTTTCTGATTCAGGTCAGTGACGCGTGGCCTCAAGATGGATCGAGATTGGGCGCGAAAAAGAAGAGGGTCGTGGGTGACAAGGTGAGAGAAAGACGTGACGCGTCAGTGGATGGTCTGAACCACATCAGAGCGTACCTGGCTGAACAGGAGCGCCTCCAGTCCGACTAAAGTTTACCTTGGTAAGATGACGCAATTGACAACTTGTTCAGTGTGCTAACGTTCTACTGCAGATAGATCGCCAAAGAGGGCCCATCACTTAGAAATGTGGCGGGCCTCGGCACACGCCAGCCCCAGTTCTAGCGAACAATGGGCGATTCCTAACACGTAACATGGCAAATGTTATTCACTATCATCGTTCTTATTTTCGAACTGGCTAGCGATCGTTGAGTAACAACTTGTCAACTCTCTAACGCCTTCATATTATATAGCAAATGGTTTCATGCAGGAAACTCTTTCGTTGCTTGTTTTTTTTTAAATTGTTATGCTGTATATGCAATGCATATCAAATGCGATGGTTACGATATGCAACGCTCCCTAGTGTTTCTAAGTATTTAGTGGGGTAATGACAAAATCACACGCTGCTTGATTACATAAATCCGACTCTGTCATTCCATATATGGCAGTTTTCCTTTTATAATCATAAGTGAAATACACAACTCAATGTAAGGAATACTTGCAAATTATGTTATACTAATTAAATGTTGTCAACACTTGACACAAAGCATTGGGCCAATGTTGTGATGATTTTATTTCAGATGTCGTCCAAACGCGGAGTTGCATCGACGATCGCAGTAGCACTTGCACCAAGTGATGCGAACATAACGTGAAGAGGACCAAGAACAGAACCAAATGAAAAGACGACGAAAATGCTTCCTGAATCTGCCTCCTTCCGTAATTCAAAAAGACATGATCTGTCACATTGAAGCGAACTGTGGTGTTAGGATGCATGAAAACGAAGCGGGTTACCACTGCTGATGTTTAATATGTCATACTAAGACTTTCTTTAAGTCAACACATTGTAATATTATGATTTAATACAGATTTTCATCCTTTAATATTGGTAGTTGTGACATGTTTAAAATCAATTATAGGAGGTTTACATTTAACTTAATTAGCGACCGTCAGAATGTCATAGCAAGACATAATGACTCCAGATGCGATTGACCGACTGGTCGGCAACGTAAAGACTTCACTTCTACTCAATTAATGCACTCACAATCTATGCAAAATATGTTCATTCTATTCCGCGCATGCGCATACGACCTCTTCTCCGTCCAGATTTTTCAACGTCCAGATGTTTCGCTACAACGCCTTTAAGCGCAGGGCTTACACACACACACACACACACACACACACACACACACACACACACACACACACACACACACACACACACACACACACACACACACACACACACACACACACACACACACACACACACACACACACACACACACACACACACACACACACACACACACACACACACACACACACACACACACACACACACACACACACACACAAACCTCCACAGATGCTGACCGTGAAGTAGGCATGATGACATGATGTACGTTTTGGGATGGATTACCATATTTAATATTTTGTTTGTTGGCAACAGGTATGACTTTGAATACCTCATACATCATCGCCGTTTACAGAGCAACATAGATCATATCTTTTAAGCAAACTAGATTATTGTAAGAACACGTTACTACAGATGACGGCTGTCGCCGGGTATTTTTGTTGTTTAAGCCCGCGCCTCGAAACAAACCAATGAAAACAGCCACCTACAGTCAATACACTCCAAAGACTATGCACTCGTCTATGAAGAATGTTGTCTTTTATCGATAAAACCCCTACACGAAATGCACTGGTTTTTATGAGTAAACAACAAACTCCGGTAGATGGCGCCATCTCAATACGTGGGCATAGCGAAGTCTAAAGTGGATCCTGAGATATCACCGCAAGATGCGGCGCTGTCTGTTTAATAACAAATGGAGATAATCGTGACTGTGAGAAAGGTAGACACAGACCCTACGTCAAGGTGCGCTAGTACCGTAGTTGGCGCTGGGCTCTGGTGGTAAGAAACGAATCCAAATCTGTAGAGCCCTTGGCAGCTCTGGCTCTGCGAATAAGAAATGGATTTTATTTCAGACAAAAGACTAAGTGCAAAGTACAAATTCTTAATTATAATGTTCGTATGCTACGTCTGTAGCATATACATACCGTAGATTATCTAAAAGCAAAAGATTGTAATAGCTACTTTGCGTGAAGTACGTACAAAATAAAATGATGAATTCTAAATCGTGTAAACAATCCTTCGGTAATATTTAAATGACACGGATTTTTGACCTGTCAAATAGTATGGCATAAGTGGTGAGGCATTAAGTTGCGACGCCCATTAATGACAGATTCACACACTTTGATGTTGTGCCGTGAAATTGTAATCATTTGTTCGTCTTGTCAGTTTGTGATACAGCCAGTTCTTGCGAGACACCAACGAAACTCAGACCTTTTTAAAATGGGAGAATGGACAATGCACAATGCATTGCGCCGGAAGGGTTTCCCCAGATAATGACATCATAGTGTACAAGGCCCATTGGTGGGCAGCCAGCCAGTCACTTTTCATAATGTTTCGTACGGAAGTCAATACAAATGCTGCTTATATTATTATTAGAAATATGCAAACAAATCCACGTTAGACGCTAGAGGCGCTGATACACAACGTGGTTACGTATCAGCGCCTCTAGCGACTTATGTGGTTTTGTGGAACCTCTTTATATAGCTACACTCTGCCAACTATAATCATGTTTTATAGTCGCAAATAATGGGCAGAGTCATGTTAGTATATTAATTAAACAAGTTATGTGTGTATTTGTGATGGACACTGCCAGGATTTAGCGTGAAGTGTATTAATTATTAAATGTTGTGTCTTATTTTTTGGATGATGCATTATATTAATATTATCTTGTAGAGACCGAGAGAGAAAGAGAGAGAGAGACAGAGAGAGACAGAGAGAGACAGAGAGAGACAGAGAGAGACAGAGAGAGAGACAGAGAGAGACAGAGAGAGACAGAGAGAGACAGAGAGAGACAGAGAGAGACAGAGAGAGACAGAGAGAGACAGAGAGAGACAGAGAGAGACAGAGAGAGACAGAGAGAGACAGAGAGAGACAGAGAGAGACAGAGAGAGACAGAGAGAGACAGAGAGAGACAGAGAGAGACAGAGAGAGACAGAGAGAGACAGAGAGAGACAGAGACAGAGACAGAGACAGAGACAGAGACAGAGACAGAGACAGAGACAGAGACAGAGACAGAGACAGAGACAGAGACAGAGACAGAGACAGAGACAGAGACAGAGACAGAGACAGAGACAGAGAGAGCGCGAGAGTGAGCGAGAGAGAGAGAGAGCGACAGAGAGAGAGAGAGAAAGAGAAAGAGAGAGATAGCGAGAGAGAGAGAGAGCGAGAGAGAGCAGTAGAGAGAGAGAGAGAGAGATAGCGAAAGAGAGAGAGAGAGAGGGGAGTAGAGAGAGAGAGAGAGAGAGAGAGAGAGAGAGAGAGAGAGAAAGCGAGAGAGTGGGGGGGGGGGGGGGGTTGAGACAGAAAGAGAAAGAGAGAGACAGAGAGTGGGAAAATACATGTTAAACCGGACACGTTTTCCGCAGTATAAATCGTATAGTAAAGACGTTCAGTGGAACGACACACGTATTCTAGAAAGACCACGTACAACCGTCAACTGTAAAAACCTGACGCCAACCAAAGTTATGGTCTGACTGGCTAAAAAGGTGATCAATGATAGTGCACTTATGTGAACACGCCTGCTTTTGGGGAGAACCCCTGCCTATCTACACACTTGAAGTGTCATACGCTTATTGGCCAACGTTGCAACGTTGCACAAAAAAAGAACCTTCGTGTCCAGTGAATATCCTTCGATGTGACAGAGTAAAATTCCACATGCGTCGCATGATGCACACCAGCTTATTACCCGTGTGTCACTAAACTGTCATAATTTATTTCAAACGGTGTGGCAAATATTCCACAGTGCGTAAAGGTGAGAGACGAAGAGTTTTCCGAAACGGTGGGGGTTATTTGATAATGACGCAATGATTAATCGCCTTTTGTTAAACGGTTCGACATTTTTGTTGGTGTCCTGTTTAACGAAGTTACCGTCTTTGAGAGGGTGATTGACAATCTGTCAGATTGCCTAACGGTATGTATATATATATATATATATATATATATATATATATATACGTATATATATATATACGTATATATATATATATATATATATATACCTATATACGTATATATATATATATATATATATATATATATATGTATATTACGTATATATATATATATGTATATATATATATATATATATATATATATACGTATATATGTATATACATATATATATAAATATGTATATATATATATATATATATATATATACATACATACCGTTAGGCAATAAATAAATAAATATATATATATATATATATATATATATATATATATATATATATATATATTAGTTTGCAAATATGCAGTAATATAGACTCAATAAAAGGTTTAGGACGGAGCGTTGACATCATCGAAGGAAGGAAAATATAAAGTAAACTACCGTTGGATCGTTATAACAAATGCATCTCCTTTGCTCTATTTACACGCATTTTTCAGTAAATATTCAATATGTTTGTAGGACTATTAAACTACTGCATTTCTGTGTAACTATCGTAAATTCGCTCAATTAGACACAGAACATAGAAAGGTGGTTGGCGATATGGATGAGACGTTTGTCTGGTCATCGTGCCAGTTAAACATTTGAACAACTTCGGTCATTTCACGTTGCCTGTGTCTTTCGGAAGAAGCAATACACTAGTTTGTCATTTCTATATTCGGTGGCTGCGCCAGATAATATAAACTAGTACGGAACTTCGGGAAATGTATAACCTATCATGAACACCATTCTCGCGTAATCTGTACAGGGATATATCAATTATGCATTGCAATCATGTTCAAACCGGACGCCACGACACCCTGGAAGGGCGTTTGGCACGTTCAAGGGGTCTTCCTATGTCCTTGTTTAACATTAGTTAACATTAAAATGTACATTTACTCGCACACGATATATTACACGGGTCAACAATGGCAGATGAATAACTAATTGACTTGTTCTGATAGAAAACAAACTCCATACTATGCATATTGTAGACGATTTGTTGTACTTATTTCATAGATATGATCAATCGTGTTTTAGTCGAGGAATGTTCAACAAATGATAAATGTATGTTTCGCCACAAAATCCATCGACCTTCTCGTATATCAAGGACATATGAAACATGAACCAAACAAAAGAATAGGTATATTTGTTCAGGTCTACAAAACCAAGAATTAAAATTTCTTTTGTCAGTGCAATGCAGCATCACATAGTTAACTGTGAAATATTATTATTATTTTATATATTTATATATATATATTATTATATATTATTATATATATATATATTATATACATATATATATATATATATATATATTATATTTGGTGAGCACCAGCTATAACATAGATTACAACGTATTGTGTTTTATATATTTTGCAGCACTTTGGGAATAATTGCTCAGGATCGTTTTTGTGAAATTACATGACAAACGCAACGGTTCGATACAGTTAGTGAATCACTGATATATTTCCAGCCATTCTCGAATGTCTCATTACACACTGCGCCGGCCTTGGTGGGTTCATTTCGTCACAATCACTGTACGGGTCTACAGTCTGCTAAAACGTACCAACTGTTCACGTTGTGATAACTTTACTACCGTTGGACGATAAAACGTTTGAGAACCATTGCTATATTACAATAAAACATGTTCCATTACCGCACTAAGGAAAGTGTCCGGCATTGCTGCTTATGGTGACTTGCCCATGATATGCAACTAACTCTGTAAGGATTTACACTCTACTAAAAATGTAATTTACAACGCGAGCAAATTATGACGTTGCACGTTATACGTCTTGATAAGAGACGTGTGTCACGGTATACATCTTGACGAGAGACGTGTGTCACGTTATACGTCTTCACGAGAGACGTGTGTCACGTTATACGTCTTGATGAGAGACGTGTGTCACGTTATACGTCTTGATGAGAGACGTGTGTCACGTTATACGTCTTGATGAGAGACGTGTGTCACGTTATATGACTTGACGAGAGACGTGTGTCACGTTGTTGTACGTGATTAGCGGGCCCATCATATATTTACACGTTTTTTAAATTCGTCTGGTGATGGAGAACTTGGGTTGTCAACTTGTCAAGAGATTCTGGAGACCAGCCATGAACATTTACGAGGTTTCTGTATCATAGCTACGTAAATTGTGCCGGCAAATATGTTAGTGTACATATTCACAAATTATTCATATTTACATTTATTTGCGTTTAAAAATCGAATCACGAATACACGACGCTGGTAATGTTAGCAT
>OZ024864.1:50501846-50506846 GCA_964017155.1 Oasisia sp. SBJ-2009 | reverse complement strand
AGGATTTACAATATATTAAAACGGTTCATTTGGCCACTTGTGCTAACTTTTCTGTTGTACTTTATATGTGCTGATTAGTGACAACATAAGCATATTACGCAAGTAGATTAGATACAGCTACTTTGGCGTATACTATACCATAAACAATTATTACATCTGATTAAATCTTCAAATTATCTTTGAACCCATTATCTATTTCCCAATCTGTTCATTATGTGAGTACTAAGTGTTAATGGTACCATCGTCCGAAACTATCAGTAGTAATATGTTTTTGTCTTCGCAGACAGATTACGACTGTTGTGTTTGTCCTTTTCGCACTTGGCGTTGCCAGTGAGAGATGAGGCTTTTTTAATAGATACTTGACAAGTCGTTTGCATGAAGACGTGGCTAGCGGTTTGCAAACTTTTTTACGTGGAACCCAGCTAAAGAAATATTGTCATAACAACTCCCAACCATCTCATATGTGTCTCGAGATGCGATCCACTACTCTCTCAGCAATCTCTAGCAATGTAACATATATTAAAATTGGTCAAGATTCCATTCTTAGCGCACGTTTCAAGGACCGGCTGAAATGCATCTTTGATCCATATTTAAAAAAAACCAGTATGTTAGCAACACTAAGCATAAGGCCGCCGTTTATGAGTGAATGCATAATTAACTTTGTTAAAATATCATCAATGTGTACAAATGCATTATTGGAGCAATACGTCTTCCTCAATAAAATAAAATCGAATCCTCAAAAGGATACGAAATAACAGTAGAGAAGCAACAATGCAAGGGACATACTAATACGTCAGTGTTTTCACACCAGGTTTTAATCAGTAGAAACAATTAGCAACAAGCAGTGGCTAAAGCTATATACTCTCCAGTATGAGAACCCTGGTTCTAATCCTTTTCTGCCGTGTGAATCTTGGGCAACTTGTCTCATTCTAAATTGCTCCAGTATAATCAGCTATATAAATGAGTACCTGGGTATAAACAGTGGTGGACATTTATGTACGAATAATCTTCGTGCATTCATTGAAGCGTGGCTGGATATTTCCCAGACAATTCGAGAAGAACAGGTCTGTCAGGAAGTAGTGTCACGAGATATATAACAAGTTAGAATTTGTGCCTTTGCGATAGCAGCGTGAATACGTTTTTACGCAACTACAGCGTTGCATCCTTGTCCATTTGATCTAAGTGCTGTGGATAGCAATTTTGTTTTATCAACACGTACTTGTAAAATGCTCCGCTATTGTCATGTTTGAGAGATGTATATCATTGTATGTTGCCCTTACCGCACTTTGCGTTGCTGAAGACAGATGTGACTCGTTTTTCCCGTCTTATTCATTGTCTTCCATTATGTGTTACAGTATGTGTCGCAGCATGTTGTGAATCTGTACGTTTCTAACATAACGCGTCAGTGGAATACCCACAAAAATGACAACGATTGTCCGTTCGACCAAGTGTGATATGTCGCTGTTTTTACAAGTAATATTCGTATACTGTTGGGTCTTTTACTTGAAACAACATTGCATGTTAAGTTGTATCTATCCGAGCTTATAGCATCAATTACGACGGGCCCAGACTATTAAATCACAGGCCAATGTGTGTGACTGCGTGCATGCGTGTGTGGTCCATAGCAAAACAAATTAGTAAGTCCAACTAGTATATTACTTTTGGAGCTGGCTACAGGGGTGTTAGGAGCAAGCATCGGGCAATTCACCTGGAAGCATTTCTGATTATGTTGTATTTTAATTCATTGTTAAAGTCCAGTTTACTCAGAAATGTTCCAAATAAATACAAATAACCTCAACAAATGTTCACTGATATTAACACATATCTATTATTAAATGAGCAGTTAATTTCAAATAAGTTAATTTAAATTGCCAACTAAATTCAACGGAAATATATCATAATGCAGCACCATGCTACCTTGGTCAGATTACATCAGTGTCACATACATGGACACTACGGAAGTCATGGTTCCCATAAGTCACTGCTCCAAATCAGGTCATTGTCACCCTGGATTCTGTATAGACACACGCCAAGTCCCAGATGTACCTGTACTGCATCTCACTTTATAGACACAGCAAACCAAGCATATGTGTGTGTGTGTGTGTGTGTGTGTGTGTGTGTGTGTGTGTGTGTGTATGTGTGTGCGCGCGTATGTGCGTGTGTGTGTATCTGCATGTGTGTGGGTAGATGTGCTTGCGCGCGTGCGTGTGCGTGTACAAGCATGCGTGCGTGAGTGTGTGTGTGCGCGTGCGTGAGTGAGTGTGTCCATGTGTGGGTGTATGCTTGTTTCCTTTGTACGTGCGTGCGTGCGTGTGCGTGTGCTTGTTTGCGTACATAGGAATGTACGGACATACGTACATGTGTTTTTATTTCAAAGCTTGTATGTAATAACATCCTGTTTTTGTACACACACACACACACACACACACACACACACACACACACACACACACACATATATATATATATATAAGTGTGTGTATATTTGTATATGTATATACGTATATAATTATACATAATGTACGCCTATATATATATATATATATATATATATATATATATATATATATATATATATATATATATATATATATATATATATCCGGTTAAACATGTAAATATAAACATATAAGAATAATAATACAACATATTTAATTAACTAATCTTAACTATTTAGCTCTACAGATAACATTCACTCAATTGGCATCTATGAATTCTAGTCAAATATAATATTTATTGCATAGAAAAAAGCTTACCAATATACGGCGTGTGCCACAGAAATTAGCCACGGAGTGCATATATCAAAACGCCACACTGGTATATATTACAACAAACAATTACGATATATTTATTGCACCTCCTGAGATGATGTTTCATTCAGGGCCATGATGCGACATAAATTGTGCTTGGATTTATTATACTCAGGAGTGTCTAGGATTCTTCGCCATAGCGTAGCGGGGTAGATAATACGTTTATGTGTGCGTGTGTGCGTGTGTGCGTGTGTGGGTGTGAGCGTGTGTGGATGTGAGCGTGTGTGCGTGTGTGCGTGTCAGCGTGTGTGCGTATGTGCGCGTGTGAGCGTGTGCGCGTGTGCGCGTGAGCGCGTGAGCCCGTGTGCGCGTGTGCGCGTGTGCGCGTGTGGGCGTGTGTGCACGTGTGCGCGTGTGCGCGTGTGCGCGTGTGCGCGTGTGCGCGTGTGCGCCTGTGCGCGTGTGCGCGTGTGCGCGTGTTCGCGTGTGCGCGTGTGCGCGTGTGCGCGTGTGCGCAGGTGCAGGTGCAGTGCGCAGTGCGCGTGAGCGTGCGTCCGTGTGTGCGTGTGTGCGTGTGCGTGTGCGCGCGTGTCCGCGTGTGCGCGTGTGCGTGGGTGCGTGTGTGCGTGGGTGTGTGTGTGCACGTGTGCGTGTGTCTATTTGTGCGTGTGTGCGCGTGTGTGCGTGTGTGCGTGTGTGCGTGTGCGCGTGTGCGCGTGTGTGCGTGAGTGTGTATAATGTTGAGTCCTTTACTTGAACCACCATTGCATGTTAAGTTGTATCTTTCCGTGTTTTATGCATAAATTACGCAGAGGCCCAGACTATTAAATTACAGGCCAATGCGTGTGTCTGTGACCTTTGGCGTTGGCTACAAGGAAGTTAGCAGAAGGCATCGGGCAATTCACTTGGAAACATTTCTGAGTATGTTGTACTTTAATTAATTAGCATAGTCCAGTTTCAGGTAAATTCATTTAAATTGCCAACTAACTTCAATGCAAATATAATTATAATGGAGCACCAATGTAGCACCTTGCTAGACAACATGGAAGTTATGGTTCCCTTAAACCACTTCTCCAAATAAGGTTATTGTCACGTGGGAATATTTATAGACACACTCCAAGTCCCAGGTATACCTGTACTGCATCTCATTAGATAGGTGATCTACGGCAGTCCAAGCATGTGCGTGTGCGTGTGCGTGTGCGTGTGGGTGTGCGTGTGCGTGTGCGTGTGCGTGTGCGTGTGCGTGTGCGTGTGCGTGTGCGTGTGCGTGTGCGTGTGCGTGTGCGTGTGCGTGTGCGTGTGCGTGTGCGTGTGCGTGTGCGTGTGCGTGTGCGTGTGCGTGTGCGTGTGCGTGTGCGTGTGCGTGTGCGTGTGCGTGTGCGTGTGCGTGTGCGTGTGCGTGTGCGTGTGCGTGTGCGTGTGCGTGTGCGTGTGCGTGTGCGTGTGCGTGTGCGTGTGCGTGTGCGTGTGCGTGTGCGTGTGCGTGTGCGTGTGCGTGTGCGTGTGCGTGTGCGTGTGCGTGTGCGTGTGCGTGTGCGTGTGCGTGTGCGTGTGCGTGTGCGTGTGCGTGTGCGTGTGCGTGTGCGTGTGCGTGTGCGTGTGCGTGTGCGTGTGCGTGTGCGTGTGCGTGTGCGTGTGCGTGTGCGTGTGCGTGTGCGTGTGCGTGTGCGTGTGCGTGTGCGTGTGCGTGTGCGTGTGCGTGTGCGTGTGCGTGTGCGTGTGCGTGTGCGTGTGCGTGTGCGTGAGCGTGAGCGTGTGCGTGTGCGTGTGCGTGTGCGTGTGCGTGTGCGTGTGCGTGTGCGTGTGCGTGTGCGTGTGCGTGTGCGGGTGCGGGTGCGGGTGCGTGTGCGTGTGCGTGTGCGTGTGCGTGTCCGTGTGCGTGTGCGTGTGCGTGTGCGTGTGCGTGTGCGTGTGCGTGTGCGTGTGCGCGTGCGCCTGCGCGTGCGCGTGCGCGTGTGCGCGTGAGTGTGTATAATGTTGAGTCCTTTACTTGAACCACCATTGCATGTTAAGTTGTATCTTTCCGTGTTTTATGCATAAATTACGCAGAGGCCCAGACTATTAAATTACAGGCCAATGCGTGTGTCTGTGACCTTTGGCGTTGGCTACAAGGAAGTTAGCAGAAGGCATCGGGCAATTCACTTGGAAACATTTCTGAGTATGTTGTACTTTAATTAATTAGCAAAGTCCAGTTTCAGGTAAATTCATTTAAATTGCCAACTAACTTCAATGCAAATATAATTATAATGG
>OZ024864.1:50486846-50491846 GCA_964017155.1 Oasisia sp. SBJ-2009 | reverse complement strand
TCGTTCGTTCGTTCGTTCGTTCGTTCGTTCGTTCGTTCGTTCGTTCGTTCGTTCGTTCGTTCGTGCGTTCGTTCGTTCGTTCGTTCGTTCGTTCGTTCGTTCGTTCGTTCGTTCGTTCGTTCGTTCGTTCGTTCGTTCGTTCGTTCGTTCGATCGTTCGTTCGTTCGTTCGTTCGTTCTTTCGGTCAGTCGTTCGGTCGTTCGGTCATTCGATCGTTCGTTCATTAATTACTTAATAATCAGTAATTCCTTCATTCATTTTTATCATTCAATTATTTTTTTCAATTTTTTCATTCATTCATTCATTCATTCATTCATTCATTCATTCATTCATTCATTCATTCATTCATTCATTCATTCAGCCAGCCAGCCAGCCAGCCAGCCAGCCAGCCAGCCAGCCAGCCAGCCAGCCAGCCAGGCAGCCAGCCAGCCAGCCAGCCAGCCATCCACAGGCTGTTATCGTTAACGAAAAAGGCACGTTTTTACTTCAGAGTTAAAACAATACTAGCAAAGTAAAGATAAGTTCTTATATAGCGCAGTATCCAATCCTCAGAACTGCTCAAAGCGCTCTACACTTTACTTCCCTGACAGACCTGTTCACTCAAACATCATCTCCACTTCTCTGGGAAGGATCCAGCCATATGCAAATAATGCGCGAAGGCTGCTTTTATACATATCCGCCACTGTCTATAGCCAGGCAGTCATTTATACAGCTGCATGAACTTGGGCAATGTAGAGTGAAAAAAATTGCCCCAAGTTTTAACACCGCTGCACAGGATTCGAACCCGGGTTCTCTTAGTCCCGAGTCCGAAGCCACTGCGCTCATGTAACTTGACATTTTCAATAATGTCAACAAGTTCCACAGAGCTGGGGTAGCCAGACGATGTGATCGATCACCCCCGGGGATGCCAGGCTCACGGGGCACAGCTGACGTTGTTCACTCGAGTGCAGCGGTCCCCGGTGGCTAGTGACAAGTTACACGAAGGGTGATGTATCATGGTGGATGGACTCCCCCAGTTCGCAGCTTGTGTAGACGAACCTAAAGGTCTAGCTGATGGTGGCTAATGCAAGTGCAAGTGCAGTTTGTGCGTGAGCATGTATATATATATATATGTATATATATATATACATATATATATATATATGCATATATGTATATATATATATATATATTATATATGTATATATATATAAATATATATATATATATATATATATATATATATATGCATATATGTATATATATGTATATGTATATGTATATGTATATGTATATATATATACATATATATATATATATACATATACATATATTATATATATATATATATATATATATATATATATATATATATATATATATATATATATATATATATATATATATATATATATATACTGCAACATTGTAAAGTGCAAGTTGACGCTGGCGTGAGCAGTGATGCCACCTTAGGACATCCGAACCGGCCGCCGTCAAATACCGTCTCGTCTAATAATATTAAAATAATAATACTAACATTGATGATAATAGTAATATCAATTTATAGTAGTAATAATAATAATGTCAATAAAATACAAATAAAAATAACAACAATGTTGTATTTGCTTTTAATAAATTAATTTACCTATTTGGAATGTTGCTGTAATTTAAATCAACTCACCTGATAAATATGTGTAATTTAGTAATTTATTTAATTGGGGTATTTCATAGTTAATTGTGTAGTTGAGGACGACGATACATGGTATGAGTCAAATTAAGTAAAATAAATGTGAAAACCTGCAAATACTAGTTTCTTCGTCTTCTGTTTTGTTTGTTTTACTTTCCTCTCTCGTTTATCGATATTCGAGTAGAAAAGTTATTTTTAATATTTTACTTTATATTCTATTCCTCACTGATGGACTCAAGGGATGGAAAACATATTCTCATGACACATTTACGAACTAGTTGATCCACCAGTGGAATGCAGACAAATACATATATTTGGTCACATTGTCACTTGTTTAAGTTTATTATCAATGGCGTGCAAAGTATAGCAACTGTAATTATATAGTTATATTAATTTTACACACCGATACACAAGGTTATTTCGTAATTTGTTTTATGTTGGCGAAAGGCGGTGTTTTGATCTTCAAATCTCTCCCCCATACCACACATGCACACAGTTACACACATACACACGCAAACATACACACGCATTTTCACACACGCATTTTCTCTCTCTCTCACTCTCTCTCTCTCTCTCTCTCTCTCTCTCTCACACACACACGCACACGCACACGCACACGCGCACGCGCACGCGCACGCGCACGCGCACGCGCACGTCCACGCCCACGCGCACGCGCACGCGCACGCGCACGCGCACGCGCACGCGCACGCGCACGCGCACGCGCACGCGCACGCGCACGCGCACGCGCACGCGCACGCGCACGCGCACGCGCACGCGCACGCCCACGCGCACGCCCACGCGCACGCGCACGCGCACGCGCACGCCCACGCCCACGCCCACGCCCACGCCCACGCCCACGCCCACGCCCACGCCCACGCCCACGCCCACGCCCACGCCCACGCCCACGCCCACGCCCACGCCCACGCCCACGCCCACGCCCACGCCCACGCCCACGCCCACGCCCACGCCCACGCCCACGCCCACGCCCACGCCCACGCCCACGCCCACGCCCACGCCCACGCCCACGCCCACGCCCACGCCCACGCCCACGCCCACGCCCACGCCCACGCCCACGCCCACGCCCACGCCCACGCCCACGCCCACGCCCACGCCCACGCCCACGCCCACGCCCACGCCCACGCCCACGCCCACGCCCACGCCCACGCCCACGCCCACGCCCACGCCCACGCCCACGCCCACGCCCACGCCCACGCCCACGCCCACGCCCACGCCCACGCCCACGCCCACGCCCACGCCCACGCCCACGCCCACGCCCACGCCCACGCCCACGCGCACGCGCACGCGCACCCGCACACACACACACACACACACACACACACACACATACACACACACGTTCTAACGAAATGATTCACATATAAAATAATTATGTACAATCGATGGAAAGAATATTTATTCAACTTTCTAACGGTGCAAAAATTAATTATGGAGTTAACAGACGCACAGCCAAAGTTATTCGACGATGAACATGCCTGGGGTAGAAAGCTGCAAACTGAGAAAATCGCATTTGAAGTTCGCGGTCACGCAAGTGCATGATCGAGTGCGTTATCATTCCTAATTTAGCTGTTTTGCTTTTATTTCACGTTTGCTGTATTCCAAACTCCCTCCCAAGTAGCGCTTATTGTCGAAGATATGTCTTGCAAGTAGTTGATTGCGGTCATCGCAACAGAATCCGAGTATTTAGCAATGTTTCTTTGCGGCGATCCGATCGATTCGGCTAGTTTATGGCTAGTGATTGCGCACTGCGCATGCGTTCGCCGCTTTAAGCCAGTCACTTCACAACTGGTGACGTTTGTTTACAGATAGGGCTCCCAGATAAACGTCCATATTGGTTAAAATTGACGTCGTTGTGAAATTCCTCTAGCATATTCAGACAGTGGACATGCTGCGCTTTCCCGTAGTACCAAATATGTCCGCCATGCGGTGAGGGAAACCCCGAAGAATGCGACTTGAACAAGTGCGATTTATCGGCTTTGTTTTACAAAATTCATGCGTGAAATGTTACGTAGCCTTTGTAAATAGGTTATAAAATGTACTAAATAGTAATATAAATGGCAAATATGCATTGCCAGTTGATAGAAAAGACATTAAAGTGTGCTTTGGTGACGAAAATTAGAAATCGTCAAATAACACCGTGCAATGTTTATACGGTGTTTTCTCGAAATGGACGGACGAAGGGGTACATATACCTAAATTACTAATTAGTGTTCGTTAGTCAGATTAAATACATATCATATACTTTGTCCAAACCGTTCACGTACCCGTATCGTAGATGTTCTTGACTGGTGTGTTCACCAACTGCGCTTTTATACTGTATTCGTCGGGAAGGTCACACAACTATTCATCTTTGTAATGCCATAAAGTCGCCGACCTTGGTGCAATTTAAACTTTGGTTTATTCAATGTGACGTTAGAATATATAATGGCGTTGATGGCTAATTCACTGACATTTCCATAGTTTGACATTTATTAGTCAAGCACGCCAAACGGTACAAAATGTTAAATTGCTAGTATACACTAATTTATTTACATGGTCACTAGAGTACACTACTGGACATAAAGGTCCGTGTATATACCGTTTTTTCCTTTTTAGTTTTCCAATTTGCTAACGAAAAACGGATAACAAATTCCTTTTTCGTTTTTCGTTATCAAAAGTGAAGTAAGAAAAAAAAACGAATTCATTTTTCGTTTTTGCATTTAGGATGCTTCGGTCGCACTGCCACTTTGGGTGGCCGGTAATTTTTTTTAGTTTCGGCGGAATACTTCGGTCGCATTGGCAGCGTTTTTAAAACAAACTCGCAGAAATTACATCGGCGAAGTGGGATATCTAAGTACCTACAAGTGAATATTGGTCGTTTCGGCGCTGTTTTTTTATGTTTCGACAATTTAATAAACTTTACTCAACCTTATATATAAGAAATCGAAAGATGGATAAATCGAGAGTAGATGTATTTTATTTTGTAACCGCAACTATGTAATGCAACAGTTATTTTAAATTTAGTTTGTAAAGTCCACCAGACCTGTATAATTACAATTTTTCAAATAAACCAGCCTTGACAAACCGGATATAAAAAAACATAAAAAATACATCAATAGAGAACTACAACATCAGAAAACAAATCTTGAGACGGTCTCAATACTCAGTTTAGGCAACTACTGACCGGTCGTGAGGTAAGATCTTGAGGTAAGATAACTTATGCTCATGATACTTGATGATACAAGTACAATTAAAACCTTTACACATGACAGAAATACAGTGAATATTGAATATTTGATTAATAAAGACCTACAATAAACATATAGCTAAAACTACA
>OZ024864.1:50471846-50481846 GCA_964017155.1 Oasisia sp. SBJ-2009 | reverse complement strand
TAGTACCTACGTGACAAGATAAACAATCATGTGTAAAAAGAGAGTATAACATTGGTGACAGAACACAGCCCTGAGGCGTGCCAGTAGATAACGTAACTGATGATGATAAGTTGTCGCCTATTTTTACAACCTGCGGCCTATTTAAAAGAAAATCGAGGATCCACAGACACATGGATTGAGGAACACCGAGACTCTGTATCTTATCGAAAAGTTTTGATGGGATAATCGTGTTAAAAGCAGAGCTAAAATCAACAAAAAGGATCCTAGCGTAAGTATTTGGGCTGTCGAGATGTTTAAGAACGTGAAACAATCCTATGGCGACAGCGTCGTCAACGGATCTATTGTTGCGATATGCAAATTGAAATTGGTCAAGCAATGGATCGATAATTGATTTCAGAAACTGCAGGACCAAGCGCTCGAGTGTCTTCATGACTACAGATGTCAAGGCAACAGGCATGTAATCGTTTAAACAAGAGGCTGTAGATTTCTTGGGAACAGGAATGATAGTTGATTTTTTGAAGCAATGAGGGATTTTACATTGGGAAAAAGACACATTGAATATGTCTGTGAATACACTCGACAGCTGGTCGGCACACAGTTTAAGTAGACATGGAGAGATGTTGTCCGGACCGGCAGCTTTTCTGCTATTTAAACGTTGAAACATGCTTCTAACAACATATTCATCCACTGCGAAAGGAGGGAGGGATGAGGAGGGAGTGATACAGGAAGGAGAAGTAGTGTTCAGTTTATTAAACCGGCTATAAAAGTCATTCAATCTGTCAGGAAGATTAGTGTCGGTAGCCGTAGTGTTCTTGGGAGACGGCTTGTAGTTCGTTATGGCCTTCAGTCCCTGCCAAATGTTCTTGGAGTTGTTGGTGGACAGATTCTCTTCAAGTTTGTCACGGTATTTCGCCTTGCCGGTCTTGATGGCATTTTCCGCTTCATATCTCGCTTTCTTGTATTTATCTTTATCATTGGCTTTGAATGCATCATGTTTCACCTGAAGCTTGTGTTTAATAGAAGTATTGAACCACGGTTTGTCGTTGGGGTAGATTGTTATTGTTTTAGTTGGTATACAGAGGCCCTCGCAGAAGGTGATGTAATCACTGACTGTTTCGGTGTACTCGTCAATGTCGTCTGCGGCCTCTTTGAATACTCCCCAATCGGTGCATTCAAAACAGCCGCGAAGTGTCTCCATTGCATTCACTGACCACTGTTTCACAGTTTTCACGGTTGGCTTAACACGTTTCAATTGCTGTTTGTAAGTCGGCACCAGGTAAACCATGGCGTGGTCCGAGCGGCCGAGTGGTGCGCGACGGATGGAACGGTACGCACCCTTGATGGTTGTGTAACAATGGTCAAGAGTTCTACCATCCCTAGTTGCACATGTCACCTGCTGTATGAACTTCGGCATCTCTTTCTTTGGATTGGCTTTATTAAAATCACCCGTCACAATAACAAACGAGTCTGGTTGAGAAAGTTCAGCCTGCGTGACGATGTCAGGCAGTTGAATCACGGCGGCATCTGTGTTAGCTTGGGAGGTATATACACGGCAGTCAGAATTATGCTGGAAAACTCCCTGGGCAGGTAGAAAGGCCGACAGACAATTGTAGGGGTTTCTATGTCAACAGAGCACGTTTTTGACAAAATCTTGACATCGGTAGCCCAACGATCATTAATTAGGAAGCAGTCTTCCGCGAGTCTTCCCAGTCTCGTCGCGAGACCGGTCACTTCGATAGATAGTTAGTCCGGGGGGCTGCACGGCAGAATCGGGAATGGTGGCGTCCAGCCATGTCTCGGTGAAGCAGAATATGGAGCAATGTTTATAGTCTCTGTTAGTTTGAAGGTTGCATAGAAATTCATCCGTCTTGCTACGTAAAGATCGCACATTCGACAGGAACATAGACGGTAATGGGGGTCGTAAATTTCGACGGCGTAGCCTCAACAGGGCTCCGCCTCGTCTACCCCGTTTACGCACGCGCTGACCACGGGCGTTGGCCGGCTGGTCTGTGACCCAGTTTTGACCGGGTAAAACAATGTCATTAAAACGATAGTTTGGTTGCATGTCACACTCACTCATGGTATCCCTGATGTGCAGCAGAACGTCCCGATCGTATTGGTGCACGCACAATGTCCTTCCTACCAGGAATACCGTCACAACACACACTAAAAACACGACACCCAACATCCTGTCGCTATAGATCGGCGCCATTCTTCCGCATAGCGTCAACAACGACAAGACGAACAGTGTGCGAGCATATAAAACATTGACGATGACAACAATGACAACGACGACAACACTGACGACGACAACAGCAACAATCACTGCAACCATAACGACAGTATCGACAACTGGGACCACAGTAGCAACGTCGATAATATCTGCATCGACGACAACACCACCAATTGTGACAATAGCAACGTTGTTTTTCTGATTCAGGTGAGCGGCGAGGAATGGTGGGAGGATTGGTGGCCGCCCGTGAATGGTGACAAGGTGAGAGAAAGGCGTGACACGTCAGAATGGTGGGAGGACTGGTGGCCCCCCGTCAATGGTGACAAGGTGAGAGACAGACGTGACGCGTCAGCGGATGGTCTGACGAACCACATCAAAGCGTACCTGGCTGAAAAGGAGCGCATCAAGTCCGACTAAAGTTCAACCTGGTAAGATGACGCAATTGTCAACTTAATCAGTGTACTAACATTTTATTGCAGGTAGAACGCAAAACGGGGCCTGTTCCTACAAGAAAAAGAAATGTCAAACTTATTTACTCAATCATGGCTTCATATTAGGTAACAAATGATTTATGCAGTAAAGTCTTCCGGCGCTTGTTAAAACAAAATTATATGATAAACGCAATGAATATCAAATGCGATAGTTACGATTTGCAACGCTCTTTAGTCTTTCTAAATATTTAGTGGTGTGATGAATACAATCACACGCAGCTTGATTTCATAAATTCATTACATATAGTCAACACTTGACGCGCAGCATTGTGCATAATTTTGTGATGATTTGATTTCAGGTGCCGTCCAAACGCGCAGTTGCAGCGACGAACGCAAACTAAAGGTTTCCACCAGCTACGCTAAGTGATGCGAACGTAACGTGAGGAGAATTAAGAACAGAATAAATTGAAGAAACTTACGATTTCGAGAAAGGAAAGATTTCGGTCACCTACGCTCGCAACAAGCAACGAATTGGACGACAATGCTTCCAGGATCTGCCCTTACGTAAATCGAAAAGCTATGATGTGTCACATTGAAGAGAACTGTGGTGTTAGGATGCATGACAACGAAGCGGGTATAATTGTTGATGTCTACCATGTCATACCAAGACTGACTTTTCCATGGCGACACATTGTAATATTATGATTTAATAAAGGTTTGCATCGATTCATATTGGTAGTTGTGACGTGCCTAAAAACAATTATAGGAGACTTATATTTAACTCTATTAGCGAACGTCAGAACGTCAGACACGTTAAACACATCTATATACACATACCGATTCCTATTGTAATATAACAAGAAAGTGAAACATTTGTCAAATATAGCAAGGCGCAATGACACCAGACGCCGTTGACCGACTGGTCAGCAATGTCAAGACAAGGAACACACGTACACCTATAAACACACATTAGTGAGGGCTCTTAATGTCAGAAAAGGCCATATATTTTCACATCTTGACAAAAGCATGACATTTGGCACAGATGACCTCCATGCCATACTATTTCAGAATTTTGATGGAAGCAACCTGAGATTTTGATGCTTGCACCATTTTTTGCAATATTCAAAATGGCTGCCATCGAAAATAAAAAACCTGCTTTTCCATATTTCATGAACAGTTTCACATAACACATTAACATTAGGCTTAGTTTATACATATCCGAGTATTATAATTTCAAATATGGTATATTTGGACTTATCCGATATTCACATCCGCCATTTTTAAAGATGACGGCCGTATTAACTAATGTTGCTATATCTGATAATGTATGATACATAGAGTCGTTATTTTGTCATCAGTGTATAGATAAGTGGATAGCGATTTCAAATTTATCAAACATTTCACATCTGACATTAATTTGACCTTCACAACCGCCATTTAATAAAATGGCGGCTGTAAAATCGAATTGTTTATATATCTTTAAAACGAGATATTTGGAGGGATGCTATACGGACACTTTTTCAATGTATACATATATTGGGGTAGATATTTTAAATATTTTACTTCTTGACCTTGACCGACATTCACATCCGCCATTTGTTAAGATGGCGGCCGTATTCATTAATGTTGCTATATCTTTTCAAATATGGCACCTAGAGTCTTGATTTTGGTATCAATGTATAGGTACCTGGATAGCGATTTCACATTCGTCAAACATTTTACACCTGACCTTAATGTGACCTTCACAACCGCCATTTAATAAAATGGCGCATGTAAAATCGAATTGCTTACATATTTTTTAAACAATTTATTTGGAGGGATGTTATATGAACAGTTTTGTCAAAATATACGTATGTTGGGGTAGCTATTTTACATGTTTTACTTCTTGACCTTGACCGACATTTACCTTCGCCATTTTCCAAGATGGTGGCCCTCAAAGCTAATGTCGCTATATCCTGTGAACTTTACCACCTAGAATCGATATCAAAGCTACATGTACAGCGCAAGTGGTGCTGACTCTGTCATGGAATATGATGTAGGCAATGCATATCACATTATGATAATTATAAAGTTAAAACATAAATATGTTGTGGTAGAAAACATGAAGTTTAATTCAAATCGGTGAAAAGAATATCCTCCAGACAATGACGTATATATGGCCTTTTCTGACATTAAGAGCCCTCACTAATGTGTGTTTATAGGTGTACGTGTGTTCCTTGTCTTGACATTGCTGACCAGTCGGTCAACGGCGTCTGGTGTCATTGCGCCTTGCTATATTTGACAAATGTTTCACTTTCTTGTTATATTACAATAGGAATCGGTATGTGTATATAGATGTGTTTAACGTGTCTGACGTTCTGACGTTCGCTAATAGAGTTAAATATAAGTCTCCTATAATTGTTTTTAGGCACCTCACAACTACCAATATGAATCGATGCAAACCTTTATTAAATCATAATATTACAATGTGTCGCCATGGAAAAGTCAGTCTTGGTATGACATGGTAGACATCAACAATTATACCCGCTTCGTTGTCATGCATCCTAACACCACAGTTCTCTTCAATGTGACACATCATAGCTTTTCGATTTACGAAAGGGCAGATCCTGGAAGCATTGTCGTCCAATTCGTTGCTTGTTGCGAGCGTAGGTGACCGAAATCTTTCCTTTCTCGAAATCGTAAGTTCCTTCAATTTATTCTGTTCTTAATTCTCCTCACGTTACGTTCGCATCACTTAGCGTAGCTGGTGGAAACCTTTAGTTTGCGTTCGTCGCTGCAACTGCGCGTTTGGACGGCACCTGAAATCAAATCATCACAAAATTATGCACAATGCTGCGCGTCAAGTGTTGACTATATGTAATGAATTTATGAAATCAAGCTGCGTGTGATTGTATTCATCACACCACTAAATATTTAGAAAGACTAAAGAGCGTTGCAAATCGTAACTATCGCATTTGATATTCATTGCGTTTATCATATAATTTTGTTTTAACAAGCGCCGGAAGACTTTACTGCATAAATCATTTGTTACCTAATATGAAGCCATGATTGAGTAAATAAGTTTGACATTTCTTTCTCTTGTAGGAACAGGCCCCGTTTTGCGTTCTACCTGCAATAAAATGTTAGTACACTGATTAAGTTGACAATTGCGTCATCTTACCAGGTTGAACTTTAGTCGGACTTGAGGCGCTCCTTTTCAGCCAGGTACGCTTTGATGTGGTTCGTCAGACCATCCGCTGACGCGTCACGTCTGTCTCTCACCTTGTCACCATTGACGGGGGGCCACCAGTCCTCCCACCATTCTGACGTGTCACGCCTTTCTCTCACCTTGTCACCATTCACGGGCGGCCACCAATCCTCCCACCATTCCTCGCCGCTCACCTGAATCAGAAAAACAACGTTGCTATTGTCACAATTGGTGGTGTTATCGTCGATGCAGATATTATCGACGTTGCTACTGTGGTCCCAGTTGTCGATACTGTCGTTATGGTTGCAGTGATTGTTGCTGTTGTCGTCGTCAGTGTTGTCGTCGTTGTCATTGTTGTCATCGTCAATGTTTTATATGCTCGCACACTGTTCGTCTTGTCGTTGTTGACGCTATGCGGAAGAATGGCGCCGATCTATGGCGACAGGATGTTGGGTGTCGTGTTTTTAGTGTGTGTTGTGACGGTATTCCTGGTAGGAAGGACATTGTGCGTGCACCAATACGATCGGGACGTTCTGCTGCACATCAGGGATACCATGAGTGAGTGTGACATGCAACCAAACTATCGTTTTAATGACATTGTTTTACCCGGTCAAAACTGGGTCACAGACCAGCCGGCCAACGCCCGTGGTCAGCGCGTGCGTAAACGGGGTAGACGAGGCGGAGCCCTGTTGAGGCTACGCCGTCGAAATTTACGACCCCCATTACCGTCTATGTTCCTGTCGAATGTGCGATCTTTACGTAGCAAGACGGATGAATTTCTATGCAACCTTCAAACTAACAGAGACTATAAACATTGCTCCATATTCTGCTTCACCGAGACATGGCTGGACGCCACCATTCCCGATTCTGCCGTGCAGCCCCCCGGACTAACTATCTATCGAAGTGACCGGTCTCGCGACGTGACTGGGAAGACTCGCGGAAGACTGCTTCCTAATTAATGATCGTTGGGCTACCGATGTCAAGATTTTGTCAAAAACGTGCTCTGTTGACATAGAAACCCTTACAATTGTCTGTCGGCCTTTCTACCTGCCCAGGGAGTTTTCCAGCATAATTCTGACTGCCGTGTATATACCTCCCAAGCTAACACAGATGCCGCCGTGATTCAACTGCCTGACATCGTCACGCAGGCTGAACTTTCTCAACCAGACTCGTTTGTTATTGTGACGGGTGATTTTATTGTGACGGGTGATTTTAATAAAGCCAATCCAAAGAAAGAGATGCCGAAGTTCATACAGCAGGTGACATGTGCAACTAGGGATGGTAGAACTCTTGACCATTGTTACACAACCATCAAGGGTGCGTACCGTTCCATCCGTCGCGCACCACTCGGCCGCTCGGACCACGCCATGGTTTACCTGGTGCCGACTTACAAACAGCAATTGAAACGTGTTAAGCCAACCGTGAAAACTGTGAAACAGTGGTCAGTGAATGCAATGGAGACACTTCGCGGCTGTTTTGAATGCACCGATTGGGGAGTATTCAAAGAGGCCGCAGACGACATTGACGAGTACACCGAAACAGTCAGTGATTACATCACCTTCTGCGAGGGCCTCTGTATACCAACTAAAACAATAACAATCTACCCCAACGACAAACCGTGGTTCAATACTTCTATTAAACACAAGCTTCAGGTGAAACATGATGCATTCAAAGCCAATGATAAAGATAAATACAAGAAAGCGAGATAGCGATGCCGCCCACACCTGCCCTCCACAGATCGCAAGGCCCGTATACGTCAAATGTGAGCAAATTTCTTCCGATTTACGTGATGGCGAGGTATGGTGTGGACAGGACATTCGCTATGCCCACATATAGAAGTAGCGCCAACTACCGGAGTTTGTTGTGAAACTAATGTATACACACGCAACAAGGTTTCAAATTGGAAATCTGTTTTGAGTGGAGTACCGCAAGGATCAGTATTGGGACCTATTTTATTCTTAATATATATCAATGATTTGGATGATGACATAACAAGCAAGGTGTTGAAGTTTGCGGACGACACAAAAGTGTTTAGGAAAATTAAAAGTGATGCAGATAAACAGCATTTACAAGATGATCTAAATAAGTTGATAGAATGGTCTGAGAAATGGCAAATGCTGTTTAACTTTGGAAAGTGTAAGTGCCTCCACACAGGACATGGGAATGAAAATGCACAATATACAATGGGTGGTACTGTACTAAATACTACTGTAAAGGAAAAGGACTTAGGTTTAACCATTAGTGCTGATATGAAGGTATCAGAGCAGTGTGGAATTGCAGCAGCGAAGGCAAACCAAATTCTTGGATTAATTAGGCGAAATATAGTGTACAAAGAAAAAGAACTAATAATACCGCTTTATAAAACAATAGTTAGGCCTCATTTAGAATATTGTATACAAGCATGGAGGCCATATCGCAAGAAGGATATTGATATGCTAGAAAGAGTACAAAGGAGAGCAACAAAAATGATACAAAAACTCAGGAATATTTGTTATGAAATGCGTCTAAAAAAATGTGGTCTAACAACACTAGAAACCAGAAGATTGAGAGGAGATCAGATTGAGGTTTTTAAAATATTGAATGGGTATGAAAATATTGACAGAAATATTTTTTTCACGGTCAAGGAAGAGAGAAGGACTAGAGGACATGGAGTTGCATTAGCAAAGAAGCAGTGTAGACTAGATATTAGAAAATTTTCATTTTCACAAAGAATAGTAAACGAATGGAACAAATTATCAGCTGATTGTGTAGGTGCTAGAAGTGTTAATATGTTTAAAAATAAAATTGACATATACCTAAGACGGGCGGGGTATACTTAAATAGATAGGTTGGACTCTCGATAAGCCAAACGGCTTCCTTGTCCACCTGCCATCTAGAGTTGATTCTCTAGGTGGCAATCTTGTTAAATCTTGTTAAATCTTGTTAAACAACGCGAGATATGAATACGCTACCTAGCGGATTCTAGGGTACCTAACATCGCAGGTTGAAGCGAAGTTGAAGTTGAAGTTTGCCTACGGGAGCCATCGCAAACTTCGGTACTAGCGGACTGGAGCGTAGTGTCTGTTTCGACTTTTCCACAATCACGCTTATTTTCATTCGTCATTAAACGGCATCTTGCGGTGAGATCTCACGATCCACTTTAGACTTCGCTATGCCCGCATATTGAAGTGGCGCCATCTACCGGAGTTTATTGTGAAACTAATGTTTACTCGCAAAAACGAGTGCATTTCGTGTAGGGGTTTGATCGATAAAAGACATGAATTGTACTTGTTCATCATGTGACGAGTGCATATTCATAGAGGTGCAGTGCTTTAAGATAATCTACGGTATATATCTGCTACAGACGTAGCACACAAACCTTATAATTAAGAATTTGTACGTATTTCAAATAGGCCTATGCGTGTTCTATCATGGATATTTTCGTACAATTCGAGGGAGACGTAAATATGCAAACCTAGACACACCAGAGGTATGTCTAGTATGTTTCGTATTCGCATTTTAAAAATCAAATCCATTTCTTATTCGCAGAGCTAGGTTCTACAGATTTAAATTCGTTTCTTATTAAAAGACCCCAGCGCAAAACTACCATACCATCGCACTGTAGCCTACTTTGGAGACTCAAGGTTTTGCTCTGACGAAACAGTGCATTTTTTAAAACGTCCGCAAGCTAAGCAATGGCTAAGATGAATGCCGTACAAGTTCATAATGTATATGTTGCTTGCTTTCCTTTTCCACATTCATACGTCACCTTGACAACATACCTGGATAGTGATGACGTTTAAAAAAAATCTGGCCATTTTACAGATGTGTGTGGCTTTTTCTGGACCAGCAGAATACTTTCTTTCAGTAGCAAATTTCCCTAGGACACGCATTCTCTCATGCTACGTAACAGCGTGCACTCTGTGCAATCTTCTAGAGGCAGCGTACGCTGAATACCGTCAACACGTAGACGGGCAGTCTGGTGAAAAGCTCTGTTTTGAAGACCGGTGTGAGAAGAGAGGTTCAAGTGGTAACACGTCATACACACACACGCACACGCACACGCACACGCACACGCACACGCACACGCACACGCACACGCACACGCACACGCACACGCACACGCACACGCACACGCACACGCACACGCACACGCACACGCACACGCAC
>OZ024864.1:50459346-50466846 GCA_964017155.1 Oasisia sp. SBJ-2009 | reverse complement strand
CAAACAGTCGCTACAGCTACGTACTCTTGATTATGAGAATCCGCGTTCTAATCGCGTGCTGCCATGTAAAACCGTGGGCGAGTTGCTTCATCCTCCATTGCTCCAGTTCAATCTATATGAATGAGTAACTGGATATAAACAGTGGTGTAAATGTGTTTGCATTAATTGCAGCGTGGCTGGATAATTCCCAGTGAAGTCGAGAAGAACGGGTATGTCAGGGAGTAAAGTATCTATAGTTTTGAGCAATCCTGAAGATACTGCGCTATATAAGAACTTACAATTTGCGATAGCAGCGTTGAATACGTGACTCCTTTTCCCCGTCTTTGTAATTGTCTCCCGTTACATTTTAAAGTACGTGTCGCGACATTTCGCTACGGAGGACCACGATTGTCAGTTTGACCAGGTGTGACATTTCGCTGTTTTTACAAGTAAATGTCTCATAGTGTTGAGTCCTTTACTTGAACCAACATTGCATGTGAAGTTGTATCTATCTGTGCTTGATGCATCAATTACAGGCCAATGTGTGGGACTGCGTGCATGCGTGTGTGGTTCATAGAAAAACAAATTGATAAGACCAACCAGCATACGACTTTTGGAGCTGGCTACAGAAAAGTTGGGAGCAGACATCGGGTAATTCACTTCGAAGCATTTCTAAGTATGTTGTACTTTAATTAATTACTAGACTCATAATTATTTCAATTAAATAAAGTTAACTTATATTGCCAACTAACTTCAACACATATATATCATAATGAATCAGCAATGAATCACCATGCTACCTTGGTCATATTTATTCATTGCCACGTATATAGATATACACCATGGAAGCCACGGTTCCCTTACGCCCCGTAGAGACAATGCCACACCCTTGCTACGCGAACGCTAACTTCATTGGATGTCCATTGTGTGCAGAGTTGATGTCAAGCTACTTGTATAATAATTTACAAAGTCATGCACAACGACGATCCAGTGTATTTGTGTGAACTCGTGTGCTCGTATCAACCGACAAGAACACTGCGCTCAGCGAACAATAAAACATTTTAGAAGTGAAGCGTTCACGTACCAAAACTGGAGCTGCTGCGTCCCTATGCGACAATTTACCAACGGTAATTAAGACTTGTGACACTCTCGCCTACATAATTGTGTAATTCGACATGAACTTCTTTTAATGTATGTGGCGCATAACCATATACAATGTATTGTGTATGTATATATATATATATATATATATATATATATATATATATATATATATATATATATTATGTATATCTACATACATATATACATATATACATACATACACGCATATATATATATATATATACATATATATATATATATGTATATATATATATATAATATATATAATATAATATATATTATATTATATATATATATATTATATATATAATATAATAAATTATATATATATTATATAATATTATATATAAGTGTATACATATATATTATATATATATATATATATATATATATATATATATATATATATATATATATATATATATATATATTTATATATACGTACATAATATATATATATATATATATATGTATATACTTATATATATATATATATAATTTATTATATTATATATATAATATATAAATATATATAAAATATATATTTATGCGTGTATGTATGTATATATGTATGTATACATATTATAAATATATATATATATATATATATATACCAATCAGCCGGGGTGACTTCATTTACGAACTTTGACATATGTACGGTGACTTCAGCTCGTTGTGTGACGCTGTCGTCTCTCTCGACAAGGTAAATAAAGTTGGATATGAAAAAAGGAAATATTTCATTCAGCTACGATTGACACAGTACTCCTGCCGTGATGACGACAGCCGCTGTGCGTTGACAGCGGGAGCGACATAAACAGTAGGGACAGGTCTTCCAGGACTGCCCTCAACCACCCGCAGTGACTAAGAAACGAGTTCTTGCAGCCGCGATGCACAAGTTCACGCAGTGGCCATTTGGCGTGAGGGAAGGTTGTTCATAATGTAGATAGCCCTACCGGACACGCTACTGGTACTTTATATTGTGTTTTACTTTCTGTGCTACGCTTCTCAATTTGTGATGTACGAAGGCACTCAACCTCGTTGACTGACCGTGGATTCAGTGACGGGTGGTATGTTAAGGAAACCTATCAAACCTTATGGAAACAGTTTTGAACTTGGGCAAATCCATCAAAACCAGAACCAACCGCTTTAGTACTAGCATGTTCCCCTTGGCCGTTCAAGCCCTGTCAAAACAGAAGTGATTTTTTCACCACCCGCAGCAAACACATATTCCACTGTTCGATGAGTTTTAGTGTGTATATTATATCATAATTTATTATATATTATTTTATTTCATATTTTACATTTTAAGCTGATATGTCTCTACTAGCTCGTATCAATTATTTATCGATGTTATAAAGAAAAAAATATTATTCGGCCTTTTTATGTGATTGTTCTTATTTATTTATTTATTTTATTTAAAGAAGTAGTACATGTTATCATCATCGTTTGGTGCATGTAAATGTATTGTCATGTGAATATACTAGTACGACGACCAATATCATTTCACAGTCCAAAGTTTTTTTGTAACTACAATGTCAACACATGGCAATAAAGCTATCTTATCTTATATAAAATAGCACATATTTGGCATTCAAAAAATCTAGTGACAGCCAGCCAGCCAGCCGGCCAGCTATTCAGCCAGCTATTCAACCAGCTATCCAGCCAGCTACCAAGGCAGCTATCCAGCCAGCTCTCCAGCTAGCTACCAAGGCAGCTATCCATCCAGCCATCCAGCCATCCAGCCAGCCATCCAGCCAGCCAGCCAGCCAGCCAGCCAGCCAGCCAGCCAGCCAGCCAGCCAGCCAGCCAGCCAGCCAGCCAGCCAGCCAGCCAGCCAGCCAGCCAGCCAGTTAATCAATAATCAATAAAACAAAATCATGACATTGATAATGCGCCGTTCTAACAAGTGGTGTTCACGGCGTACTTAATGATCTCGGAAAAGACAAGTTTTGACTTCAAATGTAAAGCAGCACTTGACATGTTCAGTAATGGCAACACCTTCCACAGGGGTGGGGTAGCTAGACGATGTGATCGATCACCCTCGGAAATGCCACGCTCACGGGGAACAGGCGATTTTGTTTACTGATTGCAGCGGTCCCCGGTGGCTGGTGACAGCCACACAAAGGTTGATGTATCATGGCGCATGGACGCGCCGTGTTCGCAGCGTGTGTAGACGAATCTAAAAGTCTACGCTGATGATGGCCAGTGCAGTTTGTACGTGTGTTTAGGGGAAGTAAGGGCATATCCGCACACGTACGGTGAAACACGGTATAGATAATGCACTGTGTGTGCTAAGAGGGTGATATTTAGCATTCAGAATGAGCAGTCATATTACTTTGTTGTTAGTTAGTTAGTTAGTTAGTTAGTTAGTTAGTTAAGAATTCGCATATCCCATCATATATTTAAATATTTGGGCAAATGGAGAGGCATACCTTTGTGCGGGCATGCCCCAAGGTAAGGGGCATAGCCGCACACTGTTTGTCTTCTAGCTAAAACAGCATGGTCTCTCAAAGCGCAAAGTCAAACTAAAAACTCAGTTTGTCGGCCGTGCGAGCATGGCTTTGTATGGACTAATGTATACGAGCAAAGGTTTATATTATATATTATACATCAGTTGTCATCTTTGTTATTTTTGTCTGTGAGCAATGATCAATTAAACTTTATTTATTTAACATACATGTGATACACACATGGAAAATGTGAAGCCAAAACAATATAGCATATTGCACACTGATGAAGCGATGAATGATGTAAAATAAAAGTGCGATAATATTAAATTATTATATATATATATATATATATATATATATATATATATATATATATATATACATCAAAGTTTCATATGATATTTGTGGTAAGCAACTGAAGTATCTAAATATGTATCTAAGTAGACTACATAATATTATAAGCACCGACGCACGAAATACGTCTGCACAGCGGGTGAGGCATGACCGCACAGGCCTGTGCGAACATGCCCCAAGCAGTCAACACGTGAACAATCCTGAATTGTGCGAAAATGCTGCTTATGAAAGTATCCTTTATTTCACACATCATGAAACATTAAAATGCAATTTCGAATTATGAAAGAAAATCTATATGCACATCTTACAGTCAATGTAATACACATAACAACATATCAGTAAAATTACATCATTTTTTACGAAAATCAAATTTTATGTCATAACTTTTTACTTATTCACTTCTATCAAAAAGTATTTGCAAATGATTGATTTGGATGCTAGACGTTGCCGCTTAGCATGATTTCACTTACCAGATATTATGCGATGCGCAAATAATAGGGTGCGCGCACATGCCTCAGAAGATAGTATCGTGTTTTCAAAATAATCAACATATATATTGAATATATACTAGACACAAAATAAAAAATATAAACAATTGTTCAATGTTACTTTGTCTATCACATCATCCGCATTGACACCAGGGGGCGCGTCACATAGTTACATTTGATCATATTATTATAATTTTGTTGTTGCATAGCATAGATAATATTATTATGTAACTTAATTTCGTTATCAACATCGTACGTACTTATTACACGGGCGTTCGCGGCGTGTATTTTTGAAATATGAAATACAGTTACGCCACAGTCGGATCTTTGGTAGAACTAATTAGCTGACGTACAAACAGTAATCAGTGTACACACCACTGATACATGCCCAGAAAACGACGCTCACACTAAAGTCGTTTTCGTTTGCCTAATGGGCTTCAGTCTCAAATATGTTGAGTAACTCTTGTGGTTTCCTTTGTTGGATTTGCCCGCTCCACGCCTCCCAACCCATGTCTGCACTCGTAGGGCCTACATGTATACGCGGCATGGTTGAGACCGCGCAAAGACCAGACGAGAGAGACGTGTTGCTGTACATCCATTTCCCCTCTTTGCTTTTTTCTGTTAACATTTGGTAGCGTCATCTTGTGATTTGTCATATTTTTTGTCCCTGAAGCACTCCGCTAAAACATGCGTCACACGTCCGTTTAACAAAAACGCATTAGAAATACCAACAGCAACACCAAAAACATTCATAGTAGCAATATATAACTGGCTGAGCCCTTTCTGTCTATTGAGTTCAAAATGTTATGTTTTTCGTTTGCAAATATCAGTGCCTCGGAGAAAGGGGAAGACAAATGTGAGTGCTGCCAATGGAACGCTGTCTTTTTTGTAAGCCCACGTGAAGAACATATGACATTTTAAGCAGTCCAATGTCGACAACATGTGTTATTTTTTCTAACGAATACACTATAAAAGAAGACTGTTGATTAGGGACGTTACGTTCCTGCTGCAGTAACCAAGAACTAAGACACAGGTAGGTGGAACGGTTTTCAATGAGCTCTGTAAATTATAAGTAAAAGTCTATCAGTTTAAAGTATCTAAGTAACTATTATCGAGTTAGTGTATGTGTGTGTGTGTGTGTGTGTGTGTGTGTGTGTGTGTGTGTGTGTGCGTGCGTGCGTGCGTGCATGCATGCGTGCGTGCGTGCGTGTGTGTGCGTGCGTGCGTGCGTGCCTGCGTGTGTGTGTGTGTGTGTGTGTGTGTGTGTGTGTGAGTGAGTGTGTGTGTCTATGCGTGCACGTGTGTGTATATATGTGTGTGTGTGTGTGTTTGTGTGTGTGTGTGTGTGTGTGTGTGTGTGTGTGTGTGTGTGTGTGTGTGTTTGTATGAGTGTGTGTGTCAGGGTGTATGTGTCTGTGTTCGTGTGTGTGTCGGTATGTGTGTGCCAGCGTGTGTATGTATGTGTGTGTCTGTGTGTAACCGTGTGCATGGGTGGTATGGGGTAGAAGTTTGAAGCTGAGCCACACGAAGATGCTTTAATAAAAGATCAAATCGACACCTTTTGCCAATTTAACATAAATGACTAAATAACATTATGTATCGGTGTATACTATGATTGCAACAATTACAACACTTGCTGTAACTTGCTCGCTACTGATACTACACGTGAATATGTGCCAATGTGAGAAAATATATGTATTTGTTTGTATTACACAGATGGTTCGTAAATGTATTCATGAGAATGTATTTTGCATTTCTTGAGTCCATCAGTGTGAGAATCATGTTTTCTACTCGAATATTGACAAACGAGAGAGAACAATCTAAGAAACTATAAAGACAATATTATTTGCAGGTTTTCGCCGAGTTGTTTGGTAGATCTTCCAAGATGACGACACTTCGGGCCTTGTTGGTGGTTTGTCTGATGTGTGCCCTCGTATTCGAGGTAAAACAAAACACCCTCTCGTGTGTTAAAGTTTTCATACATCTGTAGCTGTGTGTATGTGTTTCTTGTTCCGATCTTGGTATGTTTACACTATCATAATTAAGGCGAAATCGTGTTCTTTTTCCTAGGATGCAGTTGCCTGGTGTATAATGGAATGCAATATTTAGGAAGAATGTTCGTATGAGAACCATATCGCTACCGTTTTGAAATGTTATATATTTTGTTGCAATGGTTGGGTTATTTGAACTGACAGTATTAGCGAAGTAACAATAGAATCGCTGCACATATCCAGATAAATCGGATGTCCAAATTAGCAGTCCTAGTAGGCTTGAATCGTAGGCCCTTTGGCCGGTCTTAAACAATTGGCCACCGCGCTACACAACAAGCGAAATAAAATTGTATATATTCGCTTTGTTTGAAGCGATCAACCATATAACGATACATTTACTGAAATAATAAATCCAACTAAATAAAGCTAACCAGTATGTGTGACACGATTTACTGCGACTATTCAAAATCAACACATATACCAACAGTAACTATGCCTGGGCATTAGCATTGCGATTCAAGTATCAATAGTTTCAGCTTAATACCGTTGTTTTGACTGTTTAAAGCGCTTTGCCCTCTACTCTGTGTTATTTCAATAATTCTGTCATACGGTAACTGTAGTCACTGGTAAGCACTCAGTTATGCTAAAATTAATGCACACACTAACTAAAGCACCGTAGGACGAATGAACTTGCCCGTGGCTAGATAGCAGCAGCACCACTGACAACAACAGCGATAATACATGCAATAACGACAGCAATTAACGACGAACAGTGTGCCAACATCTACAACACTGACGACGACAACAGTGACAACGACGACAAACACGACTGCACCTATAACGACAGTGAAGATAGAAACGACAATGTCGAGAACTGGGACCAAAGCAGCAACTTCGCAAATAACCGCATCGACGATGACAACACTATTAGTGACAGTAGCAACGTTGCTTTTTTCTGATTCAGGCCAGTGAGGCGTTGCATTGGGGAAAGAACAAGGTCGTGGGTGACAACGTGAGAGAAAGACGTGACGCGTCAGTGGATGTCCTGGAGAACCACATCAGAGCCTACCTGGCTGAAAAAGAGCGCCTCAAATCCGGCTAAAGTTGACCGTG
>OZ024864.1:50449346-50451846 GCA_964017155.1 Oasisia sp. SBJ-2009 | reverse complement strand
GTGTCTGTGTGTCTGTGTGTCTGTGTGTCTGTGTGTCTGTGTGTCTGTGTGTCTGTGTGTCTGTGTGTCTGTGTGTCTGTGTGTCTGTGTGTCTGTGTGTATGTGTGTCTGTGTGTCTGTGTGTCTGTGTGTCTGCGTGTCTGCGTGTCTGCGTGTCTGCGTGTCTGCGTGTCTGCGTGTCTGCGTGTCTGCGTGTCTGCGTGTCTGCGTGTCTGCGTGTCTGCGTGTCTGCGTGTCTGCGTGTCTGCGTGTCTGCGTGTCTGCGTGTCTGCGTGTCTGCATGTCTGCATGTCTGCATGTCTGCATGTCTGCATGTCTGCATGTCTGCATGTCTGCATGTCTGCATGTCTGCATGTCTGCATGTATGCATGTCTGCATGTCTGCATGTCTGCATGTCTGTATGTCTGTATGTCTGTATGTATGTTTGTCTGTATGTCTGTATGTCTGTATGTCTGTATGTCTGTATGTCTGTATGTCTGTATGTATGTATGTCTGTATGTCTGTATGTCTGTATGTCTGTATGTCTGGGGGACAGGTCTGTTCAGAAATTCTTCAAAATGTTCAGCCCATATGTCGAGCTGTTGCTCAGTTCCGGTAGTGTTCCGTCTGTGCGTGTTTTTAACGGGTCGTTTAGACTTGCTATACTTACCTCTACGTTCCTGGTGGTGTCATACAGCTGTGTCATGTTTCCGAGTCTGCAGGTTATTCTGCTTTTTCTGCCAGACCGTCTATGTAGTTTCATTTGTCCATTTTAACACTCTTCTATACCTCTCTGTTGCCACCTGTGTGCTCTTCTAGTGGCTGTGCCTTTGCCGGTTTTGTTCGACTGTTGTTTATTGCTAATTTCTTCTCCTTCCGCACCAGGATCCTGCGCCAGGTTTCTGATGTGATCCAATATTTACGTTGCTGCTCCTTCAGGCCAACGACTTCTTGGCAACTTTATGTCAGTGTCTGTTTGACCTTCTGCCACTGACTGTTAGGGTCTGGTTCTTCTTCATGCCACTCTTGTAACACGTGAACTTTGTTAGTATCATACTGTATTCTTCTCTTGCAAGTGGAGCTTTCAGGAGGCCCACATTGTACTTTCGTATGTTTGTTGCTGTCACCATCCAATTTTGGTTCAACTTGAGTTTCAGTCAGCATGTGGTTGTCGGATGCTACGTCTGCTCCCCTTTTCACTTTCACATCTTCAAGTGACCTACAAAATATCTTTCCTATGTCAATGAACGGTGTCACTGGTGCAATAAGACAGGCCATTGCTCGAATATGCATAGCAATACAGAGATATCAAGGCAAGAACAGTGTGGCCCGTCTGAGTGATTGTGACGAGCCAGATGATAACGAGACGTTGGTGTGGTTTGGTGTTTATGCTGCCAGCTCTGAGATGATGTATCTGGGTTTAATGGCATCAGTGAGATAGTCCCTATGCAGTTGGACACGGGGGGCTGCTGTCTATGTTATCATATAAAGCACCTATAGATGTGTATTGTCAACATACCTCCTAGAATTCAAAACCATCTCTCGGAAGCTATTGCTGGAAAGCTTACATTCCAGTGACTTATGATGAAACATACTTTACACTGCCACCTGTGATGGCACGTGGAGAAAGAACAGCTCTGCTCGGAAGAGACTGGCTGCAGCAGATCAAGTTAGATTGGCAGAGCATGTCCAGTGTGATGTCCGCAGCTACGTCTAACATTCAGGGGAATACAGCAACATTGAAGCTGAAAACAAAGCAGAATCCAGTGTACCAAAAGGTATGCCCTGTTCCTTAGGGAACTCGTGGAGAAAGAGATTGACCGATTTGAATCAGCTGGTGTACTGTAACTGGTCGACAACAGTGATGGGCGAGCCCAACGGTGAATGTGCCGAAGTGGAACAAATTACAATATGTCGGTTCATATATGTGGTGATTACAAGGTGCTAAATGCCACTATTGCCATCATCTACTGGTGATTACTCCTCTAACCACTTTGTGACATCTTTCAAAAAGTTTCAGAGATATTTCATTTCACAGATATTCACATCCGGTATTGTTCAACACCTGTTGTACATTTGTCTTACAGACAATGCCATCTAGAACCGATATGTTTGTCAAGATAGAAATATGTGGACAAATGTTTAAATTAAGTATTTTGAAATATATTTTGCTTATTAAGTTCACCAACCTTCATACTCATAGTTTTATAGAATGGCGTTCGATAAAACAGTTGTTCCTCCTTGATAACTATAGCATCAATATGGTATTTTGGAGAAATTATTTACGTTTACCGGGGTAACGGTTTCAAATATATTAATTTTGTCGATCATCTAAAGCATCCATATTTAAAATGGTCGTCGTGTATAAATGATGTACACTTAGAGATGAATCATATATGCTATTTGTTACCTTCACTGATATTAACACGTTTACATCCGCTTTGATACATAGTGTGCTCATGTGGAATATTATACTAACACACTCTCGGTTTCTGGTATGCAGGATATACCCTTTTACACA
>OZ024864.1:50434346-50446846 GCA_964017155.1 Oasisia sp. SBJ-2009 | reverse complement strand
AGCAATGGTAACCCGCTTCGTTGTCATACATCGTAACACAACAGTTCGCTTCAATGTGGCACGTAATATATTTTTGAATTACGAAACGGGTTCTGGAAACATTTTCGGCCAATTCTTTGCTTGTTGCGAGCTTTGCTTGTTGTAGCTGACCAGAATCTTTCCTATCTAGAAATCGCAAGTGTTTTCAAGTGGTTCTGTTCTTGATTCTCCTAACGTTATGCTCGCTTCACTTGGCGCAGGTGTTACTCTTGCAACGTTCCGATGTTGGGCATCTGCCACGTTCGTCAGTAATACACGCGTGACACGTTTCACACGAGTTTGGTTATGATCGTCGCTGCACCTCCGCGTTTGGACGATACCTGAAATCAAATCATCACAAGATACTGCATAATGTTCCGTGTCAAGTGTTGACAAAATGTAAGCAGTATAATACATTTGCAAGCAGTCCTTATATTGAGTTGTGTATTTCAATCGTTATAATTATGAAAGGAAAACTGCCATAGGTTGAATGACAGAGACCGATTTATGTAATCAAACAGCGTGTGATTATTTTCATGACCCCACTAACTATTTAGAAAAACACATCGTAACTATCGCATTTGATATTCATTGCGTATATCATAGAAATAAAAGACGACGAAAGACATTACACCATTAAGTCGTTTGTTGTGTGACATGAAGACGCTAGAGAGTTGACAACATGTTTCTCCACGATCGTTAGTTATATTGTTAGAAAAACAAAATGATGATAGCGAATAACATTTAGTTAACGTAAATACTGAACGTATGCCATGTTACGTGATAGGAATCACCCATCGTTCGCTAGAACTGGGGCTGGCGTGTCCCGAGGCCCGCGACATTTCTTTCTCTTTTAGTCGCGGGCCACGTTTGGTGATCTATCTGCAATAGAACGTTAGCACACTGATGAAGTTGTCAATTGCGTCAACTTACCACGGTCAACTTTAGTCGGACTGGAGGCGCTCCTGTTCAGCCAGGTACGCTCTGATGTGGTTCAGACCATCCACTGACGCGTCACGTCTTTCTCTCACCTTGTCACCCATGGCGACAACGTCCTGCCACCATTCCAACGCGCTGACCTAAATCAGAAAAAACAACGTTGCTATTGTCACAATTGGAGGTGTTGTCGTCGATGCAGTTATTGTCAACTTTGCTGCTGTGGTCCCAGTTGACAATGTTGTCGCTTTTATCTTCAATGTCGTTATAGTTGCAGTGCTGGTGGTTGTCGTCGTCATCAATGGTGTCTGTAGTTGCAGAGACTCAGTAACTAGATCGTAAGACACTCAACTTAGAGAACCCAGGTTCGAAGTTTCCGATCAAGGGCAACTTCATTCTTCCTACGGTGCTTCAGTAACAGTCTGTTTCATAAACCGCTGGAGTATTCTTCGTGCATTAATTTCAGCGTAGCTAAGTGCTTACCATAGATAGCGTACGATTGATTGATTAACCAAATAGTAAAGTGTAATGCGCTTTAAACAGTCGAAACGATTTGCTAGTATAATTTGTATTAGTGGTAGAGACGTTACAGATTGTGTCAGTATGTATTTGACACAGCCTTTTCAGCCTTATTACGCCGACCACGCCACGTCGTCTCTCACCTTGTCTCCCACATTTTTATTCTGGATATCGTTGCTCTGATCCGCCTCGCTGACCTGAATCAGAAGGAAAAAAACGTTGCTATAATAATAATAATAATAATAATAATAATAATAATAATAATAATAATAATAATAATAATAATAATAATAAAATAATAATAATAATAATAAAATACACCATTTATTTCGCGCCATAATCACACGGTGCTCTATGGCGCTTTATAGTACAATAAGCCTAATACTAAATCTACAAAGAAAATAAAACATGACAATATTTAGTTAAATCATTTAAGAGCTAAACAACAATAGTCGTAAATTGAATTAAAGAGTAAAAATACAATTCTATATAAGGATAGTAAACCTTAAAGGTATAGATGCAATAAATAATTAAGTAATATATTACATAGAAACTATCAAATAATAATAAACAAATATATATATATATATATATATATATATATATATATATATATATATATATATATATATATATATATATATATATATATATATATATATATATATATATATATATATATATATATATATATATATATATATATATATATAATTAAGGGGAATACAAAATAGTGAGTTTACGGATAAAATGTATATTCATGGCATTAAAATAAATGAACTAGTAAGAATAAATATCAAGTGTTATTAAAACGGTTGATACATCGATTTGTTGTCTACGTATTGCTGCCGGAACAGTATGACGTATTGTCACAACTGGTGTTTTTGTCGTCGATGCAGTTATAGTCGAAGTTGTTTCTGTAGTCGCCGTTGTCGATATTGTCACTTTTGTCTTCACAATTGAGGCGCAATGTGCAGGCATAGATACGTTTAGAATATATGTTGATTTATGTATAGTCGCGGTAAGTCTTGTCACACATACTGGTTAGCTTTATATAATTTGATTTATTATTTTACTAATTGCATCGTTATATGGTTGCTCGCTTCAAAATAGCGAATGTATACAATTTTACTTCGCTTGTTGTGTAACGCGGTGGCCAGTGTTTTAGGGCTGGCTAAAGGGCCGTACGTATCAAGCCTAGCTAGGACTTATCCGGACAAATTTGGTAATCCTATAATTACTTCGTTAATACTGTCAGTTCCCATACCCAAACCATTGCAACAAAATATACAGTTCAAAACGGTTACGATATGGTTCTCATCCCAACGTTCTTCCTAAACATTGAATTCCACTATACACCAGGCAACTGCATCCTAGGAAAACGAATACGATTTTGCACTAATGATAATAATGTAAACACAACAAGATCGGAATAAGAAACATATACACATAGATGCAGATGTATGAAAATATTAACACACGAGTGGGCCTATTTCTTACCTCGAACACGAAGGCACACATCAGACAAACCACCAGCAAGGCTCGAAACGTCGTCATCTTGTAAAGATCTACCAAACAACTCGGCGAAAACCTGCAAATAATATTGTCTTTATAGTTTCTTAGATTTTTCTCTCTCGTTTATCAATATTCGAGTAGAAAACATGATTCTCACACTGATGGACTCAAGAAATGCAAAATACGTTCTCAAGAATACATTTAAAAACCAGCTGTTTATTCAAACAATACATATAATTTTGCTCACATTGTCACAATTTGACGTGTGTAATCCATTGCTAGCAAAGTACAGCAAGTGTAATCTCATACACCGATACACAAGGTTATTTTGTAATTTATTTTACTTTGGCGAAAGGCGGTGTTTTGATCTTTTATTAAAGCATCTTCAGCTGGCTCAGCCTAAGATCTCTCCCCATACCACCCATGCACACTGTTACACACATACACACGCACACATGCACAAGCACTATCACACACATACACCCACATATACACACACGCGCGTTCACACATAAAGACACACACATACACACTGACATACTTACGCATACAAACACAAGTACACAAACACAGTACACACACATGCACGCATACACACATACACATATATACACACAAACATACACACACCCGCACACATACACACAACCACACACACACGCAAACAAAAACACAAACACATACACACGCATACAAGCACACTCATACATACACACGCACCCACACACGCACAGACACACACATACAATCACAGTCACACAGACACCCGCACGCACTCACGCACACGCACACGCACACGCACACGCACTCGCACACGCACACGCACACGCACACGCACACGCACACACACACACACACACACAAACACACACACACACACACACACACACACACACACACACACACACATAAACGCATACATTAACTCGAGTATAGTAACTTAGATACTTTAAACAGATAGACTTTGTTCTTATAATTTAAAGAATTTGTTGAAAACCACCTCTTAGTTCTTGGTTGCTGCAGCAGGCACCTAACGTCCCTAATCAACGGCCCTCTTTTATAGTATATTCCTTGGAAAAAGTAACACATCACTGGACTACTTCAAAATGTAACATGTCACATGCTCTTACAAAACAGGAATGCATTGCATTGTCACCCCTCATCAATTGACTTCACCTTTCGTCGAGGCGCCGACATTCGCAAACGAAAAACATCGCATATTGGATTTATTAGCAATGCATTACTGACTGTGCTCTGTCTGTCTGCTATAGCTGGGAAGGAATTCAGAGAAATTGCGCACTTGGTGCCAATTTTTTTTTGCTATTTGGCATGGTGTTAGGTATGGGCATAAGGTTTTCACAAACCACCGCATACAAGTTGGGGTAGCCCCCTGGTGGCCGGTATGCGCAAAATCCAATATGGCCGCCGAAGCCCGTGATCTGAAATACATAATGGCTTATCTTTGGTTCTACCAGCACTACATCAACGTGTAATACCACAATGTTATGTTGATTGTGGCGAAGTATCCATTTATGAAGTTATTTTCCTGTTTTCAGGTCATTTAGAAAGTGAACCGATGTTTAATGGTCACTTGTAACGAAATCAGACGTAATTTGGAAGCTAAGCCATATGAGAATATCATGCCTGGTTGTACACATATGTTTACGGCAGCAATGTTTTACTTTTATTGTTGAAAATATATTTGTACCAAAAGACCAGGGATGTAATAAGTAAATGTAATTAATTTAATCAGCTTAATGTCTGCACCATAGTACTCGGCGCACATCATTGCCATGATCAACTCAGCCTTGTTTGTCATTATTTGTGCAACCTCCTTCGCACTTGCAGAGACGGCTACATCGGAGTCTAGCTCGGTGGCTCGGTGGCAGTTAGTTTCCCTTACAGGCAACACTACAGTCACAGTGGAGGAGCAGCGAGCATGCCTGGCTGACGTCCGACAGATCTGTCCAATATGGTACCCACCATTTTGTCCTGGTGTTCCATTTCCAGCCCCATTCACTGGGTTTTTGGGATCTCTGGAGTCTTGGAGAGGGATTGCTTCCAGATAAAGGCTACGCCTAGCAGGGCACGCTTGATATGCTGGAATAAGGCATTCTTGGTTGGCGGGATGGAGTCCAGGGACCTTAAGCTGTGAGAGAACATGAACTTCCTTGATTCATTTACCAACTCTGCATTACAGTTCTTACTATACATGAGTACAGTCCAGCGCTCGAGATGTCGCATGTGAAGCGAGTCAATTGTGAAGTTGTTCGGATCCTGGGTGATGGCGATCAGGGTGTCGGTGACCTCTGGATGGGCAATCCATGCATTCCATGCCATCTTCTTACCGATTCCAAACATCGCTGATACTACGTCGCACCCTGTGATGGCATGGAAGAGGGTAACACTTTGCAACGTTGGGTCCCAGCAATTGCGAGATGTGATGGATTGGAATATCTTTGTATGATTTCCCTGTTCTAAATCCGACCCACAGTTCTGAGAGACCTAGCTCGGTGTTGATGGTCAAAACAACTACGTCACTATCGTCCTGACGTAGGCCTTAGTGTGACCCTGCATGGCAACATGACGTAAGTGGAGCATCATCCTCGTGTCTGCTTCTTCTTGCTGGCATGGGGATAAGGTTGTTATGTCAGTTGCTTTGTTAGTGAGTACAGTGTCAGCCTTTGTTGTCAGGAGGTGGATGTTGATTCAACTGTGCTCCTCTGAAGTTCCTGACCGATGAATTGGAATAGGTCATCTTTATTTTGGTTATCTTTGAGGAACATCTGCCCTTCGACTCCCTTGGTGATAGGTATCTTGGCAGAGAGTCGTGTTCGACGACTTGAAATCTCACCCTGTTTGGCACGAGTTTGTGACTTGAGACTCGCCTCTTGGTATGTGTCCCACTCTTGATGTGTTTTCCGTCATCTAACTCTGCAAATATGGCAACACTTGCATCTGGGTGTACTCCCCAAAGATTCAGGCGCGCCTGGGTTTGATGATGTGTATGACTGCGGCCATATCAAGAATAACCACTGTCTGTAGCTTCTTTTACTGCTTTAGAGCGGCCCGGAGCAGGCATGCCTGGTAGACAAGCAATAATATCTGACTTGGTTCCTTGACGTGCTTGTAAGGATAAGAACTACTTGGTGACGAGAGGCTGCATTCGCCTTAGCAGAACCCAGCTTGTCAGCACCCTTCTTTAGATCCGCTGGTGGTCTGTTTGAGAATGTATACAGGTTGGTGTGTGTATTACCCCGGACAAGGGCTTGGAGGCTTCCTCGATACTGTCAGTCACAAACTCTGTGAACATGTTTTTGCCGATGTTTGGAGCATTCTTGAGATAATTAACGATAGCGGTGTCCATGACCTCGCCAGTGTGTGTCCAAAGTGATTAGCTCCGTACTCGTCTCATTGGAGGGGTTTACTACTGTGCACTCCTTCACAAGATCACATAGAGCATTCAAGTGTTTGATGAACTTTTTCTGTTCAGCAACTGATGACGCTGGATGCTCCAAACTTTCGTTGGGGGTTGAGGCAGAGAAACAGGCACATTCAAACTCATCAATGGTTCTTAGTACTTCAGGTTTGGAGAGCTCGATGACCTCCTCAGATTCCGGCTGTCCATATAGGCCCATTGCTCCATGATCTTCCTTCAGAAACGTGATGCTGTGCTCTTGGCTCTGGTCAAGTGCCATCAGTGAAAACTTCTTGTCACCACGTTGCACGACGAACTTCCCTGTCATAAATGCTTCATGGACTGATGGGTGGGTCTCTGGTAACCGCACCATGTCCCTCAAGAAGACTGGCACCCAGCGGGCATAGTTTGTGTGTCCGAAAGCGAAAAACCATGGACAAATCTCATCGCATGCATTCTATAATTGTCTTTGGTGTTGCTGTTGGTATTTCTACTGCGTTTCCTTTAAACGGAAATGTGACGCAGGTTTTAGCGGAGTGTGTTATGGACAGAAGACATTACAAATCACAAGATGACGCTACCGAATGTTAACAGAAAAAACAAAGAGGGGACAGGTATGTACAGCAACACGCCTTTCAAGTATATACACTTTGCGCGGTCTCAACCGTGACGCGTATACATGTAGACCCTATGATTGTAGACATGGGTTGGGAGGCGTGAAGCGAGCAAAACCACCAAAGGAAACCACAAGAGTTACTCAACAGATTTTTGACTGAAGCCCACCAGGAAACGAAAACAACGGGAATGTGAGCGTTGTTTTCTAGGCATTTACCTTATGTACGTCAGCTAATTTACGTAAACATTGCACACCAGCGTGTACTTTTAGATTCGTCTATACACGCTGCGAACACGGGGCGTCCATGCGTCATGATAACCCTATGTGTGGCCTATCACCAGCCACCGGGGACCAAACAGTCCTGGTATTACAAATATAAGTACATTTTATGTTCTACCGCTGTCAACGCACAGCGACTGTTGCTTTCACGGCAGGAGCACTGTGTAAATCGAGGATCGCTGCACTGTGAACAAAAACACCTGTGCACCGTGAGCGTGGCATCGCCGAGAGTGATCGATCACATCGTCTGGCTACGCCGGCTCTGTCAAACTTGTTGCCATTATTAAAAATGTCAAGTGCTGCTTTATATCTGAAGTCAAAACTTGCCTTTTTCGAGAACATATTGTACGCCGTAAACAACACCTATTTGAACGGCGCTTTATCAATGTCATGATTTATTTAGTGATTGACTGACTGAGAGACTGACTGATTGATTGATTGATTGACTGATTGACTGATTGACTGATTGACTGATTGACTGATTGACCGATTGACCGATTGACCGATTGACCGATTGACCGATTGACCGATTGACCGATTGACCGATTGACCGATTGACCGATTGACCGATTGACCGATTGACCGATTGACCGATTGACCGACCGACCGACCGACCGACCGACCGACCGACCGACCGACCGACCGACCGACCGACCGACCGACCGACCGACCGACCGACCGACCGACCGACCGACCGACCGACCGACCGACCGACCGACCGACCGACCGACCGACCGACCGACCGACCGACCGACCGACCGACCGACCGACCGACCGACCGACCGACCGACCGACCGACCGACCGACCGACCGACCGACCGACCGACCGACCGACCGACCGACCGACCGACCGACCGACCGACCGACCGACCGACCGACCGACCGACCGACCGACCGACCGACCGACCGACCGACCGACTGACTGTATAAATGGTTGAATGGATGAATGGATGAATGGATGAATGGACGAATGGAAGAATGGATGAATGAACGAATGAATAGATGAATGGATGAATGGATCATCAAACGAACGAACGAACGAACGAACGAACGAACGAACGAACGAACGAACGAACGAACGAACGAACGAACGAACGAACGAACGAACGAACGAACGAACGAACGAACGAACGAACGAACGAACGAACGAACGAACGAACGAACGAACGAACGAACGAACGAACGAACGAACGAACGAACGAACGAACGAACGAACGAACGAACGAACGAACGAACGAACGAACGAACGAACGAACGAACGAACGAACGAACGAACGAACGAACGAACGAACGAACGAACGAACGAACGAACGAACGAACGAACGAACGAACGAACGAACGAACGAACGAACGAACGAACGAACGAACGAACGAACGAACGAACGAACGAACGAACGAACGAACGAACGAACGAACGAACGAACGAACGAACGAACGAACGAACGAACGAACGAACGAACGAACGAACGAACGAACGAACGAACGAACGAACGAACGAACGAACGAACGAACGAACGAACGAACGAACGAACGAACGAACGAACGAACGCACGAACGAACGCACGCACGCACGCACGCACGCACACACACACACACACACACACACACACACACACACACACACATTAACTCGAGTATAGTTACTTAGATACTTTAAACAGATAGACTTTGCTCTTATAATTTACATAGCTTGTTGAAAACCGTTCCACCTACCTATGTCTTAGATGTTCTTGGTTGCAGCAGCAGGAACGTCTCTAATCAACAATCCTCCTTTGTATGTATTCACTGGAAAATGTAACACATGTTGTCGTCACTAGAATGAATCAAAAGGTCAATGTTCTTCATATGCCCTTACTAAAAAGACTGCATTGCATAGGCAGCACTCACAATTGACCTCACCTTTTGCCGAGACGCCGACATTAGCAAACGAAAAGCATGACATTTTGGACTCAGTAGACAGAAAGGGTGCAGCCGTTAATATATTGCTGGTGTGATGGTCTTTGGTGTTGCTGTTGGTATTTCCGTTGGTAAACATGGGTAGGGAGCCGTGTACCGAGTAAAACCACCAAAGTAAACCACAAGAGTTACTCAACAGAGTTTAGACTGAAGCCCATTAGGCAAACGAAAATGTGTAAGTCAGCTAATTAGTTTTACCAAACACTAGTTTATACCCGACTGTGAATTAACTGTATTTCATATTTCAAATATATACGATGCGAACGACCGTGTAATAAGTATGTACGATTTTGATAACGAAATTAAGTTACATCATATCTATGCTATGTAACATAAAAAGTAGATTATGATCAAATGTACCTGTGCGATGTGCCCTTGGTGCCAAAGCGAGTGATGTGATAGACAAATTAACATCGAACAATTTTTGTTTTATTGTGTATTTTGTGACTTGTACCAATATTCAATATAACTGTTGATTATTTTGAAAGCACCTTATCAATATTATTATTGTTATTAATTGACATGAGAAGCAATCTTCACCCATTGCTGAGGTAAAGCAATACAGAGTATAGTATATATACCAAGGCCCTGCACGGGGCGGGTTTCGGCCCGTAGCCCGCGGGCCCCCGCGGGCTGGATTTGTTTTTGATGCGGTGCGGGGCGGGGCGGGCTGCGGGCCAGGATATGGCCAAATATGCGGGGCGGGGCGGGCTGCGGGCCGGATGGGCTCAGCTTTTTCAGTTTCTCTCAAAATTTGCACTTTGTTTATACCTGTCAGTTGGCGTATTACTTGATAGTCCTTGCCCTTTGTTTGTGGGCGTCTAATGTTGTGCATGCTTGCGTGCACGTGTTCATACACGTGTGCGTGCAACTAGGGGAGGGGCGGGGCGTATTGGGGCGGGCTGCGGACCAATATGTGGAACATTTGCGGTGCGGGGCGGGCTGCGGGCTGAACTGTAATGTGCGGGGCGGGCTCAGATTTCCAGCCAGTGCAGGGCCTTAATATATGCACTGCGTGCATACATTCTCTCTCTCTCTCTCTCTCTTTCTCTCACTAACTATATATATATATATATATATATATATATATATATATATATATATATATATATATATATATATATATACTATATACTATATACATACACCCACACGAGACCATCAGCCTAGACTTTTTGTTTTCGTCTACAAACGCTGCGAACACGTGACGTCCACGCGCCATGCTACATCACCCTTTGTGTGGCTGTCACCAGCCACCGGGGACCGCTGCACTCAGTAAACAAAATAAAGAGTGTTTCTTTTTCTTTCTCCCTCAAACATTCCTCCCTTCCCCCAACACAAGTTTTTTCTATCACAATCAATGCTGTGGGGAGGAATCCCAAACAGTCCTCGTTATTACATAAATAAATAATGTTTATGTCGCTACCGCTGTCAACGCACAGCGGCTGTCGTCATCACGGCAGGGGCACTGTGTCAATCGTAGCTGAATGAAACTATTTTGTTTTTCATATCCAACTTTATTTACCTTGTCGAGAAAGACGGCATCTTCACAGAACGAGCTGAAGTCACCGTACATATGTGAAAGTTCGTAAATGAAGTCAGCCCGACTTATTGGTCGTATTGTCTTTGTTATCCAGATGTATTATTTTACATATCGTATATATATATATATATATATATATATATATATATATATATATATATATATATATATATATATATATATATATATATATACATACACGCATATATATATATATATATATATATATATATATATATATATATATATATATATATATATATGTATACATGTAATAATAACAATACATTTTATATGGTAATGCGCCACACACTCATTAAAGGGAATTAATGTCGAATTACACAAATACGTAAGCGAGAGTGTCAAAAGTCTTAATAACCGTTCGTAAATTGTTGCACAGGGACGCAGTAGCTCCAGTTTTAGTACGGGTACGATTCACTTCTAACAAGTTATTGTTCGCTGAGCGCAGTGTTCTTGTCGGTTGATACGGACACACGAGCTGACACAAATACACTGGCGCGTCGTTGTGCATGGCTTTGTAAATTATGATAGAAGTAGCTTGACATCAACTCTGCACACAATGGACATCCAATGAAATTCGCGTAGCAAGGGTGTGGCATTGTCGCTACGGGGCTTGTGGGATCCATGGCTTCTATGGTGTATATATACGTGGCAATGATTGAATATGACCAAGGTAGCATGGTGTTTCATTGCTGATTCATTATGATATATATGTGTTGAAGTTAGTTGGCAATATAAGTTAACTTTATTTAATTGAAATAATTCTGAGTCTAGTAATTAATTAACGTACAACATACTTAGAAATGCTTCGAAGTAAATTGCCCGATGTCTGCTCCCAACTTTTCTATAGCCAGCTCCAAAAGTCGTATGCTGGTTGGTCTTATCAATTTGTTTTGCTGTGAACCACACACGCATGCTCGCAGTCACACACATTGGCCTGTAATTGATGCATCATACACGGATAGATACAACATAGTCTCAACACTATGCGACATTTACTTGTAAAAACAGCGAAATGTCACACCTGGTCAAACGGACAATCGTGGTCCTCCTTAGCGAAATGTCGCGACACGTACTGTACAATGTAGCGGGAGACAATGACAAAGACGGGGAAAAGGAGTCACATTTGTATAAAGTGCGGAAAGGGCAACGCACGATGATATACATCTCTCAAACATGACCATAGCGGGGCATTTTACAAGTACGTGTTGATCAAACATAATAGCCACCCACATCTTAAACATTTATATCAAATGGCCGAGGATGCAAAGCTGTACTTGCGTAAACACGTATTCAACGCTGCTATCGCAAATTGTAAGTTCTTATATAGCGAAGTATCTTCAGGAGTGCTCAAAACTATAGATACTTTACTCCCTGACATACCCGTTCTTCTCGACTTCACTGGGAATTATCCAGCCACGCTGCAATTAATGCAAACACATTTACACCACTGTTTATATCCAGTTACTCATTCATATAGATTGAACTGGAGCAATGGAGGATGAAGCAACTCGCCCACGGTTTTACACGGAAACACGCGATTAGAACGCGGATTCTCATAATCAAGAGTACGTAGCTGTAGCTTCTGCTTGTAGCTAATTGTTTCTACTGATTAAACTCTGGTTTGAGAACTATCGCGTATTGGTATATTCCTTACACAGTTATTTCTCAAGTGTTAT
>OZ024864.1:50429346-50431846 GCA_964017155.1 Oasisia sp. SBJ-2009 | reverse complement strand
TGATAGACAAATTAACATCGAACAATTTTTGTTTTATTGTGTATTTTGTGACTTGTATCAATATTCAATATCAATGTTGATTATTTTGAAAGCACCTTATCAATATTATTATTGTTATTAATTGACATGAGAAGCAATCTTCACCCATTGCTGAGGTAAAGCAATACAGAGTGTAGTATATATACTAAGGCACAGAACGGGGCGGGTTTCGGCCCGTAGCCCGCGGGCCTCCGCGGGCTGGATTTGTTTTTGTTGCGGTGCGGGGCGGGGCGGGCTGCGGGCCAGGATATGGCCAAATATGCGGGGCGGGGCGGGCTGCGGGCCGGATGGGCTCAGCTTTTTCAGTTTCTCTCAAAATTTGCACTTTGTTTATACCTGTTTATATATATATATATATATATATATACATATATATATATATATATATATATATATATATATATATATATATATATATATATATATATATATATATATATATATATATATATATATATACATACTATATACATACACCCACACGAGACCATCAGCCTAGACTTTTTGTTTTCGTCTACACACGCTGCGAACACGTGACGTCCACGCGCCATGATACATCACCCTTTGTGTGGCTGTCACCAGCCACCGGGGACCGCTGCAATTAGTAAACAAAATCGCCTGTTCCCCGTGAGCGTGGCATTTCCGAGGGTGATCGATCACATCGTTTAGCTACCCCACCCCTGTGGAAGGTGTTGCCATTACTGAAAATGTCAAGTGCTGCTTTACATTTGAAGTCAAAACGTGTCTTTTCCGAGATCATTAAGTACGCCGTGAACACCACTTGTTAGAACGGCGCATTATCAATGTCATGATTTTGTTTTATTGATTAACTGGCTGGCTGGCTGGCTGGCTGGCTGGCTGGCTGGCTGACTGACTGACTGACTGACTGACTCACTCACTCACTCACTCACTCACTCACTCACTCACTCACTCACTGTATGAATGGATGAATCAACGAATCGACAAATCGACGAATCAATGAATCAATGAATCAATGAATCAATGAATCAATGAACCAATGAATCAATGAATCAATGAATCAATGAATCAATGAATCAATGAATCAATGAATCAATGAACGAACGAACGAACGACCGAACGAACGAACGAACGAACGAACGAACGAACGAACGAACGAACGAACGAACGAACGAACGACCGAACGAACGAACGAACGAACGAACGAACGAACGAACGAACGAACGAACGAACGAACGAACGAACGAACGAACGAACGAACGAACGAACGAACGAACGAACGAACGAACGAACGAACGAACGAACGAACGAACGAACGAACGAACGAACGAACGAACGAACGAACGAACGAACGAACGAACGAACGAACGAACGAACGAACGAACGAACGAACGAACGAACGAACGAACGAACGAACGAACGAACGAACGAACGAACGAACGAACGAACGAACGAACGAACGAACGAACGAACGAACGAACGAACGAACGAACGAACGAACGAACGAACGAACGAACGAACGAACGAACGAACGAACGAACGAACGAACGAACGAACGAACGAACGAACGAACGAACGAACGAACGAACGAACGAACGAACGAACGAACGAACGAACGAACGAACGAACGAACGAACGAACGAACGAACGAACGAACGAACGAACGAACGAACGAACGAACGAACGAACGAACGAACGAACGAACGAACGAACGAACGAACGAACGAACGAACGAACGAACGAACGAACGAACGAACGAACGAACGAACGAACGAACGAACGAACGAACGAACGAACGAACGAACGAACGAACGAACGAACGAACGAACGAACGAACGAACGAACGAACGAACGGGCGGGCGGGCGGGCGGACGGACGGACGGACGGACGGACGGGCGGGCGGGCGGGCGGGCGGGCGGGCGGGCGGGCGGGCGGACGGACGGACGGACGGACGGGCGGGCGGGCGGGCGGACGGACGGACGGACGGACGGACGGGCGGGCGGGCGGGCGGGCGGGCGGGCGGACGGACGGACGGACGGACGGACCGACGGACGGACGGACGGACGGACGGACGGACGGACGGACGGACGGACGGACGGACGGACGGTCGGACGGACGGACGGACGGACGGACGGACGGACGGACGGACGGACGGACGGACGGACGGACGGACGGACGGACGGACGGACGGACGGACGGACGGACGGACGGACGGACGGACGGACGGACGGACGGACGGACGGACGGACGGACGGACGGACGGACGGACGGACGGACGGACGGACGGACGGACGGACGGACGGACGGACGGACGGACGGACGGACGGACGGACGGACGGACGGACGGACGGACGGACGGACGGACGGACGGACGGACGGACGGACGGACGGACGGACGGACGGACGGACGGACGGACGGACGGACGGACGGACGGACGGACGGACGGACGGACGGACGGACGGACGGACGGACGGACGGACG
>OZ024864.1:50427604-50429146 GCA_964017155.1 Oasisia sp. SBJ-2009 | reverse complement strand
AAAAGTAACACATCACTGGACTACTTCAAAATGTAACATGTCACATGCTCTTACAAAACAGGAATGCACTGCATTGTCACCCCTCATCAATTGACTTCCCCTTTCGTCGAGGCGCCGACATTCGCAAACGAAAAACATCGCATATTGGATTTATTAGCAATGCATTACTGACTGTGCTCTGTCTGTCTGCTATAGCTGGGAAGGAATTCAGAGAAATTGCGCACTTGGTGCCAAATTTGTTTTGCTATTTGGCATGGTGTTAGGTATGGGCATAAGGTTTTCACAAACCACCGCATACAAGTTGGGGTAGCCCCCTGGTGGCCGGTATGCGCAAAATCCAATATGGCCGCCGAAGCCCGTGATCTGAAATACATAATGGCTTATCTTTGGTTCTACCAGCACTACATCAACGTGTAATACCACAATTTTATGTTGATTGTGGCGAAGTATCCATTTATGAAGTTATTTTCCTGTTTTCAGGTCATTTAGAAAGTGAACCGATGTTTAATGGTCACTTGTAACGAAATCAGACGTAATTTGGAAGCTAAGCCATATGAGAATATCATGCCTGGTTGTACACATATGTTTACGGCAGCAATGTTTTACTTTTATTGTTGAAAATATATTTGTACCAAAAGACCAGGGATGTAATAAGTAAATGTAATTAATTTAATCAGCTTAATGTCTGCACCATAGTACTCGGCGCACATCATTGCCATGATCAACTCAGCCTTGTTTGTCATTATTTGTGCAACCTCCTTCGCACTTGCACAGACGGCTACATCGGAGTCTAGCTCGGTGGCAGTTAGTTTCCCTTACAGGCAACACTACAGTCACAGTGGAGGAGCAGCGAGCATGCCTGGCTGACGTCCAACAGATCTGTCCAATATGGTACCCACCATTTTGTCCTGGTGTTCCACTTCCAGCCCCATTCACTGGGTTTTGGAGAGGGATTGCTTCCAGATAAAGGCTACGCCTAGCAGGGCACGCTTGATATGCTGGAATAAGGCATTCTTGGTTGGCGGGATGGAGTCCAGGGACCTTAAGCTGTGAGAGAACATGAACTTCCTTGAATCATTTACCAACTCTGCATTACAGTTCTTACTATACATGAGTACAGTCCAGCGCTCGAGATGTCGCATGTGAAGCGAGTCAATTGTGAAGTTGTTCGGATCCTGGGTGATGGCGATCAGGGTGTCGGTGACCTCTGGATGGGCAATCCATGCATTCCATGCCATCTTCTTACCGATTCCAAACATCGCTGATACTACGTCGCACCCTGTGATGGCATGGAAGAGGGGTAACACTTTGCAACGTTGGGTCCCAGCAATTGCGAGATGTGATGGACTGGAATATCTTTGTATGATTTCCCTGTTCTAAATCCGACCCACAGTTCGGAGAGACCTAGCTCGGTGTTGATGGTCAAAACAACTACGTCACTATCGTCCTGACGTAGGCCTTAGTGTGACCCTGCATGGCAGCATGACGTAAGTGGAGCATCATCCTCGTGTCTGCTTCTTCTTGCTGGCATGGGGATAAGGT
>OZ024864.1:50420104-50422604 GCA_964017155.1 Oasisia sp. SBJ-2009 | reverse complement strand
ATATATATATATATATATATATATATATATATATATATATATATATATATATATATATATATATATATACTATATACATACACCCACACGAGACCATCAGCCTAGACTTTTTGTTTTCGTCTACAAACGCTGCGAACACGTGACGTCCACGCGCCATGCTACATCACCCTTTGTGTGGCTGTCACCAGCCACCGGGGACCGCTGCACTCAGTAAACAAAATAAAGAGTGTTTCTTTTTCTTTCTCCCTCAAACATTCCTCCCTTCCCCCAACAGAAGTTTTTTCTATCACAATCAATGCTGTGGGGAGGAATCTCAAACAGTCCTCGTTATTACATAAATAAATAATGTTTATGTCGCTACCGCTGTCAACGCACAGCGGCTGTCGTCATCACGGCAGGGGCACTGTGTCAATCGTAGCTGAATGAAACTATTTTGTTTTTCATATCCAACTTTATTTACCTTGTCGAGAAAGACGGCATCTTCACAGAACGAGCTGAAGTCACCGTACATATGTGAAAGTTCGTAAATGAAGTCAGCCCGACTGATTGGTCGTATTGTCTTTGTTATCCAGATGTATTATTTTACATATTGTATATATATATATATATATATATATATATATATATATATATATATATACATATATATATATACATACACGCATATATATATATATATATATATATATATATATATATATATATATATATATATATATATATATATATATATATATATATATATATATATATATATATATATATATATATATATATATATGTATACATGTAATAATAACAATACATTTTATATGGTAATGCGCCACACACTCATTAAAGGGAATTAATGTCGAATTACACAAATACGTAAGCGAGAGTGTCAAAAGTCTTAATAACCGTTCGTAAATTGTTGCACAGGGACGCAGTAGCTCCAGTTTTAGTACGGGTACGATTCACTTCTAACAAGTTATTGTTCGCTGAGCGCAGTGTTCTTGTCGGTTGATACGGACACACGAGCTGACACAAATACACTGGCGCGTCGTTGTGCATGGCTTTGTAAATTATGATAGAAGTAGCTTGACATCAACTCTGCACACAATGGACATCCAATGAAATTCGCATAGCAAGGGTGTGGCATTGTCGCTACGGGGCTTGTGGGATCCATGGCTTCTATGGTGTATATATACGTGGCAATGATTGAATATGACCAAGGTAGCATGGTGTTTCATTGCTGATTCATTATGATATATATGTGTTGAAGTTAGTTGGCAATATAAGTTAACTTTATTTAATTGAAATAATTCTGAGTCTAGTAATTAATTAACGTACAACATACTTAGAAATGCTTCGAAGTAAATTGCCCGATGTCTGCTCCCAACTTTTATATAGCCAGCTCCAAAAGTCGTATGCTGGTTGGTCTTATGCATTTGTTTTGCTGTGAACCACACACGCATGCTCGCAGTCACACACATTGGCCTGTAATTGATGCATCATACACGGATAGATACAACATAGTCTCAACACTATGCGACATTTACTTGTAAAAACAGCGAAATGTCACACCTGGTCAAACGGACAATCGTGGTCCTCCTTAGCGAAATGTCGCGACACGTACTGTACAATGTAGCGGGAGACAATGACAAAGACGGGGAAAAGGAGTCACATTTGTATAAAGTGCGGAAAGGGCAACGCACGATGATATACATCTCTCAAACATGACCATAGCGGGGCATTTTACAAGTACGTGTTGATCAAACATAATAGCCACCCACATCTTAAACATTTATATCAAATGGCCGAGGATGCAAAGCTGTACTTGCGTAAACACGTATTCAACGCTGCTATCGCAAATTGTAAGTTCTTATATAGCGAAGTATCTTCAGGAGTGCTCAAAACTATAGATACTTTACTCCCTGACATACCCGTTCTTCTCGACTTCACTGGGAGTTATCCAGCCACGCTGCAATTAATGCAAACACATTTCCACCACTGTTTATATCCAGTTACTCATTCATATAGATTGAACTGGAGCAATGGAGGATGAAGCAACTCGCCCACGGTTTTACATGGCAGCACGCGATTAGAACGCGGATTCTCATAATCAAGAGTACGTACCTGTAGCTTCTGCTTGTAGCTAATTGTTTCTACTGATTAAACTCTGGTTTGAGAACTATCGCGTATTGGTATATTCCTTACACAGTTATTTCTCAAATGTTATTTCGTATCCTTTTGGGGATTCGATTTTTAATGTATTTAATTGAGGAAGACGTATTACACCAATAAAGCATTTGTACCCATTGATGATATTTCAACAAAGTTAATTTTGCATTCACATTGCTTAGTTTTGCTATTATATTGTTCTTTAACATGGATGTAAGATGCATTCCAGCCGGTCCTTGAAACCTGCACTTAGAGTTGAACCTTGACAAAACAATTTGACATTTTAATATATGTTACATTGCTACAGATTGCTGAGAGAGTACTGGATCGGTTCTCGCGA
>OZ024864.1:50410104-50415104 GCA_964017155.1 Oasisia sp. SBJ-2009 | reverse complement strand
CGGGCGGGCGGGCGGGCGGGCGGGCGGGCGGGCGGGCGGGCGGGCGGGCGGGCGGACGGACGGACGGACGGACGGACGGACGGACGGACGGACGGACGGACGGACGGACGGACGGACGGACGGACGGACGGACGGACGGACGGACGGACGGACGGACGGACGGACGGACGGACGGACGGACGGACGGACGGACGGACGGACGGACGGACGGACGGACGGACGGACGGACGGACGGACGGACGGACGGACGGACGGACGGACGGACGGACGGACGGACGGACGGACGGACGGACGGACGGACGGACGGACGGACGGACGGACGGACGGACGGACGGACGGACGGACGGACGGACGGACGGACGGACGGACGGACGGACGGACGGACGGACGGACGGACGGACGGACGGACGGACGGACGGACGGACGGACGGACGGACGGACGGACGGACGGACGGACGGACGGACGGACGGACGGACGGACGGACGGACGGACGGACGGACGGACGGACGGACGGACGGACGGACGGACGGACGGACGGACGGACGGACGGACGGACGGACGGACGGACGGACGGACGGACGGACGGACGGACGGACGAATGAATGCCGGATTGACTGTCTAACTGACTGGCTGAGTGACTGTTTAGTTAACTGCTTGATTAATTACTTGCTGACTTACTTGCTTGATTGATTTGTGTGTTGATTTATTGATTATCAAATAAGTGCCACTTAAAAAATAGTCAAATGGTTTGATTGGTGTCTTTAACGTAGTACCCATCACTGAATTCAATGTTAGTCGAACAAGGTTGAGTGGCTTCCTACATCACACATTCAGTGCGCAGCACAGAAAGCAAAACATTATATATATGTGCACGTAAAGTACCAGTAGCGTGTCCGGCAGGGCTATCAACGTTATGAACAACCTTCCTTCACGCCACCTGGCCACGGCGTGAACTTGTGCATCGCGGCTGCAAGAACTCATTTCTTAGTCACTGCGGATGGTCGAAAATAGTTCTGGAAGACCTGTCCCTGTTAACTTGTTTTTGAAGTCTGCAAAAATAAACACTGTTTCTCTCTCCTCTCTCAAACGTTCCTCCGTCCATCAGTCTACCCCTACCTCTGTTTCGCTTACTCTTTATTCCCCTCACTTTCCCCTCTCTTCCTCTCTCTCTCTCTCTTTCTTACCCCTGCCCCCATCCACCACTCTAGCAACTTCTCGTCTTCCCAACTGCTCTTTTCTCGTCGCCGCTCCGTTCTACACCAATTAACCTTCTCTCACCACACACGCACGCACATACACACACGCACACACATACACACACGCACATCCATACACACGCGTATACATACATAGATACCTACACACACGCGCACGCGCGCGCGCGCGCACGCACACGCACACGCACACGCACACGCACACGCACACGCACACGCACACGCACACGCACACGCACACGCACACGCACACGCACACGCACACGCACACGCACACGCACACGCACACGCACACGCACACGCACACGCACACGCACACGCACACGCACACGCACACGCACACGCACACGCACACGCACACGCACACGCACACGCACACGCACACGCACACGCACACGCACACGCACACGCACACGCACACGCACACGCACACGCACACGCACACGCACACGCACACGCACACGCACACGCACACGCACACGCACACGCACACGCACACGCACACGCACACGCACACGCACACGCACACGCACACGCACACGCACACGCACACGCACACGCACACGCACACGCACACGCACACGCACACGCACACGCACACGCACACGCACACGCACACGCACACGCACACGCACACGCACACGCACACGCACACGCACACGCACACGCACACGCACACGCACACGCACACGCACACGCACACGCACACGCACACGCACACGCACACGCACACGCACACGCACACGCACACGCACACGCACACGCACACGCACACGCACACGCACACGCACACGCACACGCACACGCACACGCACACGCACACGCACACGCACACGCACACGCACACGCACACGCACACGCACACGCACACGCACACGCACACGCACACGCACACGCACACGCACACGCACACGCACACGCACACGCACACGCACACGCACACGCACACGCACACGCACACGCACACGCACACGCACACGCACACGCACACGCACACGCACACGCACACGCACACGCACACGCACACGCACACGCACACGCACACGCACACGCACACGCACACGCACACGCACACGCACACGCACACGCACACGCACACGCACACGCACACGCACACGCACACGCACACGCACACGCACACGCACACGCACACGCACACGCACACGCACACGCACACGCACACGCACACGCACACGCACACGCACACGCACACGCACACGCACACGCACACGCACACGCACACGCACACGCACACGCACACGCACACGCACACGCACACGCACACGCACACGCACACGCACACGCACACGCACACGCACACGCACACGCACACGAGCACGAGCACGAGCACGAGCACGAGCACGAGCACGAGCACGAGCACGAGCACGAGCACGAGCACGAGCACGAGCACGAGCACGAGCACGAGCACGAGCACGAGCACGAGCACGAGCACGAGCACGAGCACGAGCACGAGCACGAGCACGAGCACGAGCACGAGCACGAGCACGAGCACGAGCACGAGCACGAGCACGAACACGAACACGAACACGAACACGAACACGAACACGAACACGAACACGAACACGAACACGAACACGAACACGAACACGAACACGAACACGAACACGAACACGAACACGAACACGAACACGAACACGAACACGAACACGAACACGAACACGAACACGAACACGAACACGAACACGAACACGAACACGAACACGAACACGAACACGAACACGAACACGAACACGAACACGAACACGAACACGAACACGAACACGAACACGAACACGAACACGAACACGAACACGAACACGAACACGAACACGAACACGAACACGAACACGAACACGAACACGAACACGAACACGAACACGAACACGAACACGAACACGAACACGAACACGAACACGAACACGAACACGAACACGAACACGAACACGAACACGAACACGAACACGAACACGAACACGAACACGAACACGAACACGAACACGAACACGAACACGAACACGAACACGAACACGAACACTGTTGTCACAGGAACACACACTTATACACACATATACACACACGCGCACACGCGCACACACGCACACACGCACACATGCACAAACGCACATACGCACACACATACACAAGCACACCCGCACACACGCACACACGCACACACGCACACACGCTCAGGTAAACATATTATCTACCCCGCAACGCTATGGCGAAGAATCCTAGACACTCCTTAGTATAATCAAAACAAGCACAATTTATGTCGCATCATGGCCCTGAATGAAAAATCATCTCAGCAGGTGCAGTGAGTAAATCGTAATTTTGTTTGTAATGTCTTCCATCATTCTCCTTAAGACTCGCTGTCACTCGCCGGCTTGCAACCAGTCTGTCGTTTTGATTTATGCACGCGGTGGGAATTTTTTGTGACACACGCCATATATTGGTAAGCATAACGGCTGTTTTAGTATGCAGTAACTATATTTGACTAAAATTAATAGATGACCAATTGAGTGAACGTTATCTGTGGAGCAAAAGTTTTAAGAATAAGTTATTTAAATGTGTTCATATGTATTATTATGTTATATTTATACTTACATGTTTGTCCGGTTATATATATATACACACAAACACACAGACGCACAGACGCACAGACGCACAGACGCACAGACGCACAGACGCACAGACGCACAGACGCACAGACGCACAGACGCACAGACGCACAGACGCACAGACGCACAGACGCACAGACGCACAGACGCACAGACGCACAGACGCACAGACGCACAGACACACAGACACACAGACACCCAGACACCCAGACACACAGACACACAGACACACAGACACACAGACACACAGACACACAGGCACACAGACACACAGACACACAGACACACAGACACACAAACACACAAACACACAAACACACACATAGAGAAACCATGTACCCACCCATATATGGAAACGCACACACGCGCGCGCCCACACGTAAATATACACGCACGCATGCACGCACGCACGCACGCACGCACGCACACACACACACACACACACACACACACACACGACAGTATTATTATTTCAGCGTCATGATGCAGTTGTGTTCCTACGTTGCTTATTACCGCGCTGGACACCTGAGCCCGCATCCGCCCCGCACATTACAGTTCAGCTCGCTGCCCGCCCGCAGTAACTTGGCCCGTAACCAGCTCGCACCGCATATTTTCGATTTGCTGGCCCGCAGCCCGCCCCGCCCCGCATTAATTTCGCCCGCAGCACGCCCCGCACCGCATCCAAAAAACATCCAGCCCGCGGTTGCGGGCCCCCGCGCGCAGCGGGCCGAAACACGCCCCGCGCAGTGCCTTATTGCTTATGTGGTTAGGTTATTACATCGTTACACTATTTCAGTCTTCTAGCGTCTTCTCTGGCAGAGCAAAATTGTGGATATATTTCTACTAGTCTTGCCTCTGTCCGATAAAGTTGGAAACAATGCTGGAACACGATATAGTCAATGTATGTCATACAATGCAATGGTCTAGTATCACCATCGACTGGCTGCACGTAAGATACACTGACGGGCACCTAGTGCAAAACATAAATCTGCTTGATCCGCAGGAAGAGAGCAGCATAAGACCAGTTTCCATCTAAATCGAAACATGTCTGAGTAAGTTGTACTTTAATAATAAACTAAAGTACAACATACTCAGAAATGCTTCCAACTGAAATGCCCCATGCCTGACCCAAAGTCTCTGTAGCCAACTCAAAAAGTCGTATGGTCT
>OZ024864.1:50370104-50405104 GCA_964017155.1 Oasisia sp. SBJ-2009 | reverse complement strand
TCTGTATACTCAAAACATACATTGTTTGACATATGTTACGCTTAAATGGCGCGACGTAGCAGAATGCTGACATTACCAGCAACGTTTATTTGTGATTCGATGTTCATATGCAAATACCTTTTTCAAATATGAACAATTTGTGGATATATATCATTGGTTCTCAAACGATATATCGTGCAAAGGTAACGTTATCACAACGTGAACAACATATATGTTTTAGCAGACTGTAAACCCGTACTGTGCATATCACGACACGTACTCACCAAGGCCGGAAGCGGCAGAAAACATGAGGAATTTGAGAATGGCTGGCAATATATCAGTGGTTCACTAACTTTATCGTGCTATTGCGTTTTTCACGTAATTTCACAAAACCAACCCTGAGCAATTATTCACAAAGTGCTGCCAAATATTTTAAACGCAATACGTTGTAATATATGTTATAGCTAGTGCTCACAAAATATGTTTTGTATAATAATATTCCACAGTTAACTATGTGACGCTGCACGAATATACATACGCGTTAGGCAATCTGACAGATTGTCAATCACCCTATCTGGAAACTTCGTTAAACGGGACACCAACCAAACTGTCGAAACGTTTCACAAAAGGTGATTAACCTTTCGTCATTATCAAATAACACCCACCGTTAAGGTAAACTGTTCTTCTCTTACCTTTAATATTTGTCAAACGTTTGAAATAAATTAAGGTAGTTTAATGACACATGGGTAATAACTGTTCTGTATCATGCATTAGCTCTGACGACGGACGTGGAACTTTAGTCTGTCACATCGAACGATTTTTATTGGACACGACGGTTCTTTTTGTGCACTTCCAAATATGGCCAATAAACGTATGACACCTGGATACATTCCGAGTGCAGAAAGTGTGTAGACAGGCAGCTGTTCTCCTCAAAAGCAGGCGTGTTCACATAAGTGCAATATCACTTATCACCTTTTTAGCTGCGAGACCATAATGTTTGGTTGGCGTCCTGTTTTTACATTTGACGGTTGTGCCAGGACTTTCTAGAATACGTGTGTTGTCCCACTGAACTACTTTACTAATGATTTACACTGCGGAAAAACATGTGCTGTTTAACATTTATTTTCCATCCCTTTCTCTCTCCCTCTGTCTCTCTCTGTCTCTCTCTGTCTCTCTCTCTGTCTCTCTCTGTCTCTCTCTGTCTCTCTCTGTCTCTCTCTCTGTCTCTCTCTCTGTCTCTCTCTGTCTCTCTCTCTCTGTCTCTCTCTGTCTGTCTGTCTGTCTGTCTGTCTGTCTGTCTCTCTCTGTCTCTGTCTCTGTCTCTGTCTCTGTCTCTGTCTCTGTCTCTGTCTCTGTCTCTGTCTCTGTCTCTGTCTCTGTCTCTGTCTCTGTCTCTGTCTCTGTCTCTGTCTCTGTCTCTGTCTCTGTCTCTGTCTCTGTCTCTGTCTCTGTCTCTGTCTCTGTCTCTGTCTCTGTCTCTGTCTCTGTCTCTGTCTCTGTCTCTGTCTCTGTCTCTGTCTCTGTCTCTGTCTCTGTCTCTGTCTCTGTCTCTGTCTCTGTCTCTGTCTCTGTCTCTGTCTCTGTCTCTGTCTCTGTCTCTGTCTCTGTCTCTGTCTCTGTCTCTGTCTCTGTCTCTGTCTCTGTCTCTGTCTCTGTCTCTGTCTCTGTCTCTGTCTCTGTCTCTGTCTCTGTCTCTGTCTCTGTCTCTGTCTCTGTCTCTGTCTCTGTCTCTGTCTCTGTCTCTGTCTCTGTCTCTGTCTCTGTCTCTGTCTCTGTCTCTGTCTCTGTCTCTGTCTCTGTCTCTGTCTCTGTCTCTGTCTCTGTCTCTGTCTCTGTCTCTGTCTCTGTCTCTGTCTCTGTCTCTCTCTCTCTCTCTCTCTCTCTCTCTCGTTGCTGTCCATCGCGTCCAGTAATGACATCAGTGTAGGGTTTCGTCGATGTGCTTTGCTCGTCGGTGAGATATTAGTCCAAAGCCGCTCACGCAGTTGGCACAGAAGATGATATGGACAGAAGCATCAGGAAACCCATGGCGGAGATTGTGATCATGTTGGTATTTTTGGGATATATTTTCTCTTCATTATGGCTCTTTCCCTTGTGAATGGTCTGGTTCCACTGTTGTCGATCTTATGCGAGAGTCTCCCAGGTGTCTACGGTGTATCGTTCAGGTGTCGTTTGACTATATATATCTTTATATTAAGGAAGGGACGAATATTTGAAGGTTTTTATGCTATTCGATTCCATTCGAAATTCAAAAATTCGCAGCTATAAACAAATATCGCTGTATTATTTTCAAAAAGCAACTTAAGACATATATTTTTAAACGTTTATTCACTTAAAATAGAAATGACTCCGTTTTTATAAACTATGTTGTGATTTAGCTGTATGTTTTTGTATGGTTAACTTGTAGTATACAATTGTAGTATTTACTAGAATTAGGATTGTAATATCGTCATCGTTATTAGTATTTATTTATTTTGATTAATCGATTGTTTTATACTGATAAGAGCTCTCTCTCACCAGAGCACAGAACGGCCCATGACGGTAGTATGTACTTATTCAAGGTTTAAAATGCTACAAAACATCCATTGCTTGACGGAACATTAGTACAAAAGCAGCTTCTTTGTTGAATAGAGGCTACGTATGGTTTCATGCTGTGGGACGAAGGTTAACGATATTTTTATTGACAATGGTATGACAAGTCAGCAACAATTTACTTGTCCAGAGCAACAATCGGCAATGCTGAAGATCGCATTTCGCCTCGTACATGAGTTGTTTGGAGTTATCTAACATTTAGCCAACATTATTGTCACGCTTGTCAACTAGCAACTGTTTCACTTATACGAAATGTGGTGAGTGTTAAGCTGATGTTGATATTCAAAGCAGGTCACAATTCGTGATACTTAATTACATAAATCTTACATTCTAACATGGCGTACATTAATTTGTTTCCATAGCATTTAACATGTATGTGATAGAGTTAGAATAAGACTACATTACGGTCGGATTTTTATCATGTACTGATTTGTACATCGCATATTGCCCACGCCAGTAAAACAATGTTAGTTAGATATTATTATTATTATTATTATTAAGCATATACATTGATACCTATATAAAATAATGCATGCAAGGCAGTAATTACACTGCCGAACAATGTGTTAGTTATCATCAGTTGGATACAAGAATTGTCAACAATTGGCTAGCTGTAAATGTTTTAATAAATGTTTTCTTGAAAATTAATACTCAAATATTTGTAGTTGTACCTAGTTAAACTGTATTGCTCGCAGTACACTGTAGGCTCAACACTTCGTAAATAATATACAGCCGTCACGTCATAGGCACATAACAATATTCACCCTTGATTGTCCCATCAATCCATGAGACGGAATTAAAAAGATATACACACCATGCTGCAAACGTTCTGCAGGCAAACAGTATTCATATTTAGGTATTTCATCACGTCGTGTATATGCTACAATAATATGTCATTACCTTTCTGAGACGAATCCCGTGTTTGCGTGAACAATGTATTGCATCAATTATGCTGAGACAAGGTGTTCTGGTCAAGTTAATCTGCTATGTTGGCTGTGTCACAGGTAGGACTCAAACTACTGATCATTCGAGTGCAGCGTATAGGTAACAGTTTTCTTTTTAAAGTGTGGTTGCTCTAATAATAATAAGACACTTTATTTGGACACTAAAATCCAAATACAAATTATGTTCAGTAGTGTTTATAACAGTTAAAAATACAAATAATAAAAGTACCAGTAAATTTATATGAATACGTATAGCTAAACCATTGTCGTATGAAACCTGAATGACATAGACTATAATTAATCAGAGACGGCATTGTTGTAATTTATATTATATGTCAATGTAGTTAAGAAATAGAAGTATAGAAATAGAAATATAGAAATATAAGTATATATATATATATATATATATATATATATATATATATATATATATATATATATATATATATATACACACATCTTTAACACATCATCAAGTCCACCGTGTTGCTGCTTGTAAGAGGAGAGATATAACCTGGTTGATACCGCTGTGCGATGAGAAAGGCGAGCTTTGCAGATAAATAAATAAATTAATTCAAACTAAGATACATGTCCATTACTAGCCGATCTGAAAATGCTCTAAACACCACGGAATTAACGAATTTATGTAGCGATTAGATGTTGGCCTTGGGATAGGTAACTTGTTACACAACCTCAAGGCACACTTCGACCATTTGGTAATAACGCATTCAGTTTGTGAACGTTACTCTTCATTTTAGCGAAATACTCTCTACACTCTTTTCATTAAACGATGAAAACACTAAGATGATGATCTTTACATCAAAACATCATCTGAAGACGTACGGGGGTTGCTCCTTGACGACAGGAGATGACACGGTTTCACCATCAGACCGCATAAGGAATCTACGAGTTCACATGAACCAACATCTGTCGATGACAGATCATGTGACTGCTGTGTGTGCCGCATGTAACTACCAACTATACAGACTTTCATCAATACGGCGCTACCTAACAAACGAAGCCGTGAAAACTGCAGTTAACGCTCTCTTCACCTCTCGCCTGGACTACTGCAACTCACTGTTACATAACATACCGTTATCACAGACAACTCGGTTACAGAACAATGCAGCCAGGCTAATAACACGCACCAGTAAACACGACCACATCATACCAGTGTTAAAGGAGCTGCATTGGCTGCCAGTTGAGAGCCGAATCGCCTTCAAAATGTTGGTAATGACTTTAAAATGCATGAATGGTTTGGCGCCGTCTTATCTTGTTGAACTTGTTCACTCACGAACGCGTGACGGACGCCTACGCCAGAACTATGCGCCAACATTGTACCAAGGCATAACGAAGAAGTGTATTGGCGATTCGGCACTTGGCGCAGCATCACCTCGACTATGGAATAACTTACCTGTGAACATTCGTGCAGCTGGAACATTATCTAGATTTAGAAAGTCTTTAAAGACATATCTTTTTATTAGACATTTTAATTAATTCAAATTGTTGTGAAATGACGGACACTGCTTTTGAATTTCGTTTTAGTGTTATACACGTTTTAATCAGTGTTTATGTTTTCTTGATTAATGTATAGATAATTTACATACACAGATTTAGTAAATGTTACAATTTTTATATTTTATATTAATTTATATAATTTACAAAGGTTTAGTACTATACATCTTTAAAACAGTGTTTAATTTATTTAAAATTGATTTATATGATTTATATAATTTACATACAAAGGTTTACTAGTGTACATCTTAACAAAAAATTTGATTTGATTTTTATTAATTTATATAATTTACATTTGCATTTATTAATACATTTATCATATGTCTTGTACAGCGCATCGATCTGCCATGCTGGAATTACCGCTATAGAAATACAGTTTTTGTATTATTATTATGTTACACAATTCATCGCATCTGCGGTGCAACGTCGGCAGATTTACCATCTGCAGGATATTTTCGTACGGATAACCTGGACATATAGATTTGAGACACCTTTTTTTGAATAATTGTTATGTTATCCGATAAATATTTAGATCTGATCGTATGCCACACATGGCACGCATATTCGACTACAGCTCTAATTACAGATACATGAATCTAATTAAATCGTTTCGGTTGATACCAGCACGTTTCAATTGATAAATCATGTACACTCTCTGTCTTGCCTTTGGAATTATGTCTTAAGTCAGATGCTATACAGTTACACCGAGAACCTTTGCTTGATATATATATATATATATATATATATATATATATATATATATATATATATATATATATATATATATACTGCTCTGCGACGAGAAAGGCGAGCTTTGCAGATAAATAAATACATTAAGTTAAACTAAAATACATGTCCATTACTAGCCGATCTGAAAATGCTCTAAACACCACGGAATTAAGGAATTTATGTAGTGATTAGATTGTGTCCTTGGGATAGGTAACTTGTTACACAACCTCAAGGCACACTTCGACCATTTGGTAATAACGCATTCAGTTTGTGAACGTTACTCTTCATTTTAGCGAAATACACTCTACACTCTTTTCATTAAACTATGAAAACACTAAGATGGTGATCTTTACATCAAAACATCATCTGAAGACGTACGGGGGTTGCTCCTTGACGACAGGAGATGACAGGGTTTCACCAGCAGACCGCATAAGGAATCTACGAGTTCAAACAAACGAAGCCGCGAAAACTGCAGTTAACGCTCTCGTCACCTCTCGCCTGGACTACTGCAACTCACTGTTACATAACATACCGTTATCACAGACAGCTCGGTTACAGCGTGTCCAGAACAATGCAGCCAGGCTAATAACACGCACCAATAAACACGACCACATCACACCAGTGTTGAAGGAGCTGCATTGGCTGCCAGTTGAGAGCTGAAATGCCTTCAAAATGTTGGTCATCATCATCGTGCTGTCGGTCGCGAAGCGACAAAGACTGCTTCCATCACTTGACTCTTGCTCTCCATTTGTCTCTCTGCTGTGAGAGTGATGTCCATGAGTCGATCTTTATGTCTCTCATCTTTAGGTTTCTCTTGATGGTATCTTTGAACCGGAGACGAGGGCGCCCTCTCTTTCTCTGACCAGAAGACAGTTGAGAGTAGAGAACCTGCTTCGGTAGCCTGTCTGGTGACATCCTCATGAGGTGTCCAGTCCACCGGAGATTCTTTCTGATCAGAAGATCTTCCATAGATGGCAGCCCTGTTCGTTCTAGTATTTCCTTGTTTGTCACTTTGTCCATCCAGGTTATCCTCATGATCGAACGCAGATGTCGCATCATGAAGGCATGTAGCTTTTTAACCTGTCGTCTGTACACTGTCCAGGCCTCAGCTCCGTATAGGAGGGTGGACAGCACGATTGCACGGTATATCTTGCCTTTAACCCGCATGGACACATGGTGGTTGTTCCAGAGTCTCTGGCGTAGTCGGCCGAAAGATACACTAGCCTTGGCCATCCTCCTCTGTATTTCGTCGTCAATGCATCCATCACTTGATATAGTGCTTCCGAGGTAGGTGAATTCTAGAACAGAGTTCAGCTTGTTTCCATCAACCATGATATCCTCCTCTCGGGTTCTTGTAGAGTTGGATTGGTACAGCACCTCGGTCTTCTTGATGTTAATCTTCAGGCCGAACTTCTTTGACGCATCGGAGAAAGCATCCACTATTTTCTGCATCTCTTCAGCAGAGTGTGCAACCAGTGCACTGTCATCTGCGAATAGCAGCTCTCTCATCAGTATCCGAGTAGTCTTGGTCTTTGCTCTGAAGTGTGCGACGTTGAATAGGTCAGCGTTCTGTCTGGACTGTATGTAGATGCCATCCCCCATGTCTCGGAAAGCCTCGTCGAGCATTGCTGATAGGAAGATGGAGAAGAGCGTGGGGGCCAGTACACAACCTTGCTTGACCCCATTTGTGACACTGAACGATTCCGAGACTTCTCCTTCAACACTAACTTTTGCCATCATTCCAGTATGTAGTGCCTCGATCATTGTTGTGAACTTCTCTGGGCAGCCATACTTCCTCAGTAGCTGCCATAGCCCGGTCCTCCCAACTGTATCAAACGCCTTGCTGAAGTCGACAAATACCATGTACAGTGGTCGGTCCTGCTCAATGCACTTTTCTTGTAGTTGTCGGAGACAAAATATCATATCCACGGTGCTCCGGTTACCTCTGAAGCCACATTGTGTCTCCGGAACTACCTCTGGTGTTATGTGAGTAGATAGTCTGTTGAGGAGGATCCTCGCGAAGATCTTGCCCGCTATGGAAAGAAGAGAGATTCCTCTATAGTTCCCACAGTCTGTTCGATCACCTTTCTTGTAGATGGTTACAATGCTGGCATCCTTCCATGCTTGTGGTACAGAACCCACCTCCCAGGCATTGGTGATTAGATGGTGCAGTCTGCTGAACAGATTTTCTCCTCCGTGCTTCCATACTTCTGCAGGAATTCCATCTCCTCCAGGTGCTTTGCCATCTTTCAGGCCGGCGATTGCTCTAGCCATCTCATCCATAGTTGGAATCTCATCGAGGCTTGTCTTGATAATGCGCTGCGGGATGTTGTCCAGAGCTTCGTGATCTATGTCGCCAGGGACGTTGAGTAGCTTCTGGAAGTGTTCACTCCATCTTGCCACAACTCTCTTGCTGTCAGAGAAGGTCTCCATTCCATCTGATGATTTCAGTTGAACAGATCCCTTCTTTTTGGGACCCCACACTTCCTTCAGCCCATTGTAGAAGCCCTTCATGTTGTTACTGTCAGCAGCTCTCTGCAGCTCCACTGCCTTCCTTTCCCACCAGTCTGACTTCAGTGCACGCGTGTGTTTTTGTAGCAATCTGCAGGCATCTTTGTATGCTGCAGTGGTGGACCTGGTGCTCCTGGTTTGCAACACTCTCTGGTGGGCTTGGTCTCTTCTGTTCATAAGAGTCTGTAGCTCCTTGTCGTTGGGGTCGAACCAGTCCTGGTCTTTTCTGTCTGGCTTGCCAAGATATGTCTTGGCTGTGTTGTACACGACCTGCTGCAGAGCAGCCCATTCCTCATCTGGTGTTGAGTTTTCCTTCTCCTCCCATTGGGCGAGAGCACTGTCTATCTCCTGCTCAAAACTCTCCCTATGGCTGGTGGTACTTAGTTTTGCAATGTTCAGCTTGGTCGGCTTACTTGTCCCTTGCCTGTTGTGCTTTTGTCGTATTCTGAAAGCCACTTTTGACCTCAGCATCTGGTGATCAGTCCAGCAGTTTGCTCCACGCATGACTCGGGTACTGTGGATGTCCATCTTATCCCGACACCTCGTGATGATGAAGTCGATCATATGCCAATGTTTCGAACGAGGATGCATCCAGGTGGTCTTGCGTTCATCCTTCTGCTTGAACATGGTGTTCGTCACTATCAGTTCGAACTCAGAGCACAGAGCCAGTAGAAGCTCGCCATTGGAGTTGCATTTCCCAATCCCATGTTTGCCCATGACCAAGGGCCACTTGTCATTTTCTCTTCCTATTCTCGCATTGAAGTCTCCTATCAGCAGTAGCTTATCTGTACGAGGGATGCCACTGAGCACACTTGCCAGCTGGTTGTAGAAGGCCTCCTTGTTTTCATCTGGGTTTGTCATTGTTGGAGCGTACACGCTGATAATTGTAGCAAAGTTGTCCTTGCTCAGAGGTAGTCTCATCGTCATGATTCTGTCACTTACTTGCCGTGGCATTTCTGTCAGCTTTGTGACGATATCCTTCTTGATAGCAAAGCCCACTCCTGCCTCCCTTCTTTCTCCTTCCGGTTTGCCACTCCAGAAGAAAGAGTATTCCAAGTCGTCGAGACTACCAGACTCTGAGAACCTTGTTTCACATAGGGCGGCGATGTCGATGTTGTATTTGGCAAGTTCCATTGCGACTAGTGCCGTACGTCTTTCTGGTCGGTTAGCTCCATCTCGGTCGAGGAGAGTCCTGACGTTCCATTGTCCAATTGTCAGTAGTTGTCTTCTTTGTCTTCTTCTTCCTAGCTGATTTTCCACTGTCGACGGAAGATGAGGTCGAGCAGCGCGGTCCTTGGTAACCCGGGCGACGGCCGATCCGGTATGGAGTTTCATACAGTTGTACATTTCATGGAAGCTGCTTGCAAAAAGTGTTGAAGTGCCGCTTGCTTTTGCAAGTTACTAGCGACACTCTCTCGGGGAACAAATAGAGGTCTCACACCGGCAAGAACATGTCAAGACAGGCGCAAACTATTTGTCCCTGCAGTGGCTGGTCGAGAGATGTTGGGAGTTCCATACATCAACCGCCCTTGATGCTGCCACAGTGACATGGTTTTCTGTTTAGGGTTTGCTCCCTTAGCCTTCGGTTCTGACAAGAACCTGTACCACAAGGCAGTGGTTTACAACTTTGCATGGCAGGGGCGTCAAACTCCCTGAGTTGTTGCAGTACCTGAGGTACTGCAACACCTGCATACCAATGTTGGTAAATGACTTTTAAATGCATGAATGTCATTTAAATGTTGGTAATGACTTTTAAATGCATGAATGGTTTGGCACCGTCTTATCTTGTTGAACTTGTTCACTCACGAACGCGTGACGGACGCCTACGCCAGAACTATGCAGGCAAGGCATAACGAAGAAGTGTATTGGCGATTCGGCATTTGGCGCAGCATCACCACGACTATGGAATAACTTACCTGTGAACATTCGGGCATCTGGAACATTATCTGGATTTAGAAAGTCTTTAAAGACATATCTTTTTATTAGACATTTTAATTAATTCAAATTGTTGTGAAATGACGGACACTGCTTTTGAATTTCGTTTTAGTGTTATACACGTTTTAATCAGTGTTTATGTTTTCTTGATTAATGTATAGATAATTTACATACACAGATTTAGTAAATGTTACAATTTTTATATTTTATATTAATTTATATAATTTACAAAGGTTTAGTACTATACATCTTTAAAACAGTGTTTAATTTATTTAAAATTGATTTATATGATTTATATAATTTACATACAAAGGTTTACTAGTGTACATCTTAACAAAAATTTGATTTGATTTTTATTAATTTATATAATTTACATTTGCATTTATTAATACATTTATCATATGTCTTGTACAGCGCATCGATCTGCCATGCTGGAATTACCGCTATAGAAATACAGTTTTTGTATTATTATTATGTTACACAATTCATCGCATCTGCGGTGCAACGTCGGCAGATTTACCATCTGCAGGATATTTTCGTACGGATAACCTGGACATATAGATTTGAGACACCTTTTTTTGAATAATTGTTATGTTATCCGATAAATATTTAGATCTAATCGTATGCCACACATGGCACGCATATTCGACTACAGCTCTAATTACAGATACATGAATTCTAATTAAATCGTTTCGGTTGATACCAGCACGTTTCAATTGATAAATCATGTACACTCTCTGTCTTGCCTTTGGAATTATGTCTTAAGTCAGATGCTATACAGTTACACCGAGAACCTTTGCTTGATATATATATATATATATATATATATATATATATATATATATATATATATATATATATATATATATATATATATACTGCTCTGCGACGAGAAAGGCGAGCTTTGCAGATAAATAAATACATTAAGTTAAACTAAAATACATGTCCATTACTAGCCGATCTGAAAATGCTCTAAACACCACGGAATTAAGGAATTTATGTAGTGATTAGATTGTGTCCTTGGGATAGGTAACTTGTTACACAACCTCAAGGCACACTTCGACCATTTGGTAATAACGCATTCAGTTTGTGAACGTTACTCTTCATTTTAGCGAAATACACTCTACACTCTTTTCATTAAACTATGAAAACACTAAGATGGTGATCTTTACATCAAAACATCATCTGAAGACGTACGGGGGTTGCTCCTTGACGACAGGAGATGACAGGGTTTCACCAGCAGACCGCATAAGGAATCTACGAGTTCAAACAAACGAAGCCGCGAAAACTGCAGTTAACGCTCTCGTCACCTCTCGCCTGGACTACTGCAACTCACTGTTACATAACATACCGTTATCACAGACAGCTCGGTTACAGCGTGTCCAGAACAATGCAGCCAGGCTAATAACACGCACCAATAAACACGACCACATCACACCAGTGTTGAAGGAGCTGCATTGGCTGCCAGTTGAGAGCTGAAATGCCTTCAAAATGTTGGTAATGACTTTTAAATGCATGAATGGTTTGGCACCGTCTTATCTTGTTGAACTTGTTCACTCACGAACGCGTGACGGACGCCTACGCCAGAACTATGCAGGCAAGGCATAACGAAGAAGTGTATTGGCGATTCGGCATTTGGCGCAGCATCACCACGACTATGGAATAACTTACCTGTGAACATTCGGGCATCTGGAACATTATCTGGATTTAGAAAGTCTTTAAAGACATATCTTTTTATTAGACATTTTAATTAATTCAAATTGTTGTGAAATGACGGACACTGCTTTTGAATTTCGTTTTAGTGTTATACACGTTTTAATCAGTGTTTATGTTTTCTTGATTAATGTATAGATAATTTACATACACAGATTTAGTAAATGTTACAATTTTTATATTTTATATTAATTTATATAATTTACAAAGGTTTAGTACTATACATCTTTAAAACAGTGTTTAATTTATTTAAAATTGATTTATATGATTTATATAATTTACATACAAAGGTTTACTAGTGTACATCTTAACAAAAATTTGATTTGATTTTTATTAATTTATATAATTTACATTTGCATTTATTAATACATTTATCATATGTCTTGTACAGCGCATCGATCTGCCATGCTGGAATTACCGCTATAGAAATACAGTTTTTGTATTATTATTATGTTACACAATTCATCGCATCTGCGGTGCAACGTCGGCAGATTTACCATCTGCAGGATATTTTCGTACGGATAACCTGGACATATAGATTTGAGACACCTTTTTTTGAATAATTGTTATGTTATCCGATAAATATTTAGATCTAATCGTATGCCACACATGGCACGCATATTCGACTACAGCTCTAATTACAGATACATGAATTCTAATTAAATCGTTTCGGTTGATACCAGCACGTTTCAATTGATAAATCATGTACACTCTCTGTCTTGCCTTTGGAATTATGTCTTAAGTCAGATGCTATACAGTTACACCGAGAACCTTTGCTTGATATATATATATATATATATATATATATATATATATATATATATATATATATATATATATATATATATACTGCTCTGCGACGAGAAAGGCGAGCTTTGCAGATAAATAAATACATTAAGTTAAACTAAAATACATGTCCATTACTAGCCGATCTGAAAATGCTCTAAACACCACGGAATTAAGGAATTTATGTAGTGATTAGATTGTGTCCTTGGGATAGGTAACTTGTTACACAACCTCAAGGCACACTTCGACCATTTGGTAATAACGCATTCAGTTTGTGAACGTTACTCTTCATTTTAGCGAAATACACTCTACACTCTTTTCATTAAACTATGAAAACACTAAGATGGTGATCTTTACATCAAAACATCATCTGAAGACGTACGGGGGTTGCTCCTTGACGACAGGAGATGACAGGGTTTCACCAGCAGACCGCATAAGGAATCTACGAGTTCAAACAAACGAAGCCGCGAAAACTGCAGTTAACGCTCTCGTCACCTCTCGCCTGGACTACTGCAACTCACTGTTACATAACATACCGTTATCACAGACAGCTCGGTTACAGCGTGTCCAGAACAATGCAGCCAGGCTAATAACACGCACCAGTAAACACGACCACTTCACACTAGTGTTGAAGGAGCAGCATTTGCTGCCAGTTGAGAGCTGAAATGCCTTCAAAATGTTGGTAATGACTTTTAAATGCATGAATGGTTTGGCACCGTCTTATCTTGTTGAACTTGTTCACTCACGAACGCGTGACGGACGCCTACGCCAGAACTATGCAGGCAAGGCATAACGAAGAAGTGTATTGGCGATTCGGCATTTGGCGCAGCATCACCACGACTATGGAATAACTTACCTGTGAACATTCGGGCATCTGGAACATTATCTGGATTTAGAAAGTCTTTAAAGACATATCTTTTTATTAGACATTTTAATGAATTAAATTTTTTATGAAATGACGGACACTGCTTTTGAATTTATGTTTAGTGTTATACACGTTTTAAACAGTGTTTATGTTTTTTTGATTACTGTATAGATAATTTACATACACATATTTAGTAAATGTTACAATTTTTATAGTTTATATTAATTTATATAATTTACAAAGGCTTAGTACTATACATCTTTAAAACAGTGTTTCATTTATTTAAAATTGATTTATATGATTTATATAATTTACATACAAAGGTTTACTAGTGTACGTCTTAAACCAAATTTGATTTGATATATATTAATTTATATAATTTACATTTGCATTTATTAATACATTTATCATATGTCTTGTACAGCGCATCGATCTGCCATGCTGGAATTACCGCTATAGAAATACAGTTTTTGAATTATTATTATGTTACACAATTCATCGCATCTGCGGTGCAACGTCGGCAGATTTACCATCTGCAGGATATTTTCGTACGGATAACCTGGACATATAGATTTGAGACACCTTTTTTTGAATAATTGTTATGTTATCCGATAAATATTTAGATCTGATCGTATGCCACACATGGCACGCATATTCGACTACAGCTCTAATTACAGATACATGAATTCTAATTAAATCGTTTCGGTTGATACCAGCACGTTTCAATTGATAAATCATGTACACTCTCTGTCTTGCCTTTGGAATTATGTCTTAAGTCAGATGCTATACAGTTACACCGAGAACCTTTGCTTGATATATATATATATATATATATATATATATATATATATATATATATATATATATATATATATATATATATACTGCTCTGCGACGAGAAAGGCGAGCTTTGCAGATAAATAAATACATTAAGTTAAACTAAAATACATGTCCATTACTAGCCGATCTGAAAATGCTCTAAACACCACGGAATTAAGGAATTTATGTAGTGATTAGATTGTGTCCTTGGGATAGGTAACTTGTTACACAACCTCAAGGCACACTTCGACCATTTGGTAATAACGCATACAGTTTGTGAACGTTACTCTTCATTTTAGCGAAATACACTCTACACTCTTTTCATTAAACTATGAAAACACTAAGATGGTGATCTTTACATCAAAACATCATCTGAAGACGTACGGGGGTTGCTCCTTGACGACAGGAGATGACAGGGTTTCACCAGCAGACCGCATAAGGAATCTACGAGTTCAAACAAACGAAGCCGCGAAAACTGCAGTTAACGCTCTCGTCACCTCTCGCCTGGACTACTGCAACTCACTGTTACATAACATACCGTTATCACAGACAGCTCGGTTACAGCGTGTCCAGAACAATGCAGCCAGGCTAATAACACGCACCAGTAAACACGACCACTTCACACTAGTGTTGAAGGAGCAGCATTTGCTGCCAGTTGAGAGCTGAAATGCCTTCAAAATGTTGGTAATGACTTTTAAATGCATGAATGGTTTGGCACCGTCTTATCTTGTTGAACTTGTTCACTCACGAACGCGTGACGGACGCCTACGCCAGAACTATGCAGGCAAGGCATAACGAAGAAGTGTATTGGCGATTCGGCATTTGGCGCAGCATCACCACGACTATGGAATAACTTACCTGTGAACATTCGGGCATCTGGAACATTATCTGGATTTAGAAAGTCTTTAAAGACATATCTTTTTATTAGACATTTTAATGAATTAAATTTTTTATGAAATGACGGACACTGCTTTTGAATTTATGTTTAGTGTTATACACGTTTTAAACAGTGTTTATGTTTTTTTGATTACTGTATAGATAATTTACATACACATATTTAGTAAATGTTACAATTTTTATAGTTTATATTAATTTATATAATTTACAAAGGCTTAGTACTATACATCTTTAAAACAGTGTTTCATTTATTTAAAATTGATTTATATGATTTATATAATTTACATACAAAGGTTTACTAGTGTACGTCTTAAACCAAATTTGATTTGATATATATTAATTTATATAATTTACATTTGCATTTATTAATACATTTATCATATGTCTTGTACAGCGCATCGATCTGCCATGCTGGAATTACCGCTATAGAAATACAGTTTTTGAATTATTATTATGTTACACAATTCATCGCATCTGCGGTGCAACGTCGGCAGATTTACCATCTGCAGGATATTTTCGTACGGATAACCTGGACATATAGATTTGAGACACCTTTTTTTGAATAATTGTTATGTTATCCGATAAATATTTAGATCTGATCGTATGCCACACATGGCACGCATATTCGACTACAGCTCTAATTACAGATACATGAATTCTAATTAAATCGTTTCGGTTGATACCAGCACGTTTCAATTGATAAATCATGTACACTCTCTGTCTTGCCTTTGGAATTATGTCTTAAGTCAGATGCTATACAGTTACACCGAGAACCTTTGCTTGATATATATATATATATATATATATATATATATATATATATATATATATATATATATATATATATACTGCTCTGCGACGAGAAAGGCGAGCTTTGCAGATAAATAAATACATTAAGTTAAACTAAAATACATGTCCATTACTAGCCGATCTGAAAATGCTCTAAACACCACGGAATTAAGGAATTTATGTAGTGATTAGATTGTGTCCTTGGGATAGGTAACTTGTTACACAACCTCAAGGCACACTTCGACCATTTGGTAATAACGCATTCAGTTTGTGAACGTTACTCTTCATTTTAGCGAAATACACTCTACACTCTTTTCATTAAACTATGAAAACACTAAGATGGTGATCTTTACATCAAAACATCATCTGAAGACGTACGGGGGTTGCTCCTTGACGACAGGAGATGACAGGGTTTCACAAGCAGACCGCATAAGGAATCTACGAGTTCAAACAAACGAAGCCGCGAAAACTGCAGTTAACGCTCTCGTCACCTCTCGCCTGGACTACTGCAACTCACTGTTACATAACATACCGTTATCACAGACAGCTCGGTTACAGCGTGTCCAGAACAATGCAGCCAGGCTAATAACACGCACCAATAAACACGACCACATCACACCAGTGTTGAAGGAGCTGCATTGGCTGCCAGTTGAGAGCTGAAATGCCTTCAAAATGTTGGTAATGACTTTTAAATGCATGAATGGTTTGGCACCGTCTTATCTTGTTGAACTTGTTCACTCACGAACGCGTGACGGACGCCTACGCCAGAACTATGCAGGCAAGGCATAACGAAGAAGTGTATTGGCGATTCGGCATTTGGCGCAGCATCACCACGACTATGGAATAACTTACCTGTGAACATTCGGGCATCTGGAACATTATCTGGATTTAGAAAGTCTTTAAAGACATATCTTTTTATTAGACATTTTAATTAATTCAAATTGTTGTGAAATGACGGACACTGCTTTTGAATTTCGTTTTAGTGTTATACACGTTTTAATCAGTGTTTATGTTTTCTTGATTAATGTATAGATAATTTACATACACAGATTTAGTAAATGTTACAATTTTTATATTTTATATTAATTTATATAATTTACAAAGGTTTAGTACTATACATCTTTAAAACAGTGTTTAATTTATTTAAAATTGATTTATATGATTTATATAATTTACATACAAAGGTTTACTAGTGTACATCTTAACAAAAATTTGATTTGATTTTTATTAATTTATATAATTTACATTTGCATTTATTAATACATTTATCATATGTCTTGTACAGCGCATCGATCTGCCATGCTGGAATTACCGCTATAGAAATACAGTTTTTGTATTATTATTATGTTACACAATTCATCGCATCTGCGGTGCAACGTCGGCAGATTTACCATCTGCAGGATATTTTCGTACGGATAACCTGGACATATAGATTTGAGACACCTTTTTTTGAATAATTGTTATGTTATCCGATAAATATTTAGATCTAATCGTATGCCACACATGGCACGCATATTCCACTACAGCTCTAATTACAGATACATGAATTCTAATTAAATCGTTTCGGTTGATACCAGCACGTTTCAATTGATAAATCATGTACACTCTCTGTCTTGCCTTTGGAATTATGTCTTAAGTCAGATGCTATACAGTTACACCGAGAACCTTTGCTTGATATATATATATATATATATATATATATATATATATATATATATATATATATATATATATATATATATATATATATATATATATACTGCTCTGCGACGAGAAAGGCGAGCTTTGCAGATAAATAAATACATTAAGTTAAACTAAAATACATGTCCATTACTAGCCGATCTGAAAATGCTCTAAACACCACGGAATTAAGGAATTTATGTAGTGATTAGATTGTGTCCTTGGGATAGGTAACTTGTTACACAACCTCAAGGCACACTTCGACCATTTGGTAATAACGCATTCAGTTTGTGAACGTTACTCTTCATTTTAGCGAAATACACTCTACACTCTTTTCATTAAACTATGAAAACACTAAGATGGTGATCTTTACATCAAAACATCATCTGAAGACGTACGGGGGTTGCTCCTTGACGACAGGAGATGACAGGGTTTCACCAGCAGACCGCATAAGGAATCTACGAGTTCAAACAAACGAAGCCGCGAAAACTGCAGTTAACGCTCTCGTCACCTCTCGCCTGGACTACTGCAACTCACTGTTACATAACATACCGTTATCACAGACAGCTCGGTTACAGCGTGTCCAGAACAATGCAGCCAGGCTAATAACACGCACCAGTAAACACGACCACTTCACACTAGTGTTGAAGGAGCAGCATTTGCTGCCAGTTGAGAGCTGAAATGCCTTCAAAATGTTGGTAATGACTTTTAAATGCATGAATGGTTTGGCACCGTCTTATCTTGTTGAACTTGTTCACTCACGAACGCGTGACGGACGCCTACGCCAGAACTATGCAGGCAAGGCATAACGAAGAAGTGTATTGGCGATTCGGCATTTGGCGCAGCATCACCACGACTATGGAATAACTTACCTGTGAACATTCGGGCATCTGGAACATTATCTGGATTTAGAAAGTCTTTAAAGACATATCTTTTTATTAGACATTTTAATGAATTAAATTTTTTATGAAATGACGGACACTGCTTTTGAATTTATGTTTAGTGTTATACACGTTTTAAACAGTGTTTATGTTTTTTTGATTACTGTATAGATAATTTACATACACATATTTAGTAAATGTTACAATTTTTATAGTTTATATTAATTTATATAATTTACAAAGGCTTAGTACTATACATCTTTAAAACAGTGTTTCATTTATTTAAAATTGATTTATATGATTTATATAATTTACATACAAAGGTTTACTAGTGTACGTCTTAAACCAAATTTGATTTGATATATATTAATTTATATAATTTACATTTGCATTTATTAATACATTTATCATATGTCTTGTACAGCGCATCGATCTGCCATGCTGGAATTACCGCTATAGAAATACAGTTTTTGAATTATTATTATGTTACACAATTCATCGCATCTGCGGTGCAACGTCGGCAGATTTACCATCTGCAGGATATTTTCGTACGGATAACCTGGACATATAGATTTGAGACACCTTTTTTTGAATAATTGTTATGTTATCCGATAAATATTTAGATCTGATCGTATGCCACACATGGCACGCATATTCGACTACAGCTCTAATTACAGATACATGAATTCTAATTAAATCGTTTCGGTTGATACCAGCACGTTTCAATTGATAAATCATGTACACTCTCTGTCTTGCCTTTGGAATTATGTCTTAAGTCAGATGCTATACAGTTACACCGAGAACCTTTGCTTGATATATATATATATATATATATATATATATATATATATATATATATATATATATATATATATATATACTGCTCTGCGACGAGAAAGGCGAGCTTTGCAGATAAATAAATACATTAAGTTAAACTAAAATACATGTCCATTACTAGCCGATCTGAAAATGCTCTAAACACCACGGAATTAAGGAATTTATGTAGTGATTAGATTGTGTCCTTGGGATAGGTAACTTGTTACACAACCTCAAGGCACACTTCGACCATTTGGTAATAACGCATACAGTTTGTGAACGTTACTCTTCATTTTAGCGAAATACACTCTACACTCTTTTCATTAAACTATGAAAACACTAAGATGGTGATCTTTACATCAAAACATCATCTGAAGACGTACGGGGGTTGCTCCTTGACGACAGGAGATGACAGGGTTTCACCAGCAGACCGCATAAGGAATCTACGAGTTCAAACAAACGAAGCCGCGAAAACTGCAGTTAACGCTCTCGTCACCTCTCGCCTGGACTACTGCAACTCACTGTTACATAACATACCGTTATCACAGACAGCTCGGTTACAGCGTGTCCAGAACAATGCAGCCAGGCTAATAACACGCACCAGTAAACACGACCACTTCACACTAGTGTTGAAGGAGCAGCATTTGCTGCCAGTTGAGAGCTGAAATGCCTTCAAAATGTTGGTAATGACTTTTAAATGCATGAATGGTTTGGCACCGTCTTATCTTGTTGAACTTGTTCACTCACGAACGCGTGACGGACGCCTACGCCAGAACTATGCAGGCAAGGCATAACGAAGAAGTGTATTGGCGATTCGGCATTTGGCGCAGCATCACCACGACTATGGAATAACTTACCTGTGAACATTCGGGCATCTGGAACATTATCTGGATTTAGAAAGTCTTTAAAGACATATCTTTTTATTATACATTTTAATGAATTAATTTTTTTATGAAATGACGGACACTGCTTTTGAATTTATGTTTAGTGTTATACACGTTTTAAACAGTGTTTATGTTTTTTTTGATTACTGTATAGATAATTTACATACACATATTTAGTAAATGTTACAATTTTTATAGTTTATATTAATTTATATAATTTACAAAGGCTTAGTACTATACATCTTTAAAACAGTGTTTCATTTATTTAAAATTGATTTATATGATTTATATAATTTACATACAAAGGTTTACTAGTGTACGTCTTAAACCAAATTTGATTTGATATATATTAATTTATATAATTTACATTTGTATTTATTAATACATTTATCATATGTCTTGTACAGCGCATCGATCTGCCATGCTGGAATTACTGCTATAGAAATACAGTTTTTGTATTATTATTATATTACACAATTCATCGCATCTGCGGTGCAACGTCGGCAGGTTTACCATCTGCAGGATATTTTTGTACGGATAACCTGGACATATAGATTTGAGACACCTTTTTAGAATAATTTATGTGTTATTCAATAAATATTTAGATCAGTTCGTATGCCACACAGGACACGCATATTCGACTACAGCTCTAATTACAGATACAGGAATTATAATTAAATCGTTTTGGTTGATACCAGCACGTTTGAATTGATAAATCATGTACACTCCCTGTCTTGCCTTTGAAACTATTTCTTAAGTCAGATGATATACAGTTACACCGAGAACCTTTTCTTGATATATATATATATATATATATATATATATATATATATATATATATATATATATATATATATATATATATATCAAACACTCAACAAGTCTGTGAAAAGTATATATTGTGAGGGTTGCTGCGTTGCCGCTTGAATGTTCATAGTGTATAACAAATACTGAATATAACAAAATCTATAGCATCATATAGGTAACAGCATGTTATTGGCTAATGCATTCGAAGTCATGAAAATAATAGTAAACCAGCTGGACACATGGCGCGCATTTCTTCACATTGTAACCTCCCGATGGAAAATTCTCAAATATGGAATACACAACAGGTCTGTCATTGACTAAGATCAAACGAGCCAACAGAAATACTTGTTTTTCATAACATTGAATAGTGTATTTAGTTTCGGTTCCCTACAACACTGTGATATGTATTACTTGATGGAACATCCGTAACTTACCTTGCGCAACAAACGTGAAGACCTACATCAGCCAGAAAACTAAGTGAGCATCACGCGCCACGTCCATCGCTGCCGCGTTCTGTCACTCCACTGTCTGTCACCTCTAGATATTACCAGTCTCATATACCCAGGCGTTGTTGCATTACGTTGATTCACGTGTATGCATTGTCGCGACACATCGAGATAAAAATCAAATAATCAATAACAGTGAAAACATTACTTTTACCCCACATCTGCCGAGCCAGCGAGCGCTTAGACATACGATCTGGAGTTTTAAATGTTCGGTTGGCTGGCATGCAGACACGATTGTCAGCAACGTCAATGATGTGCTGGAAGACATGAACTGGGTGAGGTGTGCTCGTGCTAATTCAATAACTGGACAAACCGATAGGACCTTTGCCGAATTTAAGTCCGATTATTTTTCTTTCAGTACTCGGATAGACACTGTCAGTTATCGAATAAATGTCGTATTCACAATCGGGTTTCCAACGCCAACACAAATATATCGACGTCGTTATCGACAGACAGACAAACAGACAGACAGACAGACAGACAGACAGACAGACAGACAGACAGACAGACAGACAGACAGACAGACAGACAGACAGACAGACAGACAGACAGACAGACAGACAGACAGACAGACAGACAGACAGACAGACAGACAGACATACAGACAGACAGACAGACAGACAGACAGACAGACATACATACATACATACATACATACATACAGACAGTCAGACAGACAGACAGTCAGACAGACAGACAGACAGACAGACCGACACGCGCGCGCGCGCGTGCGCGCGCGCGTGCGTGCGTGCGTGCGTGCGTGCGTGCGTGCGTGCGTGCGTGCGTGCGTGCGTGCGTGTATTATTGTTACTGTTTGAACTTCTGACACAGTCTTCAAGACTGACCTGTTCACCAGATTGTGTGTTCGCAGTATTCAGCGCACGCTGCCTTCAGGAGCTTGTAGAGAATGCGTGCTCATAGAATGAACGCCAGAAGGCGTGTTCTAGTGACACTTGTGCGGACAGAAGTTATTATGTTGCAAACACGAAACCACACCCATATCTATTATGGCCCGCGTCCACCGCCCTTCTGGACATCATGCTCAAAGTGACACACATATCTCTGTGTGTAGGCCTCCAAACCTCGGTCACGACAACCATATGGTGTCATACCGATCAGATCAGTTCCACAGGTTGTCCGCTGATCTTCTTGTAAATTGCATCACTAAGCAGTCTTATTTGTAACGGCTGACATGCTAAACAATGTCCAAATATTGTAACACAATCACTTAGAGCAGTCACGTTGAACTAGTGATGTCTGGTTTCGATCTCATCCACTTTAACATTGACCTCTGCAGAGATTAGCAATCACTTTGAAATACATTATTCTACCCATCAGGCATGAGTGTGGATATATCAATAATATGTAACATGTATTATTAATGTCGTTGTGTATGAGCAACCTTTTAGGGCTTGTTGATTTCAAATAATTTTTTTGAATTCGTAGATATGTATATATATATATATATATATATATATATATATATATATATATATATATATATATATATATTACATATATATATATATATTATATATATTAAAAAGTAATATAATGGAATAACTGTGAGTGGTGTAGTTCTTAAATTGTGGAAACGGTTCATTTTGACGGCCACCATTTTATAAAATATCGAATAGGAGGTTTGACTATGGTTAACTGTAAACTCTTTCACAAATGTTAAATGTTTCTTAAGATATAGGAACATTAATATTGACGGCTACCATCTTTAAAGATGTTGGATGTGAATGTCGGATATGGTAAACGATATACATTTATCTTACGGACAGCATCGCTACGTTCTATTGCAAATTCAGCACACCAAATATCGACCAACTTGCCTTTATTCTAGCAAAACATTGACTGTGGCACCATCGCATTTTGTGTTTCTCATAACAAATCATATAAATTACCGTAGAAAGACATTTCGGTGGCTTACCAGGTTAGACAATAACTACACATGCTGCCTGTCGCATGCTATCGTTATTGTGCTAGCAAACGCCTACAAGGGGCAGATGTACATTTACGTTAAACCAATTTCACATTAACTGCATATATATGATATGCTGGTAGTGTCATAATACCGCTTTTATTGACGCAGGCACGCGTTCATCGTCTATGTAATGTGGTGGCACTACGTCCTTCAAAGAGACCAGAACACCGAGCCACACGTGATCTCGTGCGATGTTTTCATTCGTGTGCTGCGTTCCAAAGACGCCGGTTGAGTTTCAGGAGGCGTCTGACGCGCTGACGGTCAAATTCTTGTTTCTCGGTCACGATTCCTCCAAAACGAGACCTGGCTGATCCGCGACCGCAGGTTGGCCGGGCGATACTGCAAACCACACAGCAACGGATGTTTGGAAAGCTCATATCGTCGTTCGATGTTTTAGGCAACTATAGAGTAGCTTAGGACATAACGGCCATTTTTCATCGGTACCATAAACAATTGTGGATATCCAAGATATGTAGTCTCAGAGTGATTTACTTCCTTGTCATAGGTTCAATATTTATGTTAACAATTTTAATATACTGGTTTCATAACGAGGTTGTGGATAATTTGGCGGGTCTTCAATATAGGCGTTATACCCCATATATTTGGTGTAAAATGTATAATCTTGATTACACAGACTCCGCGAGCTGGCAGCACGTTCTAGTCCCCACGTCCGCCCGGGATATTAAATTGCTGTCAATGTTGCCGCCAGCGCGACCTTACACTAAAATAGGGAAGAGACGCTGACTGACTCTCAGGCCAACTATGAAATATACTTATATTCACACAAAATAAACAGAAATACAAATTTGAAGTTATTTTGTAAGAACTGCACGTACTTTGGAGCATAATCGGTTTAAAGTACGACGTATATAAAGAAGTAATTATAGAAGAATTAGCCTCGGTTACTCAGACACCTGAGGTGGCAGCACCTTTTGGCCTTCGACCCGGATAACATTCAAAAGCCGGCTAAGACACCAGACGCCAACGAAGTTACGCAGCCGAACGACAGTTGCTTAAATGAGACTACGAAACGTCCAGCTCGTGGCTCCGATTGAATATTACTCTCACATATCACCTAGAACTTACAACTGAGGGATGTAAGCAATTATATATATATATATATATATATATATATATATATATATATATATATATATATATATATATACTTTTTACGATATGCATTACCACCTTTGTCACAGGTTTCCGATATTATTGTATGAAGTACTACATAAATAGAAACAACTGTTATAATCCTGACGCTATTTTTAATGCGAACATTTAACACCACCACTGCAACGACTACGATACACCACTCATACCTGTATGAGCCACTGTCCGGAGCGAGACTGCGGCCGGTTGTAGGCGAAGGTGATGATGCCGGTGAGGGCGACAAGGACCGTGATGGCGAGACTGATGCCGATGGCGGCGCCGGCGCCGACACGCCGATGTGTCGTCCACGCCTGTACGACCGGGGGCCGACCGGCGGAGGCGGGCGAGGTCTCGTACATCACCGGGGTGTAGTCGTTGCTGTACGCCACAGATGGGGCGATGCAAGCGTCGAAGGCCGGGTCCTCCCCGGGAAGACACAGCCGCGTTGTTGTTTTGCCACCTGCGGAAGAGGTCACCGGGGAGGAACTGGTGACGTCACCCGGCTGACATTGTTCCGCGGTGCTGTTCTGCAACAAGACCGGGGAGAGTCGTGTTTTTAAGTGAGCTTGATGGAATGGTCCGAGCGAAGGGTTGACTGCCGACTAAGACGTGCCGTGGAACAGCGCAGCAGATCGGGTGTTCGTGCAACAGGTCAGATATGGACCAACACGTTTTCTTTTTATTTAATGTACCAATAATTTTATTGATCGATTTATTCTAATATTTTATTAACTTATTATTTTAGCTTCCAGTATCGTATCCTTTACAATGCATGACCGTGAAACTCAATGTATAAATAATTTATTTATCTATTTATTATAAATATTTTATTAATTTATTCATAGTTTTAATGTACACTTAATGTACAGTTAATTGTATTTAGCTATTTGTCATATTTATTTTATTAACTTATTACTTCAGCACACAGTCACGTTACAACTGCAGGATAGTGAAACATCACTTTTTAGCAGTAAATACTTGAAGACTGTTTGACGGGCTGCCCGCAGATTTGACCTGTGTCTTAATGTGCAAACAGCGCCCTGCACTTGACGGCTTGTGGTCGATCGTTGATTCAAACAATGGTCGATTTGTCTTTCGCTGATCCCGGATAGCCGAGGAAGCCTCAGAACACAACATGTACGAAACATATCGGCAATGAAAGGTACAAGCAGTCACGACACGCTCTAGACATCGCTTTAATCTTATCAATACTCAGGCCAAAAATAAGAGGGAAAAACACACAAAAGAGGAACAAACGATGACGACATTAATCTTCGTTTGAGTTGTTTGAAAGTTCCCGCAACATATTTCATGACATAACGTCATATATATGTGCAATGTAAAATTAATTGAACTAAAACCCATATCAGCCGACGATCGGGGGTAGGGTGAGTTATGAGAAGGCGGATGGCACAGTTAATTGTGAAGAAGCATTTTGGACAAAATAAGATGTAATAAATGCCAAGAAGAAAGAAACATCTGAGAGAGTCCAACAATATCTAGCTGATGCTGACAAATTCCAGGGTGAAGGACAAGACTAACAAGACAATTTATCATAATGTTTCGCAAAAGAAGTTAGCGGTTTCACGCCAGAAGCAATATATGTCTACGAGTACGACAGCTCCTTACTGAGGAATTTCAATAACGTTGTTAATAATTATTAAACCCGGTTTTGTACTTTAATATCCACTTTTATCCTGAACAGTGTTCTTGAGTGCCTTAAAACTGTCAACACCACGAAACGCCAGCAGTATATTGTCGCCCGTATGTCACGAAAAGAGTATCCTCAGTAACACGGCAATAGGTATGTGCGTGTTGAACAAATTCATTCATTTTATCAACATATTTTCTTTAAAGATGAGTTTTCCGTAAGTGCTCCTTATATTATTGAAATGGTCCCCTGCAATTGGACATGTAGCAATATTAGTTGTTATTTCATCATTTGAAACGTATACTATTTTACTCACATCTGTAGGGCAGCCAGCGTTCTGCCATTGTTGTCGGCTACGGTCAATGCCACTCGAACATCGATCGACCACTCGGCACCAGTAGCAGTCGAACCCAATGGATGCCGTCGTACAATCCTTGCAGTTGTGGATACGATTGCACGCTGTCATATATATATATATATATATATATATATATATATATATATATATATATATATATATATATATATATATATATATGTATGTATATATATATTTATATATTTATATAGGTATATTTGCTGACATTTATATATACATACATATAAATATACATATATATATATATATATATATATATATATATGTGACAGCAAATACACCTTTATATATATATATATATATATATATATATATATATATATATATATATATATATGTATGTATATGTATATATATACAAGTGTGTTTGCTATTTTCAACATACAATGTACATTTCATATCGAATAGGAATGTGTTCTACTTTTTGAGTCACGTACTGAATATATATATATATATATATATATATATATATATACATATATATATATGTATATATATATATATATATATATATATATATATATATACATACATACACTATACACTAATACACACACACACACACACATATATATATATATATATATATATATATATATATATATATATATATATATATATATATATATATATATATATATATATATATATATAAATAAAATTTGATACAATAAATCAATATATGTTATACTAAAATGTCCTTTGTAATGATAAAGTGTACATTAAACATGGACATTCTGAGCTAATATACATAACTAAATAATACATCTAAGATGTTCCTTAAATGGTAAAGTAAATATTTAAAAAATATGATGTTAAGCGTACGGCCTGGTAACTCTAACCAGGGTCAGGAACGGTACATGCCCGCCAAAGTGGTGAAAACAGCCAAGTTAGCATTCCAAGATTGATCAAAACGTTTGTCATCACTATTTCCAATATGCAGACACCTCATCTCACTGAGGTGTTTGCATTATGAAAATTGTCATGACAAACGTTGTCAATACATCCGCTAGTTAACGTTTACTGGAGATTGCTAACTTTGTATTCCACGAGGAACCTATTTGGGACTGTTCCATAGATAACATCAAGACTGGTATAACAAAGTCTGCTTGGTAAGGGAGTTTGAATAACAGCAACACAGTTTATACATGTGTCAGAAACCAATTTCTCTCCGAGATGTGTGGGACTAGGACAGTGACAAGACACTCACTTGGCAAAGGAGTCAGAAACACAACAGTCGACGTAACTATCTCATCCCACGGTATTTCTACTTTGTGGTATTGGAAGATCGTCGAAACTGTTAACAAAAAACGACCTGATACTTCACCTTGGCCACATCACCAAGCATGCGCTTGCTATCAAAATGCACGTAGGATTAGAAGATAAACTATGATGATTAATTAATCAAACAAATTGCATTGCTAACATAGCTGTTAAAGGTATCTGAATTGAACGTTTCAACTAAATTGATTTCAACATAAGTAAAATGTTTGGGATTTAGACAAATATATACAGTTACATGGTGGACATACATCGCAACGAAAAACGCGCGTTACCTAGTTTTCTATAGAATTACCGCTTACCAGTACAATTGCCAAATTTCGACGTTCCTGCAGATGCAATACATTTCAACAAGTTGTTTCAGCAGACATTGAATTTCAACTTCGATAACAATGTCGCCGTGTGATACATCACAGACACGCACACGCACACGCACACGCACACGCACACGCACACGCACACGCACACGCACACGCACACGCACACGCACACGCACACGCACACGCACACGCACACGCACACGCACACGCACACGCACACGCACACGCACACGCACACGCACACGCACACGCACACGCACACGCACACGCACACGCACACGCACACGCCGCGCAGACTGTTTGTGTTGATTGTATGCAACGTGTTTTTGTTGTTGTAAACCACCAATCTAAACAACGACTGACCGGAGTGCGATTCAATGATAAAGGCGTCGCTCAGTCCCACTGCGACGGGATGGGACCAGCTCCCGATATTGTCAATGCGTATGGGAACCTGCGGAGTAAAAGGAAGTGATCAGAAACGACGTACATAGTTGAGTACAATGTTTCTCTCAACTAAATTGAAATCTGCAGATATGCTACGTGGCGGAAAGGTGAAGAAAACTGTCCAATCTACGAGATTGTTCACCAATATAAATTCATATTACCCTGGTGCGATTGGATTGCTCCTTAACATATAACAAGAAGATATGGTTAGACCTACTCTGGGCACAAAACAGCAATACAAATTCAGTATGTGTGTACGAATATATATATATATATATATATATATATATACATATATATATATATATATATATATATATATATATATATATATATGTATATATATATGTATATATATATATATATATATATGTATATATATATATATATATATATATATATATATATATATATACATATACATATACATATACATATACATATACATATACATATACATATACATATACATATACATATACATATACATATATATATATAGATATATATATATATATATATATATATATATATATATATATATATATATATACATATATACATATATATATATGTATATATATATATTTATATATATATATATATATATATATATATATATATATATATATATATATATATATTACGATCTTTTGTCAAGTTTACGGCAACAGGAGGAAGACGATCGTTTATAAACCTAACCTGTTTGTAGGCGAATGTGATGTTTCCGTTCTTGTACAAAGTCACCTGGAAACTGAACGTCCCCGCTGCAACACAACCAAGACAACGGTGCTTAGTGGATCACTGGCAACAAACCGAATGTTAATGTTAACGTTGCTTCGTCGACTCGTTTCTCTCATCGATACTAAGTTGCCATTTGCATAACGTTTAGACATATCACAAGGTTTAAGCATTTTACATTGTAGCTTCACATGGCATCATAAAATGTCTGGATTGCGTCACCCCAATTGGACCTTGACATGATACGCGTAGTCAATACTTCCAGGTCCTCTGTCTGCTGCCGTCAGTATCAGTTAGATATTTTTTAGTGTTGTCTTCTGAATTGGGCAAACACTCGTCTTTGATCTAGGCTCTATGTGCACAAAAACAGACTCTACTTGGAGAAGGATATACGAAAAGAAACATTTATACTAAATTACGTTATTTCAAGACAGCCGTGCACGACGTCATCGCCAGATTCATTACAGGTGGCTCTTTTGTGAGAGTAAAAATGGTGGTCCCAGCAAGAAATGTGTACACAAGTCCCGTAAGCCGTGTCGGAAGCCACGTCTGGCACATGTGATGACAAAAGAGACTGGTCTTTGCACGTCGACATTGCCATCACTCATTGGAAGATCTCAGATGAATCGATCATGCAATAGTGTATATCTCGCAAGAGGCACATGGTAATAGGTAAGCGATTTGATATGAAGTATACAGCAACCACACCCGACAGAACAGATTATTTGTGGTGCCATGTCATGTTTTGTCCCTTATGGTCTGTATTTTATTCCCCCAACACCACTATGTTTTGGCCCTTGTGGTCTGTATTTCATTCCCCTAACACCACTATGTTTTAGCCCTTATGGTCTGTATTTGATTCCCCCTAACACCACTATGTTTTGGCCCTTATGGTCTGTATTTTATTCACCCTAACACCACTATGTTTTGGCCCTTATGGTCTGTATTTTATTCACCCAAACACCACTAAGTTTTGGCCCTTCTGGTCTGTATTTTATTCACCCTAACACCACAATGTTTTGGCCCTTATGGTCTGTATTTTATTCCCCCTAACACCACTATGTTTTGGCCCTTATGGTCTGTATTTTATTCCTCCTAACACCACTATGTTTTGGCCCTTATGGTCTGTATTTTATTCACCCTAACACCACTATGTGTTGGCCCTTATGGTCTGTATGTTATTCCCCCTAACACCACAATGTTTTAGCCCTTATGGTCTGTATTTTATTCCCTCTAACACCACTATGTTTTGGCACTTATGGTATGTATGTTATTCCCCCTAACACCACAATGTTAGGCCCTTATGGTCTGTATTTTATTCCCCCTAACACCACTATGTTTTGGCCCTTATGGTATGTATTTTATTCCCCCAACACCACTATGTTTTAGGCCCTTATAGTCTGTATTTTATTCCCCTTAACACTCTATGATGGACCAAAGTACGAGGAGTCGCTGAAGAAGAAGGTGAAACTGCAGATGGACATCCCACAAGTGTACGATTTGTATGCAAGATCCAAGGTAGCCACTGACTTCCTCAAGGAAAGCAAAATCAAGAATCACGTAACCTCGTCCGGGGCCCAGTTCGCGGGGCATTCGTATCTCTTATATATGACGACTTAATGAAATATATTTATGCTCTGAATTTGTGTTTTTATTACAGCCATACCTTCAGGTTTATGGTGCAGATGGAGATTCTCCCACGACACGATTACCTTCCAACCTTCAAGGGAAACATTTTCCAAAATAGCACACAGTGATCTTCAAGACTTCAACCATTTACTGCTAAAACGTGATGTTTCACTATCCTGCAGTGGTAATATGATTGTGTGCTAAACTAATAAGTTAATAGAATATATATGACATATAGATAAATACAATTAACTGTACGTTAAGTGCACATTAAAATGATGAATACGTTAATAACATTAATATAATAAATATATAAATAGGCAAATGTGTGCAAAGATGTGTTGCATGCATGAAGCAGCATCCTATGAATGTTCTACATAGGTGACAACGCCTGGAGTAGAAACCACGCAACTGTAACTAGTGCTGTTAGGATCATAATTTCAAGATATTGAAGCTATTCCGTTGCGGAATATAGAAAAAACTCCAAATCTTGTTTTCAAAAGGTAGCAACCTTTCCAGTGCGTAGCCAGAAGTGAAAGTATAAATACAAAATCAAATAAAACATATTTAAATAAACAAATCTAATATACATAAAATAAATCCGACTTTTTTTAAGAATCATCATATTTCCCCACCCTGATACCCGTTAATTGTCCGTGTTGTTAATTAATAAGTGAATGGCGACAGTAACTCGCCGATAGTCTATTTAAATATTCATCCGAATCGATCTTATTAAGAACATCAGTCAGAATAAAAAGTCAGTTACTCCATACGTGACCCGCCACGCCAAAATTAGACGCTTCTCGAAAATAATGGTATGGCGTTTTATTGGATATTTGGATAGAGCAGATTCAGACAGAAATAATGATACTTCAATTTTATTTATAGTCACATTATTTCCAGAGATACACCTATTTGAATGTCGCAAATGCAAAAGGTACTAATCTGAGAAAAACCGCTTTAAACTGTTCACTCCTTTATTTGTGAAGATTTCACTTCTTGCAGACACGTTTTGCTCCAGATGGACCAGTTTAAATACACAATAATTATGATAATGTATGTCTATGCTTGAAGCCTAAAACCCATATTTAAAATTTAGTATGATCAGCACCAATACAAGACTTTTATAGGCAGGCATGATCATCACATCGAGTCTGAGACGAGAGTGACATGTCAGATGCAAACATAGGACGTAATAGCAGTCGGCGTGTTTGAAAGTTGTAAGCAGTGAGTTTTCATAAGGCAGACAAACTAGTCAATACATTACACACTCATTACATTATTATTAAAATAATCTTATATTAGATTGCTTTAAGTACTGTATCTTTAGTGGTGAGAGAAATTAGGAACAACTGCCTGATTTTAGCATTGTGCTAGTCGGTAAAACTAAACTGCCAAAAATACCCCGTCACAGTCATGCATGAAATAATCGATTGCCACATCTCTAGGACTCGTATCGCTGAGGCCACAGCAAGCAGTTTCATTTAGAAGATAAAAGACAATGTTCTCCTTGCTTAAATTCATATAATAACTGAAATCGTTCGTTTTAACAGCGATTTGTCATGGGGAAATGCGCGTAAAAAAGACCGGAAGTCTATCTGACGATCCGTAAATGACAGCTGGCCAATCAGAGAGCTGATGTTTGGTCACGAGGTGACGCTTAGCCTTTGCGAAAGCTCCATTAACAGGCAAATTTATGGAAAGTCTTTAATGAAAATGTTGTCAGTGGTTAAAATAGAAATCCAGCTTTCCGGGGGTACCAAACGCCATCGGAGACAATTTACTTGAATTATTCTTGGTAATTTTTCGTGTCTAAAAAAATCACACTCATTAAACGATCTTTGATAGGTGTCAAAACACACCCAGATAAACACATTTAAACATTAGGCATGGCATTTAAACAACTTACATATGTTAGATCATACTATTTAGGAACGATTGCCGAGGAAAGTCATTTTTGAAAATAAATGAGTGTCATAATGTTTTGGCTCGTACATCGTTATAAGCTCCAGCGAGCAGCGTCTCATTTTGGCGTGGCGGGTCACATATTGTAAACAGATCGTACTCGGACAATTAACTGGTATTAGGGTGGGAAAATGTCATGATTCTTAAAAAAAGATTTTTTTACCCTCGAACTACTATACCACTCGAACCATCTAATTACTAGACCACTCGAACCATCTAATTACTATACCACTCGAACCATCTAATTACTATACCACTCGAACCATCTAATTACTATACCACTCGAACCATCTAATTACTATACCACTCGAACCATCTAATTACTATACCACTCGAACCATCTAATTAATTACTATACCACTCGTACCATCTAATTACTATACCACTCGAACCATCTAATTACTATACCTCTCGAACCATCTAATTAATTACTATACCACTCGTACCATCTAATTACTATACCACTCGAACCATCTAATTACTATACCACTCGAACCATCTAATTACTATACCACTCGAACCATCTAATTAATTACTATACCACTCGTACCATCTAATTACTATACCACTCGAACCATCTAATTACTATACCTCTCGAACCATCTAATTACTATACCACTCGAACCATCTAATTACTATACCACTCGAACCATCTAATTACTATACCACTCGAACCATCTAATTACTATACCACTCGAACCATCTAATTACTATACCACTCGAACCATCTAATTACTATACCACTCGAACCATCTAATTACTATACCACTCGAACCATCTAATTACTATACCACTCGAACCATCTAATTACTATACCACTCGAACCATCTAATTACTATACCACTCGAACCATCTAATTAATTCCTATACCACTCGTACCATCTAATTACTATACCACTCGAACCATCTAATTACTATACCACTCGAACCATCTAATTACTGTACCACTCATACCATCTAATTACTATACCACTCATACCATCTAATGACCACCAGTTAAAAAAAACAATAAACGAACGTTGTGGAAATGCGAGGGTTACAATGGGCTGCGATATAATCCGCCAGGTGATAGAAAGTGACTGACCTGTCCGCTTGGGGGCGACACATTGTACGTACTTTTGGCAAAGTATCTGACTGTCGACTTGTTCCCTAAACTCGTGTCAAAGTTGGCCATCAGTGGGGCGATGTACTCCGACTGTGTGAGGTGCGGGTGGACAAATGGTCCGGTGAATAAAAAACCTGCGACACGCAAAGTAGTTCGTTGCTAGCTGTCTTAACACAACCATATTCTACCGGTGGAACGTATAATGGTGCGACAAACTGTTTTTCCCCCCAATTTTTGGTACTTGCAGTTTAGGCCAGCATATCGAACAAACCATGAAAACAACCACTCACAGTCATCAAATTTCGGTTAAAGGTAAATTATTGTACGACGTGAAGGGTACATACAGAGTGTACGGCGTGAACGGTACATACAGTGTACGACGTGAACGGTACATACAGAGTGTACGACGTGAACGGTACATACAGAGTGTACGACGTGAACGGTACATACAGAGTGTACGACGTGAACGGTACATACAGAATGTACGACGTGAACGGTAAATACAGAGTGTACGACGTGAACGGTACATACAGAGTGTACGACGTGAACGGTAAATACAGAGTGTACGGCGTGAACGATACATACAGAGTGTTCGACGTGAACGGTACATACAGAGTGTACGACGTGAACGGTAAATGCAGAGTGTACGACGTGTACTGTACATAGAGTGTACGACACGAATGGCACGTACATAG
>OZ024864.1:50330104-50367604 GCA_964017155.1 Oasisia sp. SBJ-2009 | reverse complement strand
AATTGTCTTTGCGTAAGACATCGCCCATAGCTGTTCGCGGGAACCTCATTACAAACATTTATATTTTTGTTTTCATGTAGTCGTATTCTTTATGGTTTTTAAATGTATTCACATGCCTTTATTACGACAGGTTTTCGTGTAGATTGAGTGGGAGTTGACGTGCTACCCGAAACATCTTGGCTTCCTTCGACGAATGAGTATTGTTTCTCTGCAACTAAGACAACAGCTTGTGGGTGACAACACGTCAACGTTTTAAGTTTTATTCCTTTCATAGGTCCATGTTCATAGTGGCTATTTAACGATAGTGGGTTGCTTTCGACGTATCGCTACCAACGTGTGCTTGTTCGTTGCTGTTTTGATCGTATAACACCTGTATATATTTTACTACAATATCCATGTGATTGTCTTTTATGTGAATACATGAAGAACAGTATCTGATCGAGAGAGGAGAAGACGTAAATCAACACTTTGCCATCATACATACCTAGAAACAGCACCACTACAAGTCGGCCAACGGCAACGTCAATGATGCCAGGCATGGCGACGAGAGGATTTTCGAGTTCAGCTGTTAGACTCGTACAAACAGGCTTTAGTCGAAGCAGTAATGTTTTTAGTGATTATGCAGTCTAAAGTTGTTTTCTTGCAACAAAGTCGAACGTGTATTTTTGTTTTAAACTTGGTCGCGGCCATAATGTCGCGAGATGAATGCCTTATGGCGGCATTTACGTGTCTATGACGTCTGACGCAGCTACGTCATCGTTACGTCTTACGTAACATTTCTTAAATTCTTCAGATATAGGTATTGCTCAATAGCGAGATAATACCCATGGCCGTATGATATGTTTCGTTTGTAAACTGTAGCATGCTGTAGGACAATTATTGATGAAAGAAGTAAAGCAATGTGGAATGGACGAAACAACATATGTTACCTAGAGATCCTAGACCTAGACACATGCTGTAATCCTTATCGGATATTCCTGTGTTCTTCAACTTACTGGAGAAGGCCTTTTTCAAGGGAATTGCGCTGGGTTCGATTATCTCCAATCAATCAAGGTATTCATAAGGATGGTGACCTTTCGTGACCTCGCTTCCATAAGCTTCCAAGTGCTTGTATTGTATTGTATTAGGTGAACCCGTCATTTGATCAGTCGGTAGACACATGAAAGTGTTATCTTGTTTGATAACGAAGAAGGGACGGACACCGCCTTTGTCGTATCATTCGGCTTTCGTATCCCTTTCGTCTCGTCGTTCGTCCTTCCTGTCCTCTTCCTACTCATCCTCCTCTCTTGATTGGTTCGTAGACAGGGAGTGTAGTACCAGGAACTGTTTGATGACGTTGAGATCGTACCTGCCAAAATTGAAACCGATGACAGGTAGGTGAAGAAGCCATCAGCTCAGTTCTCCGATGAGGGCATTCTTTTTGGGATTGGTCGGTTTCGTTGTGACGTTTCGCCGTCCTCGTAATTCCCTGTCCAACGAGATAATATACTTGCTTCTCTTGATGGGATGATCGACTATTATTATGGTTGACGAAGAAGGGACATTTTTACGAGTTTGTGGACCTACTTCGAATCTGGACGTTAACTGCTGGCCCATTTCAAGACGTCGGTGTCTTGGGTGCTTTCGAGAAAGGCATCAAAGTCTTCGGTAGCGCTCGGTCGGTGTCGTGGTTTCCATCTTTTGGGAACTGGCGGATTGACAGACTCTATGCGTCTACCGCATACGTACCGTCCTAATGTGACGTGGTAACGCATCTCGTCTACTGAAACCTCGTTCCCACCGTAGACATCGAGTCATCTGAGGAATGTCATACGATCAGTTTAGACATTAATGCTTTTATGTGTTTAGCATATGATTTCCATATAGGATAAATGCAAGTGAGCTACTAGCCCGATCATATGTAAAACGTTGTAACGTCTACCATGTCCGTATATGAGCCAAACTATATTTGGCCCAAAACTACTATGGGATTGAAGTAATATCACATATTTATGTAAAGCAACACAGTTACGTCGAAGTGACAAACATTATACGAATAATGCGCATATCTACCATTGTCTGTGCCCCATCAGGCAAACTGCAACAGACGAAGTTACATCACGCTATATCCCGTCTAGATGGCCTAGATATATATATATATATATATGTATATATATATATATATATATATATATATATATATATATATATATATATACATGTTCACATAATTAACAATAAATCCACAACCCTTGCGCGTGATCAAAAACGCCAATAACGACTAATACGTTGCAATCAGGAAGATATATTTGTCTAAGCCGTCATGCCGGAACAATAACAATTAGTGTACGCATGCTAGAAAGTATTCATATGTTGCTGGAGACTAATAAATAGACATTAATTGTTGACAATTAATTAATAACAAAACATGAAGGAATCCATTTTTGACGTATCCACGGAAACGTTACATGTCGCCACCTTCTGGATAGATTACGTAACTAACCGTAAATGTATTCCGGTATTCGGCGTGCTTGTCACAATCACTTAATAATGCAATTATAGCATGTAGCTGTGTATTAATTTTGAATAATATAATTTAGTCACATTTAAATGATGTCATACGATAATTGTTTACATTAATGCTTTTATGTACATTGTATTTAGCAAATGATTTCCACATAGGATAAATGCAAGTAAGCTACTGGCCCGATCATATGGGAAATGTTGTAACCTACTCCATGTCCATATATAAGCTAAACTAGGTTTTGCTAATAAGTAATATGACAGTGAAGTAATATTACATATTTACGAAAAGCACTACCGTAATTTCGAACTGACAAACATTAGACGAATAATGCGCATCTCTACCATTGTCTATGCCCCATCAGACAAACTGCAACAGACGAAGGTACACCAAGATATGTCCCGTCTAGTTGGCCTAGACGTGTATACATTTTTCACATACTTAACAATATCTACGGAAATGTTAAAGGTCGCCACCTTCTGGATAAGTTACGTAACTAGCCGCAAATATATTCCGGGAGACGACATTCTTGTCACAATCACTTAATAATACAATTATAGCATGCAGTTGTGTAGATATTTTGATTTATATCATTTAGTAACATTTAAATTATGTCATACGATCAATTTAGACATTAATGCTTTTATGTATTTAGCAAATAATTTCCATAAGTGATAAATGCAAGTGAGCTACTGGCCCAATCATATGTGACACGTTGTAACCTCTTTCATGCCCGTAGATGCGCCAAACAATGTTTTTCTAAAAGGTACTATAGGATTGAAGTAATAGTACATATTTATGTAAAGCAATACCGTAATTTCGAAGTAAAAAACATTACACGAATAATGCGCGTCGCTACCACTGTCTATACTCCATCAGCCAAACGGCAACAAATGAAGGTACATCAAGCTATGTCCTCTCTACTTGGCCTAGATATGTTTATATTTTACACATAATTAACAATAAATCCACAATCCTTGTGTTATGATCAAAAACGCCAATTGCGACTAACGCGTTGCAATCAAGAAGATATATTTTTAATAGCCGACATGCCGGAGCAACAATAATTAGCGTACGTATGCAAGAAAGTATACATATGTTGCCGGAGACTAATAAATGGACATTAATTGTTCATTAGAAAGAATAGCAAAACATGAAGGAATCCATGTTTGACGTATCCACGGAAACTTTAAATGTCGCCACCTTCTGGATAAGTTAAGTAACTAGCCGTATATGTACTCCGGTAGACGGCATGCTTGTCACAATCACTTTATAATGCAATTATAGTATATATTTGTGTATTAATTTTGATAAATATAACACAGTAACATTTAAATGATGACATACTATAAATTTTTACATTAACGTGTTTATGTACATTGTATTTACCAAATCATTTCCATATAGGATAAATGCAAGTGAGCTACTGGCCTGATCATATGTGAAAAGTTGTATCCTATTCCATGCCAATTAAGACAAATACGTTGCAATCAGGAAGATATATTTTTCTAAGCCGACATGCCGATGCTATAGTAATTAAAAAATGTACGTATGCTAACAAGTATTAATATGTTGCTGGAGACTATTAAATGGACAGTAATTGTTGATTAGAAAGTATAACAAAACATGAAGGAATCCATTTTTGACGTATCCACGGAAACGATTGATGTCGCCACCTCCTGGAAAAATTACGTAACTAGCCGTAAATGTATTCCGGCAAACGACACTATCACTTAATAATGCAATTACAGCATGTAGTTGTGTATTAATTTTGATTAATATAATTTAGTAACATTTAAATGATGGCATACGATCAATTTTGACATTAATGCTTTTATGTACATTGTATTTAGCAAATGATTTTCATATTGGATAAATGCAAGTGAGCTACTGGCCCGATCATATAGCACAAGTTGTAACCTATTCCATGTCCGTAGATTAGCCAAACTACGTTTTGCTAAAAAGTGCTACGGGAGCGAAGTAATATTACATATTTATGTAAAGCAATACCGTAATTTCGAACTGACAAATATTATACGAATAATGCGAATATCTACCATTGTCTATGCCCCATCAGACAAACTGCAACAGACGAAGGTACACCAAGCTATGTCCCGTCTAGTTGGCGTAGATATGTATGCATGTTTTACATAATTAACAATAAATCCATAACCCTTGCGCATGATCAAAAACGCCAATTACGACTAATACGTTGCAATCAGGAAGATATTTTTTAAGCCGACATGCCGGAGCAATAATAATTAGTGTACGTATGCTAGAAAATATTCATATGTTGCTGGAGCCTAATAAATATACATTAATTGTTGATAAGAAAGTATAACAAAACATGAAGGAACCCATTTTTGACGTATCCACGGAAACGTTAAATGTCGCCACCTTCTGGATAAGTTACGAACCTAGCAGTAAATGTATTCCGGTAGACTGCACGCTTGTCACCATCTCTTAATAATGCAACTATAGTAGGGACCGGCAAAAAAATAGATTTATCACGTTTATGATGATACATGACGATTGTATGTATAATAGGTAACAATATACCGTTTACAGAATTGAAATATCTTTATTCAGTAAAAAGTTATGGCACATTTAAATTTCCAAATATGGTACCAAATCTGTGACCTCGGCTCTGGCCTGCAAAGCGCGCTGTGTAGCACACGTTCACACTGCATGGGGCTAAATCACTCATTTGAAATGCATTGCGTCAGCGCAATCCTGAAAATTGGCGGTATTTTTCAAAACGATTTAGCTACAATGCGCTACATGCGATTGATATGAAATTTTCAGGATGTTCTTAATAAATATCCGTCTAACTACTGTCCAAACTTAAGAAAACTTCCTCCGCGTGCTACGAAGATATAATTATCCGAACATAGCGCATATTCACTCATAAAAATAAAAATTAAATAACCCAACTAAAATATTGCAATTCACACCGCCGCATTCTCTTTCATTTTGGGTCTCAGAAAAATGTGGTTTCATCATTATACGATTAATACGAGGCTCTTAAAACGAGTTTCCCTGGGCCTCCCCTCATGAGCAGAAAAACCTAGTGGACACAAATTTGAACCGACCTACCGACGCGCCCCTATCGGATTTGCCGGTCCCTAACTATAGCATATAGTTGTGTATTAATTTTGATTAATATAATTTAGTAACATTTAAGTGATGTCATACGATCAATGTTGACATTAATGGCTTTATGTATTTAGCAAATGATTTCCATATAAGCTAAGTGCAAGTGAGCTACTGGCCCTCTCATATGTGAAAAGTTGTAACCTCTTCCATGCCCGTAGATGAGCCAAACTGTGTTTTGCTAAACAAAAGTACTGTGGGATTGAAGTAATATTACATATTTATGTAAAGCAATACCGTAATTTCGAACTGACAAACATCATACGAATAATGCGAATATCTACCATTGTCTATGCCCCGTCAGACAAACTGCAACAGACGAAGGTAAATCAAGCTATGTCCCGTCTAGTTGGCCTAGAAATGTATGTTTTATTTTTACATAATTAATAATAAATCCACAATCCTTCCGCATGATAAAAAACGACAATTACAACTAACACGTTGCAATCAGGGAGATATGTGTCTAAGCCGAGATGCCGGAGCAATAATAATTAGTGTACGTGTGCTAGAAAGTATTCAAATATTGCTGGAGACTAATAAATGGACATTAATAGTTGATTGGAAAGTATAACAAAACATGAAGGAATCCATTTTTGACGTATCCACGGAAACGTTAAATACCGCCACCTTCTGGATAAGTTACGTACCTAGCCGTAAATGTATTCCAGTAGACGGTACGCTTGTCACAATCATTTTATAATGCAATTTAGCATGTAGTTGTGTATTAATTTTGCTGAATATAATTTAGTTACATTTAAATGATATCGTACGATCAATTTTGACATTGATGCTTTTATGTATTTAGCAAATGATTTCCATATAGGATAAATGCAAGTGAGCTACTAGCCCGATCATATGTAAAACGTTGTAACCTCTTCCATGTCCGTAGATAAGCCAAACTATGTTTTGTTATAAAGTACTATAGGATTGAAGTAATATTACATATTTATTTAAAGCAATACTGTAATTTCGACATGATAAACATTACACGAATGATACGCATATCTACCATTGTCTACATACCATCAGTCAAACTGCAACAGACGAAGGTACTTTAAGCTAGGTCCCGTCTAGTTGGCCTAGATATGTATAAATGTTCCACGTAATTAACAATAAATCCACAACCCTTGCGCGTGATCAAAACCGCCAATTACTACTAATACGTTGCGATCGGGAAGATATATTTTTCTAAGCCGACATGCCGGAGCAACAATAAATATTAGTGTACGTATGCTAGAAAGTATTCATATGTTGCTGGAGACTAATGAATGTACATGAATTGTTTATTAGAGAGTATAACAAAATATGAAAGAATCCATTTTTGACGTATCCACGGAAACGTTAAATGTCGCCATCTTCTGGATAAATTACGCAACTAGCCGTAAATGTATTCCGGTAGACGGCGTGCTTATCGCAATCACTTTATAATGCAATGTTTGCATGTAGTTGTGTATTAATTTTGATTAATATAATTTAGAAACATTTAACTGATGTCATAAAATACATTTAGACATTAACGCTTTTATGTATTTAGCAACTGATTTCCATATATGATAAATGCAAGTGAGCTACTGGCCCCATCATATTTGAAAGGTGGTAACCTCTTCCATGTCCGTAGATGAGCCAAACTATGTTTTGTTAAAAATTACTATGGGATTGAAGTAATATTACATATTTATGTAATGCAACACCGTAATTTCGAACTGATAAACATTACACGAATAATGCGCATCTCTACCATTGTCTATACCCCACCAGTCAGACTGCAACAGACGAAGGTACAGCAAAGCTACGTCCTGTCTAGTTGGCCAACATATGTATAATATATTTCGTATAATTAATAGTAAATCCACAACCCTTGCGCGTGATCAAAAACATGCCGGAACAATAATAATTAGAGTACGCATGCTAGAAAGTATTCATGTGTTGCGGGAAGCTAATAAATATATATTATTTGTTAATTAGAAACTGTAACAAAATAGCGCGGACTCACTTTTCTGACGTATCCACGGAATCGTTAAATGCCTCCCCCTTATGGATAAATTTCGTCACTAGCCGTAAATATATTCCGGTAGACGGCATGCTTTTCACAATCACTTAAAAATGCAATTCTAGCATTGTGTTTAGTATTAATTTTGATTAATATAATTTAGTAGCATTTAAATAATGTAATACGATCAATTTATACATATATATATATATATATATATATATATATATATATATATATATATATATATATATATATATATATATATTTAATGTTTTTATGAGTTGAGGAAATGATTGCCGTGTAAGATTAATGTAAGTTAGCTACTTACCCGATCATATGAGAAAGTTCTGAAACATTTTCAAGTCAGTAAAAGTTCAAAAAATATGTATTCATTAATAGTCCTATCAAACTGAAATAATATTACATGTTTATATTATGCAATACCGTAGTTTCGAACCGATAAACATTACGTGATTATTGCGCATCTCTAGTAATATGTAGCCCCCCATAAGTTTAATTGCAACATACATTGGTACGCCAGTCTATATTCCGTCTAATTGGCTTAGATATGTCTAACTTTGTCACCTAACTAACAATAAATCCACACTCCTTGTGCGTAATAAAAAAACGCCAATGACGACTAAAACATTTCAACAAGGAAATTATATTTCTCCAGGCCGATATGCCGGAACAATATACATTAGTGTAGGTATGTTTGATTGAAAGTATTCATATATTGCGGGAGACTAATAAATATACATTAATTGTTTATTTAAAGACAGAAGAAAGACTGACTGCGTCTACCAAATCCCACGCAAGACATGTAGCATATTTTACATCGGTAAAACAGGACGAACATTTGTCACTAGACTGGATAAATACAAAAAGAAGTAGAACTCAAGTCGGCAATAGCAGACCATTCAGGTAGATATATACCGTATTGTAGCCTCGATTAACAAGACTCCGTGAGATGGCTGCACTTCTCCTCCCCTCAACTCCGCCAGGGGAATGAATGGGCTGCCGATGTAACCGACAGGGCGGCCTTACCCCAGATTAGGGTAGAGACGCTGATTGGCTGTCAGGCCAACTATGAAATAAAAATGTAAACAACGATATACTTGTACAAGATAATGATATCGTATGAACAGTATTCAACACTGAAATTATATTAACACAAAAATAAATAAACATTACAATTTGCCATTGTTTATAAAATAGGAATTACGACAGAATTAACCAGTAAGGCAGCATTGTTTATCCTCACACGGATAGTATTCAAAAGCCGGCAAAGTCGTCAGACTGACTTCGCGGCGTAGTTACGCACCCGAGCGACAGTCGGTTATGCGAGACTATCCATATTGGCAGATACCTAAACCGCTACGTGGCACCACTGAAGAATACATAATACGTCCGAAAAACGATATCGATTTGTGTGGTTCTAAAACTAGAACTGTATAGAACCACGAACAAAAAAAAGGCGCAATTATGCAAATTGTTAACTTTTCGATTTATCCAAAAAAACTTATTTATTGAAACACAGATGCCTGAATATGAATTGATATGGCAATTACTCTGTTTTATTCCAGAAATGGCAAAATCAGGCGAATATCATACCGAGTTCAGTTCGTACAGACTAGTTAGAAAATCGAATGTTGCCGGGCGCTGGACCCAACAAGAACATATAATGTGGTGTTAATTATTTATTGGTATCGACTACGGGTCTGTTATCGATTAGTCACCAGTCGCCGGCCAAACAAACGCAATAACAACATTATGATATCGCTGTCTTAGTCTCCCTCAGAGTGACTCAAAGGGCGTGTTGAGCTTCAACTCCAACGTTTGCTCGCACCGAGTGTATTTATTGTTTATTTGCCAATAAATATGTCTACCCAGCCCACGGATATGAACATTGAGTCAGCTTCAAAATTATATCTTTTGTGTCCCTACGGTTTGCTCACCTGAGGTCTATTATACATTTTGTGTGCTGGGGTCTAGGTGGACATGTTGTGGGTCTGATTGGGTCTGGGTGTGTATAAGTTGTAGATCTGATTGGGTCTGGGTGTATATGTTGAGGGTCTGGTCTGGGTGTATATGTTGAGGGTCTAATCTGGTCTGGGTGTATATGTTGAGGGTCTGATCTGGTCTAAGTGTATATGTTGTGGGTCTGATCGCGTCTGGGTGTATATGTTGTGGGTCTGATCTGGTCTGGGTGTATATGTTGTGGATCTGATAGGGTCTGGGTGGATATAGCTTGTGTGTCTGGTCGGATCTGGGTGGACATATGGCTCTTTGACAAACATTTTAGCTGATGGATTGTATAAATATACATATACAATATATACAGTATATACAATATATACAGTATATACAATATATACAATATATACAATATATACAGTATATACAATATATATATATATATATATATATATATATATATATATATATATATATGTATATATATATATATATATATATATATATATATATATATATATATATATATATATATAAACACAATCCGTAGACGCTTGAACATCGAGTCTATCATATATTCACTGAAGTAATCGTTGTTAGCGATATCAAGAACAATGGCTTCAATAACAGTCTTTATTATAACACCTGCATCATTTTGCAGCAGGCTGACAATGGCAGTGTTCACATTTTCATGCACGAATTCCTCTGTCCTTCAATATTTGACTACTTTCGATGGAGCTGGCGAGTTCGGCATATCGTCACCTCGAGTGACTTTCTTAGTACTTCTGTTGTCAGCCATGACTATGATGAACCGTTGTGTGCGAGTTTAATGTGGTGTTGTTGTAATTGAAATAACACGATTATATTATGTTTTATCAATTGTATTGTAACCACTATCGCGCTGAAGACTGTTGTAAGCATGCAGCAACGATAAACATTAACACAAAACTTGCACGACAAAAAGGCTTGCACAACAAACATTACAATGTGTACATTTGTGCAATGTATGGCATGGTGTGATGACTGCTAACAGCAAACACAAAACGTGTGGACATCGTACAAACATTGTGTAAGTGACAAACCAACCACGCAATGTTAATATGTAAGGAAGCAAATGTGATATTTCTTTCATAATGCTGTCGAACACTTAGTACGATAATGCTATCTATATTCATATTTTTTGTAACCGATAAGCAGCATATTGTAGCATGAGATGCAGCATGCATGTGTGATTAAATGAAGTGTTTATATACAAACGACAACAAGAGTTGAAGCAGCAGCCGAAACAATCATACCGTAGAAACAACATGAGAAAGTGCAGTTATGCAGACAACTGGAAAATATGAATCTCAGGTCTCCAAACATGGGCTAACGGAGGAGTTGTCCTTCTACGGAATTTGTGATTCCACTACAGGTTACACATTTGCCCCCTGTGTAGAATCGTTTACTTCACCTGGCATAGGCACCAGATAGAAGGGACCACCGGCTTTTTGAGTCTCTTCCGAAAGACAAAGGCAAATGTGGGGTGAGAGAAATTGCCCATGTTTCGAAACGGCGATAGGTGGGATTGAACAACCGTCCCATCGATCGACAGTCCGGCGCTCTACCGCGCGACTACCACTCCCTCTTAACTTTAGCCTACCTATAATAAACAGGTATCAAGTACCCATTGTGTGGCACTGTCTCACTGCAAAATAATTTAACCGATCAATCGGACAGTGCGAGGAAGGTTCGTGTGGCGTATGTGCTCGCCCATGTATGAGTGGTTGTGTGGCCCTCGTTATGTAAGCTTGCATTCTTAAGTGATATGTGTATATCAATCACTCAATCAATCAGTGTAAGGGCTGTTGCATTGTCGCTTGAACGATCATAGTGTATAAAGTACGTACAGCAACGTATACTATATATCTGAATATAATATAAGATATAACATTACAGAGTCCTGGGAGAGAGGATCAAGAGTTTTTAAATTTAGTACAAGATAGTTTCCTTTTTCAACATGTGTTAGAACCAACCAGGGACAAGAATGTGTTGGACATAGTTTTGAGCTCACAGAAGGAATTTGTTGATAATGTCAATATATGTGAGCCACTGGGATGTAGTGATCATAACCAGATACATTTTATCATCAAAGTAAAAGGAGAACGGAACAGAAAAATACGGTACAGGAAAAATTTTCACAAAGGAAGATATAAGGTCATGAGGGAATATTTAGCGAAGATAGACTGGAATAACACACTGAAGAATAAGACAGCAACAGAATGCTGGAATATCTTAAAGAGGGAAATTGACTGCGTCGTTGACAAATTTGTCCCCTTGAAAAAACAAGGGAAAAGGTCAAAGAAGAAACACTTATCGAAGGAAGCCATTAGAAAAATCAAGTACAAGCAAATGATGTGGAAGACATATAGACATACTGGAAGTGAAGAAGACTATGCCATTTATAAAGAAGCACTTAATCAAGCTACAACTGAAATTAGAAATTCGAAGAGAAGCTATGAACAAAAAATAGCTTTCAACATAAAACATGACAGCAAGAGTTTTTATGCGTATGTTCGAAGTAAACAGAAAGTTCAAGATAAGGTCGGGCCACTAGAAGGTAGTGATGGAAACATAATAACGGAGGGATTCTTAATGGCAGAAAACCTAAATGAATACTTTAGTTCGGTGTTTACCAGGGAAGATATTAGTACATTACCAGTACTAGAGACTAAGTTCGAAGGAAGAGAGTGTGACTATTTAGGACAACTAACTGTAACCCCAAAAATGGTAGCTATGAAAATAAGAGATATGAAGGATAATAAATCACCAGGAGTGGATGGGATTCCTCCCAAATTACTACTGGAAATTGTAGAACAAATTAGCATACCACTTGCAACAGTGTTCAATTTGGCATTAGAGGAAGGAGTGGTTCCGGTAGAATGGAAAGAAGCAAACATCATACCATTATTTAAAAAAGGATCAAGAAGCAACTCAGAGAACTATAGACCAGTGAGTTTAACATCGGTGATTTGTAAACTATTAGAAAGACTAATTAAAGATCACTTGGTTGATTTTCTTGTTAAAAATAAATTGATAAACACATCTCAACATGGGTTTTTAAAAGCGAGGTCATGCTTAACAAATATGTTATGTTTTTTGGAAGATGTCACAAAGTGGGTAGATGAGGGATCACCAGTAGATATAATCTACTTAGATTTTAAAAAAGCCTATGACAAAGTGCCACACCAAAGATTACTACTTAAACTAAAGGCCCATGGCATAGGAAATAGTATGATTAACTGGATAGAAAAATGGCTTATTGATAGAAGACAAAGAGTAGTAGTTGATGGGGAGGTTTCAAATTGGAAATCTGTTTTGAGTGGAGTACCGCAAGGATCAGTATTGGGACCTATTTTATTCTTAATATATATCAATGATTTGGATGATGACGTAACAAGCAAGGTGTTGAAGTTTGCGGACGACACAAAAGTGTTTAGGAAAATAAAAAGTGATGCAGATAGACAGCATTTACAAGATGATCTAAATAAGTTGATAGAATGGTCTGAGAAATGGCAAATGCTGTTTAACTTTGGAAAGTGTAAGTGCCTCCACACAGGACATGGGAATAAAAATACACAATATACAATGGGTGGTACTGTACTAAATACTACTGTAAAGGAAAAGGACTTAGGTTTAACCATTAGTGCTGACATGAAGGTATCAGAGCAGTGTGGAATTGCAGCAGCGAAGGCAAACCAAATTCTTGGATTAATTAGGCGAAATATAGTATACAAAGAAAAAGAACTAATAATACCGCTTTATAAAACAATAGTTAGGCCTCATTTAGAATATTGTATACAAGCATGGAGGCCATATCACAAGAAGGATATTGATATGCTAGAAAGAGTACAAAGGAGAGCAACAAAAATGATACCAAAACTCAGGAATATTAGTTATGAAATGCGTCTAAAAGAATGTGGTCTAACAACACTAGAAACCAGAAGATTGAGAGGAGATCAGATTGAGGTTTTTAAAATATTGAATGGGTATGAAAATATTGACAGAAATATTTTTTTCACGGTCAAGGAAGAGAGAAGGACTAGAGGACATGGAGTTGCATTAGCAAAGAAGCAGTGTAGACTAGATATTAGAAAATTTTCATTTTCCCAAAGAATAGTAAACGAATGGAACAAATTATCAGCTGATTGTGTAGGTGCTAGAAGTGTTAATATGTTTAAAAATAAAATTGACATATACCTAAGACGGGCAGGGTATACTTAGATAGATAGGTTGGACTCTCGATAAGCCAAACGGCTTCCTTGTCCACCTGCCATCTAGAGTTGATTCTCTAGGTGGCAATCTTGTTAAATCTTGTTAAATCATTATCTAGTAACAGCACAGCGTTAGCTAATATCGTCGAAGTCTCGAAAAGAATATTTAATTGCATGGACACATGGAGTGCATTTCTTCACATTGTAACCTCCACGTAGGAAGGAAGAGAGCGGATAAGCGAACAATGGACGAATTTAGAGTGGTGGTTTGAGTGAAGGAAAACGCTAAGACGAAACTGGTGAGGAGTTGGCTGAAATGGGCCGGACATGTGGAAAGAATGGGAGATGGAAAATTGGCATAGAGAGCAGATGCCTAGAAAGTGGAAGGAAAAAGAGGCGAGGAAGACCGACAATGCGATGGCAGGACTGCGTTAAGAAATACCTGGACATAATGACAGGAGAGTGGAGAACAACAGAAAAAGATAGCAGGAGTTGGAGACTGATGATAACGAACGCAGTGAGAGAATAGTTAGGAGACGAAAGAAAAGACAAAGACGAGATGACAATATCACCGTACCACGGTGAAATTCTGGGCAGCAATCTTTTAGTCAATGTTAATTTCACATATTTTCCAATCTTCGTACATCTCCGGGATGTGGATGGTCGCGTGCTTGCAGTCCTTCCCGTCACAGAGACACTTCGCCACGCACGTCGTCAGACCCCCGTGGTCATAGCCACTCAGCGCACATTCGTAATATTTCCCGGCGGTTGGACAGGGTGGCGATTTTATGCGTCGGACCATCACTGAAAAATGAGAGTTGGCGCACACGAGCCCGTGTCCTGTGATTCTGACCGTGAACGACGCCTTCAGTTGGCCGGGGATGTGCGTCTGGATGACGAGTCCCTCGAACCAGCATGAGTCTCGAGGCGGCAGACTCCAACGCGTAGAGACCGCTGAGAACGTGTACATGTCCGTAGAGGCCAGGGACAGACACGTGTCGGTGTCGGCGTCGTTGAGAAGCCTCACCACTTCCATCTTGGCTGGAGGATCGAGAACGGGATCTGTGGGAACAAGGCAAACTTCATAACCAGTCTGTATTACGGTTATGTTGTAGTTGCAACACGCATCAATGGAGAAATCAATAGAATCCAAGCACAGTTCATCGTTATAGTAAAGTCACAATCGACCTTATTAATGAGAAAAACACTGATATCACAAATAACACATACCGCAAGAATAATGAAAAGAGCTGGACACGTATGGATCACGATAACGACATATTGACTACGACATGGTCAACATAACATTGAGAAATACTGTGATGAACTGTGACCCGTGCAGTAACTTCGCAATATCTGTTTTGGAGACCTCATTGTCTCAGTTACAACACGACTCGGTATAAAAAAAAATACACCACAAAGCAAAGTGGCATGAAGGGACTGCAAAAAGCAAGAACTATGATTTGCAGTAACAGTGCACATGTCAAGTATTGTAAAAAATTCTGATCCTGGAAGAAAATGATGATACGGATTGATATGAGCTTTTCATTTCAGCGACCAGACAAACGAAAAGACAATAAAGAAGGGACAAGGAGACGACGGAAGCTTACAGAAACATAGTAAAGAAACGAGTGAGCGATCAAATTAACAAATGAAAACACACTTTGATACTTCTGAAACTTGTCTTGGGGACACATAATATTGCTGACCTGTAAATGCTGCTGATCGCATTTTCATCGTAACAGTCTTTAGCGACTGGTAAAGTCCCGTCAATCTACTCCACACAAGTCCTCTGGCATAAGAAGGTTTTTCACCCTCTTGGTAATACAGTCCGTTCAGGTTCGAACTGAGACAACGAACGTACCACCAGGCACCGTGAAAACGTTTGGAACACGAGGTGCTATATGTATCGTGATCCGCGTCTTTGGTACTAAACGGCCTGTTTCTGTGTGCTGATAGGGAATCGCCTGAATGTATAAATCATCGATGTTCACAAATGCGCACAATTACAATCGCATATACACATGACCACGCACTCGCACACACATACAAACACACACATACGTACACACACACACACACACACACACACACACACACACACACACACACACACACACACACACACACACACACACACAGATACGTACATACACACCACACACACATACACTAACAAAAATATGCACACATGCACTCACACATACCCACTCATACACACACACACAAGCACACACACGCACACACACACCCTCCCATCCACACACACACTCACACACACAAACACACAAACACACACACACACACTCACACACACACCCCCTCACACACACACACACACACACACACACACACACACACACACACACACACACACTATAACACACTATAATACTTGCCCACATTGCTCCACCCAAGATAAGTCTTTAATCGCAAGGTGTAATTGGTGGATTCGTCGTCGATCGAGAAGCCAGTATATTCAGCGAATCTCGTCTCTCCGTTGAAGTTCTCCATGTCAATCCTTAAAACGTAGCTCCCATTCCTTGTCAACGAGTGAATCTGGTCGTTTCCCAGCCAAAACTCGCCATCCACAGAACCAAAGCCGTTCTTGTAGTCGTTCCAGTCACGGTAGAAGTCAACTGAACCGTTAAAACGTCGTTGGAAAACCTGTGGTACACCATAGGATGTATATATGCAAGAAAAATAGACCATATGACATTGTGTTGTAAATATACACCGCAATCTGTACATCAGCTTAAAACAACATTACTGTGTTTTATTGTTTTTGTCTAACGTGATTTTATTTCCTAAAAAATCAATACAAAGAAATGCATTTATACGCAAAACAAATGAAACAGACGCTTATATATATATATATATATATATATATATATATATATATATATATATATATATATATATATATATATATATATATATATATATAATACCGAGGTAACAGATAACACATGAAAGCACAAAGAAGTACATTTCTATTCAATGAGATCCTCAACAAAATACTAATAACTGTAACTAATACTAATTAGCAAATGCTTGTACACACACCAAAACAATCAGGCATGAGAAAAATATTTACGAAATGTGATACAAAATAAAGAATATAGAATATATAGGATCTGTTTGTCTATATGTTTCTCTGTTTCTTTCTGTACGTCATTGGTGTTAATAATTGAAACATGTAATTTGCTCACCGTCACTGTTGTTTTCACAAGACCACCCACACTCACTCACTCACTCACTCACTCACTTTCTTATTTTCTTAAATTCATTATTTGTATTTTTGGAGAACCACATTGGAAATAAGTGGACTATGGTGTGCGTTAATGTGTTTGTCCTGTGTAAATATTATATATATATATATATATATATATATATATATATATATATATATATATATATATATGCTCATTTCTTATATTTGCTTTTGCATCGAATGTTTTTTGTTTAATTTGATTTTGATGTATATAACGTTTTATCAAATACTCACTCACTCACTCACTCACTCACTCACTCCCTCACTCCCTCACTCACTCCCTCACTCACTCACTCACTCACTCACTCACTCACTCACTCAGTCGGTCGGTCAGTCGGTCAGTCGGTCAGTCGGTCAGTCGGTCAGTCGGTCAGTCGGTCAGTCGGTCAGTCGGTCAGTCGGTCAGTCGGTCAGTCGGTCAGTCGGTCATTCGGTCAGTCGGTCATTCGGTCATTCGGTCATTCGGTCATTCGGTCATTCGGTCATTCGGTCATTCGGTCATTCGGTCATTCGGTCATTCGGTCATTCGGTCATTCGGTCATTCGGTCACTCGGTCACTCGGTCACTCGGTCACTCAGTCACTCAGTCACTCAGTCACTCAGTCACTCAGTCACTCAGTCACTCAGTCACTCAGTCACTCAGTCACTCAGTCACTCAGTCACTCACAAAATAACTCACTCACTAACTCACTCAACACAACAATCAACACACGTAAGATAATATATACATGTTATCTTACCGTCCACCTTCCCCCGACTGACGTGAGATCACAATAGACTTCAAGTGGCACACCGCTCGGGTAGATGGTGTAGACTCCATCTTTACTGCTGTCGTCATCGTGTTGAATTTGTTCACAATTTAATAGCAGTGATTCATCTACAAAATTTTAAACCGTATTGTTTACTAAAAGGTTACTGTAACTCCTAGGCATAGTCATTTATATTTCCTTTTTACTTAAATGTTCAGACTTGTGTATCTATGTATTTAACGGGATATTATCACCACAATTGCGTAGCCATAGTGTATGTAGTTAAGCCGGTCTCCGGGAGAGCTTCCCCTTGTTACCCTTCAATATGTCGCGGTGTTTGACCTATGCTGTGCAGCAGCCGTGATTCTTCTTTGAATGGCCTTATCTTGTTTTTTATTTCTCTGAAGCTGATTCACTGTCCCATGTAGACATACCTTTGAAAGTTGTTTAATCTGAGTGGTGTGGACATAATGGTGTGGCGTTTTTCATCATTACATTTCTGTACGATTTGTTTATCTCCAGACCCTGATTTTAATTTTCATACATCTGCTTATCTTGCACTATCCTCTGCAGATGCTGTACTGCCAGTGGTCGCCATATTCGTCTCGACGGTTTTCCTCTACGTATATTTCCTTTAGTGTGGTTTCCAGGTGGTGACACGCTGTGTGCATCGGTTATTTTGTAATCTGCTGACGTGCCCTGCCCAGGTCCACTTCCGTCTTCTGACTTGTTCAATCACGTCTGTGGCCTTTTTATGTCCTTGTATGTGATGCTTAACATACTCCTTTCCATCTGTGTTTGTGCTGCTGCTATCATGTTCTTTGCTTGGGTGGTGAGTGTCCATGCTTCCGCGCCGTATGTCATTGCTGGAAGTACGGATCAGTTGTAGACTTGTCTCTTCAGGCATGTTCCAATGTTAGCATTGAAGATGTCGCAGTGCTTGGCGAAAGCTGCCCATCCGGCCGAGGTAGATGTAGATTTTAACATTCTCGATTTGTTGACATATATTATTGTGTCGTTTTCCATCATCACCTTTGTCTTTGACTTGTTCATCTTCAGACCCTGATTTTTATTTTCATCAGCTAATTCCTGCAGCATTTTTCAATCAATCAATCAATCAATCAATCAATCAATCAATCAATCAATCAATCAATCAATCAATCAACCAACCAACCAATCAATCAATCTTTATTTGGAATTGTATAATTACACACAACATAAACAATTTCTGGAATCCACAAAATAATATGCAAATCCAGGGTGACAGCGGAGCCAATTAAGGTTGTAACCAAGACGTTTAATTGTTCAATGTGAAGTACTAGTAACTAAAACTTGTTAATTATATTCTCGTCCTTCCTTCAGGGCCTATTTTACCAAGTCAACCTTCGGAATATGATTTCGATTGTTGACGTAAACAGCTTGGATCATGTAGTTTGTCCTGTTTAATCCTCTACCGTTGTTGTTTTCTTTATATTGGTGGACTGGCACGGAGCTCTTGGTGTAGATATCTTTCAGGAGTTCGTTGCACCCACCTTCTCTTCCGTGTTGTTGAAGCCAGGTCTATACTGCTTGAGTTTGCAATGAGACAAAGGTTTTTTGTCGTAGTAGGTGGCCGCGATGCAAGGTGGACATTGTATCCTCGCACTTCTGCTTTAGTTGGTTCACGACGTGCATGTGGTCTGTTGTTGACCACCGGCTTCAGAACTCAGTTCCCCTCGTTGCTGGCTTTCATCGAATGTCAACTTTAGCATTTTCATTAGTATTTTCGTGAGTACTTTACAAACGTCTGATAACATACATATCGGTCTTTCTTATATCCTTTCTAGACGACTGATTTTTTATGATAACCATTTAATGAACAGCTTTTGTCGAATGTCTCGTTTAGCCGTTTCGTTTGTACCTTCACGGGTATGTTATATATGTTTGATAACAAACATATCGATCTGTAATTCTTGCTATCGTTCTTATTTCCGTCCATGAATATTGTCACCAACTTTGCATTCTTTCATGCTGTGTCTAATCGTTTCCCTGTTCAGAGTCTAGTGTACACCTTAGCAGCATGTGTCTTCGATGTGGTATTTTGTCCTGCCTTTAATATCTCGACGTTTATAACTACGGTCGTTGTCTGATGCTGTACCATTCTTTAGATCGCTCTCCACTTACATTGGTGTCAGCTTGGGTCCCTATTGAGGGTCACTGGGCAGAATTGTTCCATTCACGCTATGATATTATTTTGATCATGGATTTCCCAAACCTTCCTTCCACTACAAGTGTAATCAGTCTGTCTTGGCCACGGTTCTTCTCAGTTTTCTCAAGCTCTTCGACGTGTTGATCATTCACCGTTCTCTTGTTTTCTCGAATGTTCTCTTGTCCTTCTTTGCGCTCAGTTTAATAGCGTCATTGAGCAACTGGAGCTACAAGACCTTATCGACATAATCTGTCGGTGCTGTTGGGAACTGACGGCTTGGCTTTGCAGTGCTGTGCATGCTGGTGCTGTTGGCCTACCTCTACGCTGGCAAGTGCGGGTTGGAAGATGCAGGCTATGTAGGGTGAACGAAATTGCACAAGTGTTTCGACCCTTTGGTTCTAGTAGTGCCGAACCATCGAACCACCATCCATCCGCTAATGTGATTCGAACCCCGGCCTTTCAGTAATTGAGGGTCCATCATTTTGACCACTCGCCCACCGCTCCCAATGGCTATATGTGGTTATTGTCTATTTGTATTTATGTATAAATTGATACGTTAGTTTTGAACCTTTAGTCAATTTTAGTTGTTTAAGTGTGTGTCAATTGCTACGTGTTCAGCAGCTGATATATATATATATATATATATATATATATATATATATATATATATATATATATATATATATATATTAACACTAGCCGAATACTTTTATACTTCTTACTTAAGTAGGTTTTGTGGAAAGGTACTTTAATTAAGCAGTTTGTTCGGGTGTTACCTTTACTTAGTTATTTTTCTGCAGTACATGTTACAGCACGGCTACTACTCCAAATACTATTACTAATACTAATACTCCTGCTGTTACAATTACAACTAATAAATATGCATAGATTTGCATTACTTTCGTTTGGTGACTATTATCAACAAGTAGCTTTTTGATTCCATTTAAAATTATGATATGTACTACTTGTTGGGATATCTATAACTTACCTTGTTCCACAAACGTGAAGACCAGCATTAGCCAGAACATTGTGTACGCGTCACTCTTCACGTCCATCGCTGCAGCTTTCTGTCACTACACTGTCTGTCACCCATGGTGACTACAGTCACGATACCAGAACGAAATTATAGAGCTATGACGGCATACAACTGATTCACCTGTAAGTCGTGCTGCGGCACACCGAGAACAATAAAACATAGCCAGTACCAGTGAATAATTCAGACAGTTTTATACGTCGTCGTCGATGCCTTTGAAAACGTGCTGTACACCTCTTTGAAATCAATGTTACAAGCTGTTTTGCCTTAGGCCATTGCTAACAATGATATATACTATTATATAAACCACTTTTGTTCACACAGCGATTTCCATATTTGTCCCAGCCAGTTCTAGCCGCGATTCAACATCTGTGGTGTCTGTTAAGCAGGACAGTTAAACGTCTCACGCCAAGGTCAGTCGACAAACTGTTGTCAGTAGTACACGTTAATAGAGTCTATCGCCAAGTTCTCATGACAGTCTGTTGTCACACGCTCATCCGAAGAGGTCGCATTATAGTCCTCTTGATAACTGTAATAGTAATAAAATAGTAAATGATAAACTATATTCGTTTTTTTTCATATGTAATATGTATTACAACTCAAATAGGAATGTGTTCTGATGTCTGAGTATCGTAGTGCCTAAACAAAACCATATTACATATAACATGTTCTTTAAAGTCATGAATTATAAATTATCTATTATAATTATTAATTTGATCTACATGCATAATGCATTTAAGATATCCCCTTTAAACGAGGCGTTGTTCTTTCTTCCACAGAACACCCTGTTTGGGTAACCTGGCTGCCGAGATTATCATTTTACACCTTATCGATTTTATATCCGCCGATGTATTTTTGCTACTTTGCAAAATTTTGTTACTTTGCTATGATGAATGACATGTTAATTTCTCGGTTGGTCGTGTGCTTCTTTGTCTGTCGACGTCCTGTTGCGGGATAAGAACTTCAACGTAATATTAAATCGAAAATAAAACTTTCGCTTTAACATAAATGTACAATGTTCAAACACAATTGTTTACTTCGCAACTAGTATTGTTCTACTCTCATTGACGTTTCTACCAACATCGATGGTCTTCATCAGGAACAATATCTTCACTGCTCAGCAGATGGCTTGGCGAGCGAACTGTCGCACATATGGGTTAGTCTGTAGTCCCTCGACTCTGGTTATAGTTGGTGCAATCTGCCTAATCCAGATGGCTTCTAGTCCACCGCGCACACCTATCTGTCTTTATACACCACTTTCGCCCCATCCCGGTTTCACACATAGTTACTGTATTATCCCTAATAGGGGCACGCTGCCTAATAGAGGTCCACACCTTTTTAGATGTGAAACAGTCCAGTGACAGTTTTGTTTTAGCCGTGATAGTATCTAGTAGTATCTTTGAACATGGACATTGCATCAATACCAATCAATAGTGTCCTTTTTAAACAAACATATGTGATATTTGTGACTTACAAGAAAGTGCAATTTAAGCTATAGAAAGAGTCCCGTATCATTACAACTTCCTGACGAATCGTCCGCTCCCGCGGAATTCGACTGGCGTCAAACAACATCGATAACATGAATTCGTCACACTCGGGCCGAGTTTACTCAAAACTCTTACAGCGCGTGCAGTTTTATGTATTATTTAATATATGCGTTATACCAACCATACTGGAATTATTGATGTATTACTAGCAGAAGCATGTTTGTGACAACGGAGAATCATGGTCCACTAACGTCGCCGAATCTGGGCTGGCCGAATATGTGATCACAATACTGTATAGGTTTTTATAGCTAGGCCTGTTTAGACATTGTGTGTTGCAGTTGACGCTATTGTATTGTCATTGAGAAAGCGGGGTTAGTTGGGGGTGACGTCATAACTTTAAGCACAGTCCCGTCCACTCGTCGTTTGGACGGGTAAAATCGTTATGATTGGGTAGAAATCTGATATGTGAACAATACTTGATATGTGCACTGTTTCTGCTGATGTAACCGACATACATACGAATGTATATATATATATATATATATATATATATATATATATATATATATATATATCTATATATGTATATATGTATATGTATATGTATATGTATATGTATATATATATATATATATATATATATATATATATATATACACACGTATATATACATATATATATATATATATATATATATATATATATATATATATATATACATATATATACATATATGTATATATATATATATATATATACATATATGTATATACATATATATGTATATATACGTATATATATATATATATATATATATATACATATATACATATATATATATATATATATATATATATACATTCGTATGTATGTCGGTTACATATATAAAAATATAGTTAGATATATATATATATATATATATATATATATATTTCTAACAATATTTTTTTATTAATGTTATTAATACATTTAAATATACATCTAAAAATTGTATTCTAATGTGTGTACACGCCTATGAACGGGCTGGTCCCGGAGATACGGCGCTTTATAAATGCTTGTAATAATAATTATAATAATAATAATATTACATATGGAAAAAACGAATACAGTTTATTATCTATTATTTTATTACCATTACAGTTATCAAGAGGAATATAATGCGACCTCGGATGTATGGTCTGACAACAGACCGTCATGAGAACATGGCGATAGACTCTATTAACGTGTACTACTGACAACAGTGTGTCGAATGACCTTGGCGTCAGACGTTTAACTGTCGTGCTTTACAGACACCACGAGTACTCGCGGCTAGAACTGGCTTGGACAAATGTGGAAATCGCAGTGTGAATAAAGGTGTGTTATATATAACATGTATCATTGTCAGCAGCTGAAGCAATGGCCTCAGGCAGGACAAGTGTACGGCACCTTTCCAAGGGCATCGAGGACAACGTATAAAAACAGGCTGAATTATTCAATGGTATTGGCCACGTTTTGTTGTTCTCGATGTGCCGCTGCAAGGCTCACAAGTACATCAATTGTATGACATCATCCCTCAATAATATCACACTAGTACCGTGACTGTAGTCGCCATTGGTGACAGACAGTGTAGGGAGAGAAAGCTGCAGCGATGAACGTGACGAGTGACGCTTACACAATGTTCTGGCTAATGCTGGTCTTCACCTTTGTGGAACAAGGTAAGTTATGGATATCCCACCAAGTAGTGCATATCATAATGTTAAATGGAACCAAAAAGCTACTTGTTGATGATATTCACCAAAAGAAAGTAATACAAATGTATACATATTTATTAGTTGTAGTAGTAGTTGCAGGAGTAGCATTAGTATTAGTAAATGTATGTAGCAGCAGTGCTGTAGTAAGTACTACATCAAGATTCGACGTGTTAGTTCACAAATAACACAATTGAATTGATCAGTACCATTGCTTGTGCACATAGTTCATATGACTTTGAAGTACTGTGCGTAATTATTTTTTAAATGAACAACATCTTAAGTGATTTTGAGCATGTTTTCTCCAGCGCCGTGCATATTTTTGAGTATATTGTGTGCCGGGTTATGTGTACCGGGTAAAAGTTCTTATAAATCTATATTTATGGTGTATGCCGAACGAAGGGTTGGAGTTTCGTGTTCAGTGTATGATATGCTTCATTCTGATGCAAAATGCTATATTATTATGTGTAAATTAGTAAAACCTGCATTTTGTCTTGAAAAAATGTTGGTCTTTGTTGTTTTCGCATCGATACATTCCTTGATCAAACATAACTTGGGCTTAGACTTAGTTTATATTTCTCAACACTGTTTTACTGTTTACTAGATTCCGCGTCTACTGCAAACAAGGTTACCGAAATATATGCAGCTTCCGGCGTTGCTCCGGTCTACATAAATGGGCAAATATGCATACGCGGTTTTTATGTAGACCGATGTTTTTGCGTATACCTTATTTATTGAAATATTTTGATGAACTTTCATTATGTGTTAAACATTAGTATTATAAACAATGTTCCAGTTTTACATCTTTGGAAAATGTATTAAATAAACAAATACGTCTGGTCCTCTAGGCACTGGTCGACATAAGCTGCCTTTAGGCTTATATATATATATATATATATATATGTATATATATATATATATATATATATATATATATATATATTTATATATGGATATGTATATATGAAAAATGGCGAGGTGTTGTCGACGCATTCCAACTAACGCAGGTCATCACATCACCTAACCGTGTAACTGCAACAACTGATACACTGATTGATCATATATACACGACACACCCGCAACATGTTAGCGCCAGCAAGGTTGGTGTACTCTCTGCCAGTGATCATATCGGCAGTACAAACACTTTGTAGCAGTACAAATCATTTTGTGCATGATCGTCATCAGATGCCATGGTAAGGTACTGCTAAGCACACTGATGTGAACGATGCGCTGGATGCATGGATGTCGTGTTTTGTTGGTGTGTGTATGACATACATGCGCCAGTGACGCAAAGAAACGGTAAGCGCAAAGAACAGCCGGACTGGCTCACAGGAGACATCGTTGGTGCCATGCAAGGGAGAGGCACAAGTCGCAAGGGATGTGGGATAACTATAAAGTGTGGCGAAACAAGGTGACCGATATGATCCAGACAGCAAAAACGTCCGTCTAGCTACGTGTTATCGAAGAGAACACCAGAAATGCACGGCAACTGTGTGCGTCTGCGTAAAATGTGTCCACGGAACGTAGCAAGAACGCCATGCATCACCAGGGAGAGTGAGTGAACAACAAATCACATAATCTGAAAACATTGCAAATACTTTCAACGAATATTTCACAAACATAGCCACTCAATACACTTGTAACAGCCAAGACACCAACAACACACACAGCTCAAACATGTTGTCAGTGGCAAGGTGGATACATCATTCTCGATACCAGAAGTCAAACAGCACCCGGTGTACAGAGCACTCATGGCCCTCCGTTCTGACAAATCCACAGGAACCGACAAAATCAGTGTCAGACTGTTGAAAGCAGCTGCGCCTGCCATCACAGGGTCCGTCACAACACTCATTAACAAAAGCATTGTGAGTGGAACATTTCCAACGCTGTGGAAACTTGCGAAATTTACCCCCGATACAACGCTGTGGAAACGATATTAGTTTTGTGTGCTCTCAGCAATATATTGGAGAGACATGTACATGACAGCCTGTATTCATATCTCATGTCTTACAACATGCTGCATGACGGTCAATCTGGGTTCCGTGCTAAGCACTCATGCGAGACAGCACTGAACCACATGGAACCACATAAGTAGGCGTCGGCGATTGACAAAGGACTTGTGAATGGTGTAGTGCTGCTAGACCTGCGTAAAGCTTTTGATCTTGTGAACCACACAATTCTGCTGGAAAAACTGGCCATATATGGATGTTCACAACAATCGATGCGATGGTTCTCGCCATGCCTCTCAGGGCGCAAACAGTTTTTCTTGTTCAAGGGCAAACAGTCGTAACAATCTGAAATAACAACGGGAGTCCCACAAGGCTCTATCTTGGGACCAGTGTTTTTTATTGTGTTTATGAACGACATGCCCATGAGCACAAGGACAATAAGTAATGTGGACATGTATGCTGACGATTCCACCATCATTGCATGCGGGAAGAACGTACAGGAAATCAAACTAAAGCTAAACAATGACCTACAGGAAATATCCAATTGGTGTGACGAAAATAGAATGGTCGTTAATGTTGAAAAAAACAGAATCATCATCGTCACAACCCGGCAAAAATAGCAACACCTCAACAAAACGGACGTTAACATAGGCACCAAGGGAGATAAACTCCAAGTGGTCGTAAATGAGAGGGTACTTGGGCTTCATGTTGATAGTTTCTTCACCTGGAAGGCCCATATACAATATACACACAACACGATTGCCGGAAAACTCGCACTTCTGTGTAGGATAAAACAATACCTTCCATGCAAAGCAAGGACAACGTTCTACGACAGCTACATTCTACACCACATGGACTACTGCAGCATACTCTGAGGCAATGCATCAACATCATATCGCATCTACAAACTCCAAAGACGTGCTGTCAGAATAATAACAGACTCTGAATACCGGGCTCCAAGTGTTCCACTGTTGGAACAATTAAATGTTAAACATCACATATCAGGACAGAAAAAATGTCACAGACGTGATTGAACAAGTCAGAAGACGGAGGTGGACCTGGGCAGGGCACGTCAGCAGATTACGAAATAACCAATGGACACAGTGTGTCACCACCTGGAAACCCTACTAAAGGAAAAATACCTAGAGGAAAACCGTCGAGACGAAGATGGCGACCACTGGCTGTATAGTATCTGCACAGGATAGTGCATGATACGCAGATGTATGAAAATACAAAATCAGGGTCTGGAGATAAACAAATCGATGGAAAACGCCACAACATTATGTCCACACCACTCAGATTAAACAACTTTCAAAAGTATGTCTACACGGGACAGTGAATCAGCTTCAGAAAAAATAAAAAACAAGATAAGGTCATTCAAAGAAGAATCACGGCTGCTGTACAGCATAGGTCAAACACCGCGACATATTGAAGGGTAACAAGGAGAAGCTCTCCCGGAGACCGGCCCAACCACAGATACTATGGCTGCACAATTGTGGTGATAATGTCCCGTTAAATACATAGCTACACAGGTCTGAACATTTCAGTAAAAAGGAAATATAAATGACTATGCCTAGGAGTTACAGTAACCTTTTAGTAAACAATACGGTTTAAAATTTTGTAGATGAATCACTGCTATTAAATTGTGAACAAATTCAACACGATGACGACAGCAGTAAAGATGGAGTCTACACCATCTACCCGAGCGGTGGGCCACTTGAAGTCTATTGTGATCTCACGTCAGTCGGGGGAAGGTGGACGGTAAGATAACATGTATATATTATCTTACGTGTGTTGATTGTTGTGTTGAGTGAGTGAGTGAGTGAGTGAGTGATTGAGTGAGTGAGTGAGTGAGTGAGTGAGTGAGTGAGTTAGCTAGTGAGTGAATGAATGCATGAATGCATGAATGAATGAATGAATGAATGAATGAATGAATGAATGAATGAATGAATGAATGAGTGAGTGAGTGAGTGAGTGAGTGAGTGAGTGAGTGAGTGAGTGAGTGACTGACTGACTGACTGACTGACTGACTGACTGACTGACTGACTGACTGACTGACTGACTGACTGACTGACTGACTGACTGACTGACTGACTGACTGACTGACTGACTGACTGACTGACTGACTGACTGACTGACTGACTGACTGACTGACTGACTGACTGACTGACTGACTGACTGACTGACTGACTGACTGACTGACTGACTGACTGACTGACTGACTGACTGACTGACTGACTGACTGACTGACTGACTGACTGACTGACTGACTGACTGACTGACTGACTGACTGACTGACTGACTGACTGACTGACTGACTGACTGACTGACTGACTGACTGAGTGACTGAGTGACTGAGTGACTGAGTGACTGAGTGACTGAGTGACTGAGTGACTGAGTGACTGAGTGACTGTGTGACTGAGTGACTGAGTGAGTGAGTGAGTGAGTGAATCAGTGAGTGAATCAGTGAGTGAGTGAGTGAGTGAGTGAGTGAGTGAGTGAGTGAGTGAGTGAGTGAGTGAGTGAGTGAGTGAGTGAGTGAGTGAGTGAGTGAGTGAGTGAGTGAGTGAGTGAGTGAGTGAGTGAGTGAGTGAGTGAGTGAGTGAGTGAGTGAGTGAGTGAGTGAGTGAGTGAGTGAGTGAGTGAATGAATGAGTGTGAGTGAGTTTTTCGTATAACATTATGTATATCCAAATCAAATTGAACAATACAAATTCGATGCAAAAGCAAATATAAGAAATGAGCATATATATATATATATATATAATATTTACAGAGGACAAACACATTAAAGCACACAATAGTACACATATTTCCAATGTGGTCCTCCAAAAAAGTGTGAGGTATTGTGAAAACAGCAGAGATGGAGAGGAAATTAAATGTTTATGATTAACCCCAATGACATACAGAAAGAAAATGAGAAAAAACATAGACTAAAAAAAGATCATATATATACGTTCTTTTGTAACACGTTTCGTAAATATTTTCTTCTCATGCCTGATTGTGTTGGTGTGTGTACAAGCATTTTCTAATTAGTATTAGTTACAGTTATTAGTATTTTGTTGAGGATCTCAGGCCATTCCTGTTTATCGTAGTATTAGATGTCATCAGCGAAGAGTTCAGATGCGGGTTGCCAAATGAACTGCTGTTTGCTGACGATCTGGCAGTAGTAACAGATACAGAGGAGGAGATGCAGAGGAGATGGCTTGGATGGCAGATTGGGGTGGAGGGTAAGGGACTAAAAGTCAATATCGGGAAAACGGAAGTGATGGTCAGCAGCAGGAAAGGAACAAAAGTAAAGATCAAAGACAGCCTAGGCACGAGCTTCAGACAGGTGAATAAATTCAAATATTTAGGTGTCACCATCAGTGAAGAAGGAGGATCAGAGGAAGCAGTAAGAGCAAGAGTTAGTGCAGCGTTGGACAAGTGGAGAGACATATCTGGAGTTATCAGTGACAAGAATATGCCAAGGAAATTAAAGATCAAGCTCTACATGACTGTCATTAGACCAGTTCTTCTGTATGGAGCAGAATGCTGGACAGTTAGAAAGAAGGAGAAACAGATTATCGAGAAAACAGAGATGAGGATGTTGAGAAGAATAAAAGGAGTAACATTGAGAGAGAGAGAGAGAGTAAAGAGTGTGGACATCAGAAAGGAGCTAGGTGTGAGTAGCATACAAGAGAAAGTAATAGAAATGAGACTACGCTGGTATGGACACATGCAGAGAATGGAAGAAAACGAAGTGAGAGCAGTTGGTGACATGAGAGTGCCAGGAAAAAGGCCAAGGGGGAGACCAAGAGGGAGATGGATGGATGGCGTCCGAAGGAATATGCAGACATTGCGGATCACCCCGGAGGATGCGCAGGACAGAACATTCTGGAAATGAAGAATTCGGGCCGCTGACCCCACCTAGTGGGAAAAGGCGAAGAAGAAGAAGAAGGAGTTGAAGATCTCGGTGAAGAGAAATGTATTTCTATGTGCTTTCATGTGTTATCTGTTACCTCGGTATTATATATATATATATATATATATATATATATATATATATATATATATATATATATATATACATACATATATATAACCGTCTGTTTCATTTGTTTTTGCATAGAAATGCATTTGTTTGTATTGATTTGTTTACGAAATAAAATCACATTTGTCAAAAACAATAAAACGCAGTAATGTAGTTTTAAGACAGTGAACAGATAGCGGTGTATATTTACAACATAATGTCATATGGTCTATTTTTTCTTGCATTAACATCCTATGGTGGATCACAGGTTTTCCAACGACGTTTTAACGGTTCAGTTGACTTCTACCGTGACTGGAACGACTACAAGAACGGCTTTGGTTCTATGGATGGCGAGTTTTGGCTTGGTAACGACCATATTCACTCGTTGACAACGAATGGCAGCTACATTTTAAGGATTGACATGGAGAACTTCAACGGAGAGACGAGATTCGCTGAATATACTGGCTTCTCGATCGACGACGAATCCACCAATTACATCTTGCGATTAAAGGCTTATCTTAGGTGGAGCACTGCGGGCAAGTATTATAGTGTGTGTGTGTGTGTGTGTGTGTGTGTGTGTGTGTGTGTGTGTGTGTGTGTGTGTGGGTGTGTGTGTGTGTGTGTGTGTGTGTGTGTGTGTGTGTGTGTGTGTGGTGTGTGTGTGTGTGTATGTGTGTGTTTGTACGTATATATATGTGTATGTGTTTGAGTGTGTATTTGTGTATATCTGCGTTTGTGTATGTATATGTGTGTCTATGTGTATGCCTGTGTTTGTATATGGTTGTGCGAGTGCGTGGTCATGTGTGTATGCGATTGTAATTGTGCGCATTTGTGAACATCGATTATTTCTACATTCAGGCGAATCCCTATTAGGCCACAGAAACAGGCCGTTTAGTACCAAAGACGCGGATCACGATACATGTAGCTGCTCGTGTTCCATTAGTTATCACGGAGCCTGGTGGTACACCGCTTGTCACGGTTCGAACCTGAACGGGCTTTACTACCAGGATGGTGAAAAAACTGCTTACGCCAAAGGAGTCGTGTGGAGTAGATGGAACGGATATTACGATTCGCTAAAGACCGTTACGATGAAAATGCGTTCAGCAGCATTTACAGGTCAGCAATATTATGTTTCTGTAATACAACGTTCGGAAGTATCAAAGTGTGCTTTCAGTTGTTAGATTGATCGCTCGCTCGTTTCTTTGGTATGTTTTTCTAAGCTTCCGTCGTCTCCTTGTCCCTTCGTTCTTTTCTTGTCGCTTTTCTGGTCGCTGAAATGAAAAGCTCATATCAATCCGTATCATCACTCACTTCTAGAATCTGAAAGTTGTACAATACTTGATATGTGCACTGTTTCTGCAAATCATAATTCTTGCTTTGTGAAGTCCCTTCGTGTCACTTCACTTTGCTCTGTGGTGAAGTTTTCTTCTATATACCGAGTCGTGTTGTAATTGAGACAACGAGGTCACCAAGCCAGACATCGCGAAGTTACTGCACGCGTCACAGTTCATCACAATAATTCTCAATGTTATGTTGACCATGTCATACGTACTTCAATCTGTCGTAATTCATACGTGTCCAGCATTCTCCATTATTCTTGAGCTATCTGATATTTGTGATATCAATGTTTTTCTAATTAATAAGGTCGATAGTAACTTTACTATAATGATGAACTGTACTTGGGCGATTCTATTGAATTCTCCATTTATGCGTGTTCCAGCTACAACAAAACCGTGACACTGACTGGTTATGAAGTTTGCCTTGTTCCCACAGATCCCGTTCTCGATCCTCCAGCCAAGATGGAAGTGGTGAGGCTTCTCAACGACGTCGACACCGACACGTGTCTGTCCCTGGCCTCTACGGACATGTACACGTTCTCAGCGGTCTCTAAGCGTTGGAGTCTGCCGCCTCGAGACTCATGCTGGTTCGAGGGACTCGTCATCCAGACACACATCCCCGGCCAACTGAAGGCGTCGTTCACGCTCAGAATCACAGGACACGGGCTCGTGTGCGCCAACTCTCATTTATCAGTGATGGTCCGACGCATAACATCGCCACCCTGTCCAACCGCCGGGAAATATTACGAATGTGCACTGAGTGGCTTTGGCCACGGGGGTCTGACGACGTGCGTGGCGAAGTGTCTCTGTGACGGGAAGGACTGTAAGCACGCAACCATCCACATCCCGGAGATGTTCGAGGATTGGCAAATATGTGAAATTAAAATTGAGTAACAGATTGCTGCCCAGAATGTCACCGTGGCACGAGTCGTTGCGCAATTTGTACACGTAACATTAACATTAGCCTGGTTTGTTGTTGAATACACTTTTGAGGGACGCAGATTTGAGGATTGCCTATCTATGTTTGTTTGGCTAAACTTACCTCTTCACGGGAGGTTATGTTGTTGTCGTCAGAGGTGTGGTTGGCCATGGTGTATGTCATCACTTCTTCCTCTTGTCTTGTCTTTACTCTCCTCACTTTTCTTTCAATGCGTTCTTTATCACCAGTCTCCAACTCCTTCTATCTTTTGCTGTTGTTCTTCATTCTCCTGCCATTAATTTCAAGTATCTATTTACGTAATAATAAGTAAGTTAGATGGCTCGCTCTATCTTAGTCAATGACAGTCGTGCTCTTTAGTCCATCTCTGAGACTTTGCCATCGGGACGCATTTTACGTGGATGTTACAATGTGAAGAAATGCACTCCAAGTGTACATGCGATTAACTATTCTTTTCGAGACTTCGACGACATTAGCTAATGATGTGCTGTTACTGTGTAATGTTATATCTTATATTATAATCAAATATATAGTACAAGTTGATGTACGTACTTTATACACTATGATCATTCAAGCGACAATGCAACAGCCCTTACACTGATTGATTGAGTGATTGATATACATATATCACTAAAGAATGCAAGCTTACATAACGAGGGACACACAACCACGCGTACACCGGCAAGCAGTTATATATATATATATATACGCCACATGAACCTTCCTTGCACTGGTCCGATTGATCGGTTAAATTATTTAGCAGTTAGACAGTGCCACACAATGGGTACTCAAGGGGTAGGTTGTTCAATCCCGCCTACCGCCGTTTCGAAACTTGAGCCATTTCGTTCAGCCCACATTTGCCTTTGTCTTTCGGAAGAGACATAAATAGCCGGTGGTCCCTTCTATCTGGTGCCTATGCCAGGTGAATTAAATGATCCCACGATAAATGGTTAACCTGTAGTGTACTCAATTATTCTATAGAAGGACAACTCCGGCGTTAGCCAATGTTTGGGCTGTGTGGAGGAAAACACCTGAGACTCGTATTTTCCAGTTGTCTGCATAACTGCACTTTCTCATGTTGTTTCTCCGGTATGATTGTTTCGGCTGCTGCTTCAACTCTTGTTGTCGTTTGCATATAAACACTTCATTTAATCATACATACATGGTGCAGCTCATGCTAAAATATGTTGCTTATAGACGACAAAAATATGAATGTAGGTAGCATTCTCGTACTGAGTATTCGACAGTATTGTGAATGAAATATCACATTTGCTTCCTTACATATTAGCATTGCGTGGTTGGTTTGTCACTTACACAATGTTTTCTACGATGTCCACACGTTTTGTGATTGTTATTAGCAATGATCACATCATACAATACATTGCACAAATGTACACATTGTAGTGTTTGTTGTGCAAGCCTTTTTGTCGTGCAAGTGTTGTGTTAATGTTTATCGTTGGTGCAATGTCTTATTTTCTTTAAAGCCCCATGTGCAATTTCGTTGTTAACGTATCTCGTTTGTGATTCATTGATTATATTTCACATCCACTGTTGTATGCGAATACGTTTTTTTAAATGAGATCAAAACTATTTAAATCTGCGAACCTTGTTTAGATTTTTGTTTCGATTGAACCGCATGTTGGCCGTCCAGATGCGTTGACAATTGCTCAAAACGTTCCAGCCTTTTATACATTTACCAGGTGTTATTTAGACTTTTCGTCAACATGTGATTTATTTTGTTACACGAATTGCGGACACAGATATGACATTGACATAGTTCATTTGTGGTCAGGAGATTAGTGTTCATGTAGAACATTTCAGACATTCGAAAAAAAATTACATTCGTCTGTATTGACTGATTTCACCGAATGCAGCAGTTGGTTTTGTGAGGTCTGTGGCGATTGTGACGTACTCACTTCATCTACGATGTTTCCATCTAATACGTTTCAATAAACCGGTTACAACAATACTTGTTATTAAGTGACGCCATGCATGCTTTCCTAAAGGTTGACGGCTTACAACGATCTTCAGCGCGATAGTGATAAAAAATCGTATTATTGCAATTACAACAACATCACAATAAACTCGCACACAACGGTTCATCATAGAAGTACTAAGAAAGTCACTCGAGTTGACAATATGCCACAAATATGGAAGTAGAGGGGAACTCGTGTATGAAAATATGAACACTGCCATTGTCAGCCTGCTGCAACATGATGCAGGTGTTATAATAGAGACTGTTATTGAAGCCATTGTTCTTGATATCGGGAACAACGATTACTTCAGTGATGATATGATAGACTCGATGTACAAGCGTCTGCGGATTGTGTGTGTGTATATATATATATATATATATATATATATATATATATATATATATATATATATATATATAAGTCTAAAGGCAGCTTATGTCGACCAGTGCCTACAGGTCCGGCTTATGTAGACCAGGCATATTTTTTATTTAATACATTTTCCAAAAACGTAAAACTGGAACATTGTTTTTTTATACTAATGTTTAACACATAATGAACGTTCATCAAAATATTTCAATAAATAAGGTATATGCAAAAAATCGGTCTACATATAACCGCGTATGCCTAAATGCCGATTTATGTTGACCGGAGCGACGCCGGAAGCTGCATATATTAATTTAACTTTTTTGCGGTACACCGCCGAGTCCAGTAAACAGTAAAGCATTGTTACGAAATGTAATGTAATGTAATCTATCGGTTCGCAACAAAGACAAAATGCAAGTTTTATTAATTTATACATAATAATATAGCCTTTTGCATCAGTATGAAGTATATCATACACTGAACACGAAACTCCGGAAAGATCCGATCAGACACACAATATTATATACACTTACACCTTATCAGATCCACAACATATACACCCAGACCCTATCAGATCCACAACATATCAGTGGAAAATCAAACGATTACGTGTAAAATGATACTCTCGGCAACCAGGTAACCAAACAGGGGGTTCTTTGGCCGAGAAGAACAATGTATTGTTTAAGGGGACATCTTAAATATATTATGAATGTATATCAAAATTATAATTATAGGGGCCTAATAGATATTATTTATTTTTAAAGGGCATGTTATATATAATATGGTTTTACTTATTGGATCTAATGTTATTGTATATAGGCACAACGTGACTCAGACATCAGAACACATTCCTATTTGAGTTGTAATGCATATTACATATGGGTAAAAAACGAATAGAGTTTGTTATTTACTATTTTATTACCATTACAGTTATCAAGAGGAATATAAGGAATATAATGCGACCTCGGATATATGGTCTGACAACATACAGTCATGAGAAATTAACGACAGACTCCACTAACGTGTACTGTTGACCGCAGATTGTCGAATGATGTTGGCGTGAGATGTTTAACTGTGCTGATTTACAGACACCACAGATGTTGAATCGCGGCTAGAGCTGGCTTGAACAAATGTGGAAATCGCAGCGTGAACAACAGCGCATTATATAATAGTATATATCAATGTTAGCAAAAGAAGCAATGGCCGAAGGCAAACCAGCTTGTCACATTAATTTCAATGAGGTGTACGTCATATTTTCAAAGGCATCGATGACGACGTATAAAAACAGGCTAAATTATTCACTGGTACTGGCTACGTTTGATTATTCTCGGTGTGCCGTAGCAATTGTATGCTGTCAGCGCTCAATAATTTCGTTCTGGTATCATGCTGCCATGGGTGACAGACAGTGTAGTGACAGAAAGCTGCAGCGATGGACGTGACGAGTGATGCTTACACAATGTTCTTGCTACTGCTGGTCTTCACGTTTGTGGAACAAGGTAAGTTATGGATATCCCTCCAAGTAGTGCGGGTCACAAAGTTAAATGGAACCAAAAAGCTAACTTGTTGATGTTCACCAAAAGAAAGTAAGTATTAATACAAATATATATATATTATATACATATATATATATATATATATATATATATATATATATATATATATATATATATACATATATATATATATATATATATATATATATATATATATATATATATATATATATATATATATATATATATATATATATATAAGTTGTATATGTATATATATATATATATATAAATATATATATATCAGTTGTAGTAGTAGTAGCAGCAGTAGCATTAGTATTAGAACCAGTATTTGTAGTAGTAGCAGTGCTGTAACAAGAACTGCACAAAATAACTATGTAAATGTAACCCCCAATAAATTGCTAAAGTAAAAGTACATTTCCACAAAACCTACTTAAGGCTGCAGAAAATGTAACAATTGACACACACATAAATAACTGAAATGTACTAAAGGATCAAAACTAACGTGTCAATTTATACATAAATACAAATATACAATAACCACATATATCCATGGGAGCGGTGGGCGGGTGTTCAAAATGATGGACCCTCAATTAATGAAAGGCCGGGGTTCGAATCCCATTAGCGGCTGGACGGTGGTTCGACGGTACGGCACTAATAAAACCAAAGTGTCGAAACACTTATGCAATTTCGTTCACCCTATATAGCCTGCATCTTCCAACCCACACTAGCCAGCGTAGAGTAGGCCAACAGCATCAGCATGCACAGTACTACAAAGCAAAGCCTGTACAGCATAGGTCAAACACCGCGACATATTGAAGGGTAACAAGGGGAAGCTCTCCCGGAGACCGGCCCAATCACAGATACTATGGCTGCACAATTGTGGTGATAATGTGCCGTTAAATACGTAGCTACACAAGTCTGAACATTTCAGTAAAAAGGAAACATGAATGACTATGCCTAGGAGTTACAGTAACTTTTTTTGTAAACAGTACGGTTTTTAATTTTGTAGATGAACCGCTGTCATTAAATTGTGAACAAATTCAACACGATGACGACAGCAGTAAAGATGGAGTC
>OZ024864.1:50320104-50325104 GCA_964017155.1 Oasisia sp. SBJ-2009 | reverse complement strand
ATTACATTAAGAGCCCTCACTAACCTGCATGTATATAACCATGTCAAAGGCGCATAGATGAGTGTCTACTCGAGTATGCACATGCTGGCGAATGGTTATTTACTAAAATTCCAACTCCAGATATGGTAGGATATATCCTGGTATCTGCATCACACCTTTCATAACATCTCATCGTGTCAGGGCTGGTGAGGACTTTTCCCTTGGAGGAGGGTTTACCCTCGCCGGCTCTACACTCTGCCTACTGGAGCGGCCGCAAAAAGCCCGTAAGCTATAATTTCACAATTTTGTATCAGTCACACCATCAATGTAAGGATCGATGGGGAGCTAAACCCCCGCAAGTCCGACAATCGCAACAGAGAACGGATACAAATATGCCAAGTAAAGAGTTGAATCAAAATTAAAAGCCCATTGATTACAATTTGCACAAATTTCACAGCAGGCCAGTTTTTCTACCAATAACCCAATATCGACTATATTCCGGTGTAGACTAGTTTCCTATCAGGTGTTGAAAGCCTTTTTGTATATACAGTTAATGTGTTTCTATTGTTGTTCACCCTTTATCATGTATATAGATATGAAAACAATATGAATAAACACGTTCAAAGACAAAAAATATGTACATTTAGGCCAGGCCCGTGCTGCTAGCTAAGGGACACCTTATTTAAGGTGGACTTTGTTTTGTCTACACATGCTCGGTTTAAATTGGCATCATTTAAAGCATGGAAACTTTATTTTAGATACTATACGTGAGCAGTAGCTCCGTGGTAGAGTATCGGAATCGAGTGCTGGAGACGCCGGATCGTGCCCCACGACGGGAACACAATTTTTCTAATCTGTTTATGCGCGTTTTACATATACATGTACGAATGTTAGCCCTCTAGTTTGTCAGCTACGTTTCTTTTCTATTCCAAATTATTCCCTTCGATATATAATTTTTCAATAGCAGTTTAGGCACACTAGGATATCAGCCTGTCATATCGATATGATTTATAGCATATCAAGGCTGATGTCCTCCAAATTTAAGACTCTCGTCAAGGTAAGATACATCTAACAACCTCCGTCACGCCATCCAATATTCCAAGCCATTGTGATGGGACCAGCGCGGGTAAACCCCGGAGGGGGTCTCTCTTGTTGCCACTAGCGAGGCTGAAAATGCCCCCAAGCCACCTCACAAAATATTTGTCGTCCTCACCTGTCATCATGAAGAGGATCAATGGGGAGGTAAACTCCCGTACATCCGCCTCATTCGCAGCAGAGTACAGATAAATATATGCCGTGAAGAGAGCCTTTACAAATCCAAATTAACTATGTCGGCTTAAATTATAATAAAGGCACATTGCCAACAACCAAAAGCAACAGGCGAGTGGTACATTTCCATGTTAATGCAAGCCGCATTAAGTTACGCACTTTACTATAAACCTTTACAATTGTAACTGCGCCATATGCGCCTTTATTGCAGGGTGTCCCAAAACAAATGTAACCCACGAAAATACTTGTAAATTTGTCAATATTAACGCTATTGTTTCTATTTTTCAGATATAGACAGCTGAGAAGTTAAGAAAACTAAAACCACAACCTACATGTTTCTAGCTAAATCCGTGTGGATTTCTCAGTCATTTATAGAATAAGCTCCAAATGGTCATCGTTCTGCTGAAGGCATACTTGGATTCGGCGGGCAAAGTTATTGATAACTTTGATGCACTCCTCCTTTGGTATAGCGTTGATCTTCTGCGTTATTGTTTCATTGAGCTCAGGGATGGTCTGATGATTGTTCCTGTACACATTATCCTTCAGGAACCCCCACAGGTAGACATCTGGGGGGGGTAAGATCCGGGGAATGGGGGGACCACTCCGGCTCGCGTTTTCGGCTGATCAGCCGGTTCGTAAACTTGTGATCCAGCCAGTCAAGGGTAATATTAGCTGTGTGGGGAGGTGCCCCATCCTGCTCGAACCATTGTATGTCTCTCTGCACCCTGTTCCTTCCTCTACCTCGACTCAACAGCCCTAAAGCTCCCCAGAGCTTGTTCAAGACTTCAATGTAGCGCTCCTTCCTGACGGTCACCGGCTCCTGGTTTGCGTTCTCGAACCAGAATGGCATGATACCATGTTTTGATATGGCCACCCATGCTGCGCAGAAGATCAACGCTATGCCAAAGGAGGAGTGCATCAGAGTTATCAATAACATTGCTCGCCGAATCCAAGTCTGCCTTCAGCAGAACGGTGGACATTTGGAGCATATTCTATAAATGACTGAGAAATCCACACAGATTGAGCTAGAAACGTGTAGTTTATGGTGTTAGTTTTCTTAACTTCTCAGCTGTCTATATCTGAAAAATTAAAACAATAGCATTAAAATTGACAAAATGACAAGCATTTCCATGGGTTACATTTGTTTTGGGACACCCTGTACACTTAGAACCTATCATACCCACAACATGTCCACCTAGACCCCAGCATAAAAAATGTATAATAGACCTCAGGTGAGCAAACCGTAGGGACATTCGTGTTAACAAAACGTATAATGTTGAAGCTTACTCACAATGTTCAATAGCCGTGTGCTTGGTAGACATATTTATTGGCAAACAAACAATAAATACACTCAGTGTGAGCAAACGTTGGAGTTGAAGCTCAACACGCCCTTTGAGTCACTCTGAGGGAGAGTAAAGCAGCGATATCATGGCGCTGTTATTGCCCTTGATTGGCCGGCGACTGGTGCAGTACCAACACGTGTGTGACTAATCGATAACAGACCCGTAGTCGATACTAATAAATAATTAACATCAGGTAATTTGTTCTTGTTGGGTCCAGCGCCCGGCAACATTCGATTTACTAATTAGTCTGTACGAACTGAACTCGGCATGGTAATCGCCTGTCCTTGCCATTGCTGGAATAACTTTTTTTATTTATTTAGGCCTGATGAGACAGTGTGTGTTGTAGTTGACGCTATTGTATTGTTATTGAGAAAGCGGGATGAGTTGGGTGACGTCATAGCTTTAAGCACAGACCCGTCCACCCGTCATTTGGACGGGTAAAATCATTGTGATTGGGTAGAAATATGGGTGGACGGGCATAGTTAACGGGTAACAAAAATTAAGGAGCAAAACCGTGTGTGCTGTTTGTGTCAGGTCATAAAGCACATCTCAACTAGCTTGTATGTATATGAGTTAGCACCTACGTATCCACCAAAAATGTGTGACTGGCAAAATGTTATCGTGCATAAGGCCCTGGGTATCGGGGGTTATGAATCAGCAAACTGTTATCGTGCATAAGGCCCTGGGTATCGGGGGTTATGAATCAGCAAAATATTACCGTGCATAAGGCCCTGGATATCGGGGGTTACGAATCAACGAAATATGATCGTGCCTAAGGCCATGGGTTTCGGGGGTTGTGATCCAGCAAAATGTTATCCTGCATAAGGCTCTGGGTATCGGGGGTTACGGTCCAGCAAATGTAGCAGTGCATGGTCAGTATTGGCATTTACTGGAGTGTACCGTTTTTGACGGCAAAGGTACAGCAGGTATTGAGGCAGTACACTGGACAGACCCCGGTGAATGTGGCATTAGTGGAAGTACTAGCCCGGTACCGGTAGGTTTCAAAACTGATCCACAAGATGGCGCATGTGTAGATTTGTATACTGCCACCAATGGGATGCAATTTTGCCACCAAGTTCAGAGAAATATCAGAAATGTCTTGGTAATATACAAAACTGTACACCAATTTGTTTTAATTAAGGAAAAAATATATACTGACAGTTGTGTGATAGTTGAAGCATAACCTCTTAATCAGTTCCAATTACAAACAATAGAAGTATCTAGACCCTCACGTCCTATATGCCATCCCACAGAGCATTGCCTTGAATGCATAGCACCGCGCGTGGCGTAGCATATAACATCGTTTATCGCATCACACAAGGCATCACATATAGCATCTCACACCGCTCCATTACCCATTTGCATTAGGAATTGCCAACCAAAATTGCGATGACTGATTCTTGGCCATCATACAATTTTAATAACATCATCAAATTTACGTCAACGATTGCGTTAGAACTTCGTGTAAATTATATATATCCTTTCATAACACGAATGCACATTGGCCCACATACGTTGACAAATACGCGACACAGACACACTGTGCGCTGTCTCACATGCACACATGAAGACGCATGAACTTATTAACATGCTTACATACACTTACGCACGTACTCACATGCGACACGCAAGCGCACACATACACGTACATGTGTACATGCGCGCGCACACGCACACACACACACACATCCATACATGCCTCCCAAACACACACACACACACACACACACACACACACACAAACACACACACACACACACTCACATTCACACACACACACACACACACACACACACACACACACACACACACACACACACACACACACACACACACACACACACTCACACTCACACTCACTCACACACACTCACGGGCCCATGTATACAAGTGTACGGTGAGACGAACATAGATTGTGTCACTGGTCAATGTTGATAATGCCGATAGACTGGTTATTAAAGTATAACATAAAAATCCCGGTTCACGCAATGGTATATGAGTAGTATGATGTATGTTAAAAGGTCGGAGTACACAAAGACTTTACTGCACCGTGAGACCCGTTAGCTCGTGACTATGTATAAATGAGTACCTGGTGGTGCGTACGACCAGCATTCGCGTCTTAATGGCAGCGTGGCTGAAAGCTTCCCGGTGTTATTGTGTTCACATCAGCCGGTAAAACTAAGATGACCCATGCTGTTTTGGTAAGAAAGGGTACGTCTATTTTGGTTTCTTTTGCTACCCAGCGTCTCCTGAAGTAGATGGCGCCATCTGTTGGTAGTTGTAGAGGCAACCTCCCCAACCACCTAGCGACGCTGTGATGTACCAGGTGCCCTCTTAGTGCGTGATTATGTATTAATAGTTGTCCTTCGCGTCTTAACAGTAGTATGGCTGGAAGCTTCCCGGTGAGTT
>OZ024864.1:50240104-50317604 GCA_964017155.1 Oasisia sp. SBJ-2009 | reverse complement strand
TTACGTAACGGATACTTTAGGTTTGTCATCGTTTTTCTTTTTACCGCAACCCTCCGTCGCCTGAAACAGACAGGAACTGTTAGTGTTACTGATAACGAACTAGTTGTAGTTGTTTCCAGCACTGGGCAGGGTTCAATTAACTGCTGACTAGTCTGTATATATTGTGGTTGCAATGTCATGATATTGTGCGCCTTACTGAACTACTCAATATTTTCAGAACATTTACGCCAAGCCGACCTGTCTATGCTGGTACTGAGGGTTTCACTGCCAGGGTGCTTGTCGTCTTCAGTGGTTCTTTTACGTCCCAAATTGAGACGGGACCGACATCAACGTGATTCCCCGATTCACGAGGGATACACAGTCCCCAATGTTGAGAGCCAGCTTTTTACACCAAATATGTCATGCCTGCCTTGACCTGGGATTGAACCCGGGCCACCAGCGTGAGGCGGTAGTGCTAAACACTCTAATATCCGCGCCTCTCAAACTTGCATTGTTCATGGCGTTGTTCTCTTCACATTCCGCTACACATCTTTTGTTAAGGAGTACGCATTTGCGCTATCGAGGCGATGGTAAATAGGTAACCATTACACACCACTGCTAACCTTATTAACCGCAATGCGATGCCATTCTGAAGTCGATTGCGGTCAAACGTAATTAATTAAATTGAGTGCTACGTCACAGCCAAAGGTCACGCACAGATTTACGTGTGGGGGAAATAGATATTTTGCGCACTGACAAGCCACACATTATTCCATATGTAAATTATGATAGGCTGTGCTTATTAAATGGTATAGTAACACAACACTGTTGGTGAACGTCTTAGGAATACCTCCATGAATAGAAACTTTAATTTGAAACCCGTGTCAGCAGTTTTATGAATTTGTAAAAGTGAAGCGTGACACCGCAGTGTCAACACAGTGGCCGTGCAATACAATGTGGCTGCTGGACTCCTTCGACTTTGTCTTAAGTCTGTCTATTTTCTTTGTTAGTTGTCAACGTTTCAAAGATAATTTACGGCTATCCATAATGTCCAGCTGCGGCGGACTGTCATTTAAACGAGCAACGTGTATTTAATTAAAGGTGTCTTTTAGATGCCAAACTGATATGTCAATACGACTTGAAATCTGGCGTTGGAGTCTCATGCCGCGCTCCGTTCAGGGTCGCCATTTAAAGGGATGGTGCCATTTCGTTGGCCCATAATTGGCAGAGTAGTTATTTGCAAGGGAAAGTCTGCTGTTTAGAACATGGGAAAGTTAAACATCGAACAACATTGCTGTAAACCCGGGTCGTTGGACTACGTTACGGAAGAGAAGAGCTGTTACTGATGTAACCGTACTCGATATCCTTATCCCAGAGTCAAAACCAACAGGACCAAGAACTGCTTCATTAACTGGTGGCTCTTCAACCAAAAGAACTCAAAGTGACACTTAGCAAACTTTCGTGAATGCTGATATAGATGGAAATGTGTAAAATATTGTAAAACCTTAATTTATTCTTTAGATCTATTTATTTTAATGTTTTAAAGTATTTATTAAAATATGTTATTAAAGTATTTTTATAAGTTTAGTCAAATAATCAGAGAAAATATGTTTTAATGTCTTAACCTATTTAAATTACCTTTATAGATGCATTTCAAATAAATTATTCTCTACTTTTTTAATTAATTTTATATTTATGCTAATGTTTTAAATTATATATTATTTCAATATATTTTAACAAATATATTTTGCATGTTTTATGTACCTATTTCAATCTGTATTGATTGCCCAGAGAATGAAATAAACCATTATTATTATTATTATTATTATTAAAGCAGCCGCAGCGAACCCTGTCCAGCATGGATCAACAGAATTGTCGCTTCAAGTTGTCTGGAAAGCATTCAGCCACAATTCAGTTACTCGAGAACAATATTGCCCTACGTTTAGTCAAATAGTCCCTATACCGAGAACTGTGAGTAGTTTAACTAGTAATTATAGCACGTCTACCGCGCCTACGTCTTGGACAGTTCAAGCTCAGAGGCGCAACGAACAAAATTAGTCGAACTTCGCTTTACAGACATCTCGCCAATACAACCACTTTACAATTAAGGTCACTCGACAGTTGCCCAGATATGATCAACACAGGACTAAAGAAAATGCATCGCTAATACGGTCACCTTGCTAACCAGGTCGCTTCTGTGACATTCCACCGTAGTTAGCAAAACCGATAGGAGCAATTGCATTACCTGTTGTCATGCAGCAACTATCGGTGTAACGAGTTCAGATACGAGTTTGTTCATATTACCTGGAATGTCAGCACAACCGCGATGCATAGCACAAGCAGTACGCGGGTAGAAGTCATGTTGTCAGCGGTGTCGAGTGCTATTCAACCTGGAGTAGGCAAAGACAGACACGATATATTGGTGGTATTTGTATGGTCGCACGCCCACACGCACACACACACGCACGCATACACACACACACACACACACACACACACACACACACACATGCTCGCACAGACACACTCACACAGACAGACAGACAGACACACACACACACACCCACACACACACACACACACACACACACACACACACACACACACACACACATATGCTCGCACAGACACACTCACACAGACAGACAGACAGACAGACAGACAGACAGACACACACACACACACACACACACACACACACACACACACACACACACACACATGCTCGCACAGTTACACACGCACACAAACACATACACAGACACACACATACACACACACAAACACACACACACACCCACACACACACAAGCACAAGCACACACACACACACACACACACACACACACACACACACACACACACACACACACATATGCTCGCACAGACACACTCACACAGACAGACAGACAGACAGACAGACAGACACACACACACACACACACACACACACACACACACACACACACACACACACACACACACACACACACATGCTCGCACAGTTACCCACGCACACATACACATACACAGACACACACATACACACACACAAACACACACACACACACACACACACACACAAGCACAAGCACACATACACACACACACACACACACACACACACACACACACACACACACACACACACACACACACACACACACACACACATACATACATACATGTCATACATTATGTTACTAACATGTCCCCCTCTATACTTACAGTTGCTGGGCAGGAACGTCTACTCGAAGTGTCCGTGAGGCAGTGGTCCACTGGCCGCCTGTCGCCCCTATTTATTCGCGATTGTGAGGACGTCATTGCTTCAGCCACCTGCAGCACGCACGTATGCCCTGATGTCGGGTCACGACGCAGTTATAATAAAGAATCCAAACTTCGTAGCGCGAAATCTCATCCATCAATCACCATTGTTAATACCGTTTGAACCACGACGAAATCAACAATCGTGTGGACATCGTTGAATACATGTGGCAACCACTGAAGACATAATAACTTATATGAAGTTAGGAGGGCTATGGTCGTTTCTGCCTTGAAATTGTTATTAAACCACAGCCCTTATTTTGCCAGTTACATAATTAGTTATATTTATATATTTGTGTACACTAATTTGATATTTTTTAAATCATTAGTTAGTTAATTGACTGGTTAGTCAATAAAGTAGCAATCACATGTTTTTAATAAGTCAAGATTCTTGACGTTGAATTTTGATTCGGTTTATTTGAACTTTCAATTGCTCCTCGTGCTTCAGAGCAATTCGTCATTCGTCCTTAAATTGAGGTCATAACGGAGCAGTAGTGAGCAGCTGCCGTTACACTCAGCGATTTGTCAGTGGTATCCTTCTGGCGTGATTGATCGTTTCGTTGATATCTGTGAACTTGGCCTGACTTCTCCCAGATGATATATATATGCCAATGTAAAGAAAACAATACGGCAATCCCTGTCGGTGGTCAAAACAGCAAATGATCGCTGTGACGAATTGGGTTGTTACCAAGAATGTTCGCCCGCCAAACATGTGATTTGTTTTCCAAGACTGGCATAGCATTCTAGTTAAGAATATTTTGTCTGTTTTTTGTTTTTTTTGGTTCGCGTTAGTTACCCGATAGTTCGTGGTAGTTGCCCGAGAATTCGTGTTACTTGCCCGAGAGTTCGTGATAGTTGCCCGAGAGTTCGTGATAATTACCTTGATTCCGGTTTATCTTTAGCGCCATTACATCAAGTGTTTGTTGTGTTTGCAATGTAATAATAGTAGCATGTATGATGGTTCGGTCGGTCAGTGTTCGGCCAGTCACAAGGCAACAGCCAAAGTGAAGGCTCAAGTTCAGAGAACACATCACAAGTTCATCCTCATCGACCACCAATCACCATCATCGCGCAGTCGTAATGCACCGTGTTGGACGAAGGCCGTGACATGCTGCTTCCACATCTGCCTACCTTACGCATGTTATTTATCACTACAATTAATATCGTTGTTTATTACCTTTCCAACATTATACATCGCCATTACAGTCGGCGAAGTAAATAATTATGTTCTCCTCCTATTTCCCTGTCTTCAGCAGTGAGACTGGCCTTCGTGCCTTTGAAAATCGAAATGGTTAAAAGACGCGCAGCCCGTTTCTGTCTTAACGACTATATATCTAGAGAAGCGGGCTGTGTGTCAGAAATGCTAAACCAATTACACTTACATCAACTAAAAACCAGAATAACAAACTCAAGCCTCACCATACTCCACAAAGCCATCTATGGACACCTATCCTTGCCTGTCAATAACCTCCTCCAGCCCGTACAACGCCTATCAAGACATTTAAACACTAAAGCATTCAACACTATCCATGCCAGTAAGAACTGCTATAAATATTCATATTTCCCTAGAACAACAAGAGACTGGAATTCCCTGCCAGATGCAATAGTTAGCATTTCTAAACCACAACATTTTAAACAAGCTCTAATACACCACTAACAACCCAACAGCATGCGCACCCAACCCTGACTGTTTGACTCCACCAGGAGTGTTGGCCAGTATTCCAACAAGACAAAAACAAGACAAGACAAGCCTTGGTTTTGTTGCTCGATTTCATGTTTTGCTTATTTCTCTTCTTTGTCCTCACTTATCTGTTATTACTTTCTGTCCCAACTACTTCCTCAGACTCTTGCCCGCGTTCCCGTTCTTCTCAGTTCCGGTCTTCCTTTCCCCTACATCATCTGGGCGTCTGCGATATTTACGAGCCAGCATTTTCCCGTTTTATTACATCCTTGAGAAATATCCTTGAATTCCGGCTTAGGCTTGCTACGGGCGTATGCATCCAAATAGCAAACATCTGCAATACCACACGTTTAAAAAATGCTTTTTAGTATCGTGTCGTGTTCTTCATTTCCAGTCAAAGATACAGATAACCGACGATTCACCATTTGCCCTTGAGTTGTGGACATTTGTGTAGGAGGATAGATCGACGCCTGCAATATGGAGCGAATGTTGTTAAATTTAGCAAATCTTCAAAGCCACTGCCTTGTTTGAATGGTCGATGGTGTTGATGTTTGCGAACTCGACTGACCCGGATTTGCGGGGGCAAATTGAATTGAAAGAGCAGAAATAAGACCGCTGACCGTGCTCTTGACCACTGGCCGTTTTGTTGACCACTGGCCGCACCCACTCGGGGAGAAACAACACAAGAGCATCAATGGCCGACTTAGAACAGCCAAGACCACTTGGTCAGTTGACCACGTACTCTTGCCCTAGATTAGCTACCCGAGGCAAGCGCTGTTGGAAAGGATTCACTTGAGAAACTGACATATCATTGGCAATGACAATCAATAGTTAACATAGGCCCCTACTGCACAAGAAGGCAACATTATATCAAACAATCATGTAAATATGCATGTGTTACAGTATGCTAAAGTTACCGTAACATTTATATTATGAGTTAAGATTATAAGGAGAAGAAGATCACATTTGCACGTTGATCAAATTATTACTTTATTTACGATCATGGCATTTCAGTTGGTTTACTGCCGTAGGATTGCGTGCGCAGAGAAAATCACCATAAACCGGATACTACGTTGGGGGTACGCGCGCAACTCAGGTTGTTGACTCGAAGTCAGCCAAACCGTGGCGTTGTCTGGATACTGGGTCACCATTCACTTGTAGTTGGGTAGGAGAAAGATCCCCTGGAAAGGATACCCTTTAAAATACGCTTAGCCAAATGGTAGGGCATAGATTCGGTGGTGCAGAAAGCGAATAACCTTAGACTGATACATGCGGATCTGGGCGCTTGCATGGGGATGATACACTTACGATGCTCTCAAATTACTACTTTATATAATTGAGAATAAACATGTTCTGGTGACATGATATATCTGAATTTGATGTATCACTATATACAGTTGTCACAACACGTCAACAGTAACGATGTGTTTCTATGAAGTGACCTCAGAACAACGCCAAGTGCTTACAGTTAAATACAGTGATTTATCAAACGCTGACCTTCAGTGTTCAGTAGTCACTCTCTCTCATGGATATTTCTCAACTTTGCAAAATTGACAACAATCGTCCATGGGACACTTGGCTATTTAAAGAGCTAAGATAACACTGCCCCCGTCCGTGTCACTGGTGACGTTGTTAGCCACTCCTGCCGTGAGGTACGGCCTATTTGACAGGAGTAGAGCCTTGTTAACGTACACACCCAGTTTCTGGACAAGGTCGTGTGTGTGTGTGTGTGTGTGTGTGTGTGTGTGTGTGTGTGTGTGTGTGTGAGAGTGTGTTTGTGTGTGTGCGTGCGTGCATGCATGCGTGCGACAACACAGTGGCAGTGCAATACAATGTCACGTGGTTGCTGTACTCCTTCGACGTTGTCTTAAGTCTGTCTATAATATTATTCTGTGTTAGTTGTCAACGTTTCAAAGATAATTTACGGCTATCCACAATGTCCAGATGCAACGTATTGTCATTTGAGTGAACAACGAGCATTTAATTAGAGGTGTGTTTCTAAACGCCAAACTAAGATGGGAACATGACTTCAAATCTGGCGTTGGGGTCGCACCCCGCGTTACGTTCAGGGGACCCCACTTAAAGGGAGCTTGAGACGCTCGTCCTATACTTCCGGTGGTTTCAGGAGAAACACTTGCCTTGCTCCTCGTAACAAAGTTTAATGTTGACTTACAAACAAGAAGTGTTTTCACCACACATCTTAATGCCTCCAACAAACAGACGTACAGTGTGCTTGAACAAACTCTGTACAAAGCTGTGAGCACCTTTAAGTATGATTGATAAAAAGACAATCACCGATACTGACACATTCATGGAACGTCAACTGATATACCTCCCTCAATACAACTGCCTTACTAATGACGGAACTGAAGGGGTTGTTTATTTACACCCCTCTATATGTCGTCTGGGTGGTCTGGCATCATGATATTAATGATATGATTACATTGTTAGAAACATGCACGTTTAGATAATCGCTCCACTTCGTGTGGAAATCGACAAAAAGTGTGTATATAAAATGAATATATACAACGAATCCGCATACTATAGTCATCCTAAGCATCAATTGGTTCGTTTGTGATAACGGTTCCTCTAGTGTTACAAATTGCCATTTTGCAGAACAATGACGTGATTTAGTCCTAGTACGTCTTCAATAGGCCGTTCATTCATCAACGATACATAGCAACGTCTCCAACAGTATTTCTGCGTAGTGCGTATAATGATAATTAGCAACATACTCCAATTAGCACCAATACATAAAATAGAGACACCCCAGTCAGGAACAATTCTAATAAGTTTTCCTAAATTAGACAACCGCAACAATATAAGGAACTGCCTAAAACTTTTTATAATGATTGATGTTAACATGTTAATATATTTTCCAATATATATCCCCTAAATTTGAAATTTTCATTTACCTATGCCAGACACCATGCTATTCCACTACTTTCATGCCAACAATGATTTTAAAATAAAAATTGTTTGTAACATACCATGTCCACTAAAAATAAGTACAGTAAATACAGTGCATTAAAACAGTGGTAAAACAGTTTACTGGTATTAATGGAAATACCTTCTCGTTGGGTATTCTGCACGAAGCATTATCTCTGGCACCATCAAGCCTGCAGTAAAACTACTTATGAAATCGCTTTTGTAGAATTTAAGTTAAAATTCAAACGAAAAGTTGATGTAAGTCACTTTACTGCAGAGTAATGAATTAACCCATTTTTGTGTGTTGAGAAAACCAAGTTTAAAATGGTTCACCATTCCACCACAACAATATGTCACTCATAACACAGGCATTAGATCAAACAATTGTGTAGGTTTTAATTTACTATCTTAAGAACTATGTCTTCTGTAAAATTATTATCGTATGTAGGTGAATTTTAAGTTTTATTTCTTAAATGATCGACATCAAAACTTATATAAATTTGCATTCCAAATCACAAGCCTTTCATTTAAACAAAACATAAACATACCTCTTCAAGATAGTAACTCAACACTGTGTTATTCAAACAGGTAAACAATTAAACAAATACGTTGAATCTGCAAATGTATTTTTGGGTTTTCTCAGATAGCCAACTGCACTCAACAGGTCGCACGCACCATGGCACCATCACAAATGAGGCCATGCCCTTAATAGGACCCTGAATTGGTTGGGCTTAGATGCTTGTTAGACTACTTTGCAAATCCAATTTCTGGCTACAATTTTGCAGTGGTTGGTCACCGTTTGACCAGCAATAGATGATTTTTAAGCAGTGGCCTATTAGCGGTCAGCACTGTTGAAAAGAGGTGGAACAGTTTTATGGACAAAGCTTCAACCAGGAAGGGCAAAGGTTGGGGTTTATGTCAGTATCTAGACGGGAAGCTCGTCTAGACGGATAGCTCTAAATGCACCCTTAATTTAGTTGTCAATCATACAACATGGCGTAAACTGAAGAATTCAGGCACAAATCACTCGTGTAAGCCGCACTCTAAATATCTTACACAGCCACTAACTTGCAAATCCTCGAAACTGTCCTCTAGGGTGACATAAATGTGACCCGCAACATATTTGACGTAAAGGTAAGGCACACGAACCAAGAAAATCCTTTATTGTTGTTCCAAACTTCCGTCTAAATCCCAACCCAGGGGTTAAATGAAATCAACATTCCCCAGTGACATCACTGTACATGTCACATAGCAACACTCAGTGCTGTCACGACCACTGTCACCTCTACGTAACTTGTGCGCTTTCAGCCTTAAGCCTCGCGTAGGAGTACAACTGGTCTTGTCTTCCAGGTTTCTGCACAAGTTTTTATAACAAATGAACGTCACCCGCAGTTCTAACGCGAAACAGGTACTGATTGGGTCTAGCGCACTGCAGTTGATTGGTATCAGCGAGACGGGGTTTCGTTCATGACGCCGGCTCGGCGGGTGCGGCGGGTGTAGGGGCGGGCTCGTCGTAATCGAGGATCTTTCGCTGGGCCTGACGCAGGTACTGCTGCTGTTTGAAGTAGATTCGCAGGATGCCCTTGATGGCGATGAAGGCTATCCCACCCTGTGACATCACAGACAACAGATACAGTTAAAATGATGTGTAGTGACATAGAAGAATTTATACCCGTAAATAGAAGAATTAAAACACGCTCTTCAATAAAACAACGTCCATGTCGCACTAGATGCCATATACCTATCTAGTGTCAGTTGAACATAGATGAGGTGGAAAAGAGATGGTTAGTGGACAAGGCACGGGCAACATTCCTGATACGAAAAACACATCAAAGGCACGGGAAATTGTCTTGTGATGTTTGATAGATCAATAGATATAAATTATTAATAAATATAGTAAAAACAAGTTCTATGATATATATATATATATATATATATATATATATATATATATATGAAATAAGAAAGGAGTATAATTTACATATAATATCAAGAATAATACATAATAACAGCAGTTCATCATAAAGGCTACAGACACACAAGCTGGGAGGGGTCTGTGTCTGGAAGGAGATAGACAGAACTGTCCTAGGCTGAATATGCTAGAGAGTAGTCATGGATGGTCTAGGCTTCTTGTAAAGCAAGGAACTTAAGTATGTAACCTGTTGAAACAATGCGTAACTGTTCCATTTTTCATTAGAACTGCCTGCTGATTAAGACCACAATAAGGTGCTCATCTGACCAAAGAGTACCCTATAAAAACAGCATTTTGCAAGTTTTCTGAACATTTCTGAAATTCTGTGAGCACTTATGTAGTGTGGAGTGAGTAGAAATGATGTTTTTGTGCAGCGTGGCATCAGAGCTGTCAGATTATGACAGCTGTCAGTCGATGCACTTCTGCGTATTAATACAGTTGTTATTTTGCTTGGTGATGTAATCAGGGGCAATCCGTGGGTGGTTCAAGCAGAAATGGAGGGGTGTAAGGTTGGAAAGAAGCTTGTGGGAGCCTGAGGTTTGAACATTTCCCGAACTTTTCACATAACTTCTGTCTATGGAGGATAAATATGCTGTGAAATTGTCAATAACAGATCTCATCAAGCTTAATAAGACTTGAAGAGATCTGCTTGTGTTCCATACGATGATGACTTGCTGCGTACAATTACTAAATTTTGCATTACATGTATAACTGGATGGACACATGAGTGGTTGGGAGATGAACACTACACATCCAACGCATTCTGATGTAAAGCCTGATCTAAGAAACACGTTTCTGAAATGTATTTCACAAACCCGCGAGGCCTTACCAGTAGTGTTCGCTGGAAGTTCGAATGCACGTTTCCGAACATAAGCTTTCCGACCACCGTTGCAATAGTTGGCAGTATGAGGGCGCTGCAGAGCATGCGTGTCGTCGAGTACGTGTCCGAGACGGGGGCGGTCTCAGCCGGCACCCTCCAGTTCACCGGGTCAACTACCCCAAACAAACAAACAGTTCACCGGGTCAACTACCCCAAACAAACAAACAGTTCACCGGGTCAACTACCCCAAACAAACAAACAGTTCACCGGGTCAACTACCCCAAACAAACAAACAGTTCACCGGGTCAACTACCCCAAACAAACAAACAGTTCACCGGGTCAACTACCCCAAACAAACAAACAAACAAACAGTTCACCGGGTCAACTACCCCAAACAAACAAACAAACAGTTCACCAGGTCAACTACCCCAAACAAACAAACAAACAGTTCACCGGGTCAACTACCCCAAACAAACAAACAAACAGTTCACCGGGTCAACTACCCCAAACAAATAAACAGTTCACCGGGTCAACTACCCCAAACAAACAAACAGTTCACCAGGTCAACTACGCCAAACAAACAAACAGTTCACCGGGTCAACTATGCCAAACAAACAAACAGTTCACCGGGTCGGGTCAACTACCCCAAACAAACAAACAGTTCACCGGGTCAACTACCCCAAACAAACAAATAGGTCACAGGGTCAACTACCCCAAACAAACAAACAAACAAACAGGTCACAGGGTCAACTACCCCAAACAAACAAACAGGTCACAGGGTCAACTACCCCAAACAAACAGGTCACAGGGTCAACTACCCCAAACAAACAAACAGTTCACTGGGTCAACTACCCCAAACAAACAAACAAATAGGTCACAGGGTCAACTACCCCAAACAAACAAACAAACAGGTCAAAGGGTCAACTACCCCAAACAAACAAACAGGTCACAGGGTCAACTACCCCAAACAAACAAACAGTTCACCGGGTCAACTACCCCAAACAAACAAACAAACAGGTCACAGGGTCAACTACCCCAAACAAACAAACAAACAAACAAACAAACAAACAGGTCACAGGGTCAACTACCCCAAACAAACAAACAGGTCACAGGGTCAACTACCCCAAACAAACAAACAGTTCACCGGGTCAACTACCCCAAACAAACAAACAGGTCACCGGGTCAACTACTCCAAACAAACAAACAGTTCACCGGGTCAACTACCCCAAACAAACAACACACCCCAATGAGGACTGGTAACATTTGGACTTATTTCATAGGCATTTTACCATTTTTTCCTGTGGAGTTTCGACTGCCATCAACATGATAAAACATAGCTTTATGCAGAGACCCGTCCACCCGTCATTTGGTCGGGTAAAACCCATTGTGGACGGGTAGAAATATGGGTGGACGGGTGGTGGATGGATAAAAAAATTAAGGAGAACAAAGATGCGTGTAAATGGTGTCACATGTGTATTTGTAGTCCATTTCAGGTCATCAGACACATTTTAAAGTTTGTAAACTGGCTTAAGACTAAAATTCTTTCCAATTTTCAGTTTTGAACAGACCAACGTTCAAACTTCAAAAACAATTCAAGACATAACAACTATTCAGTGCTGGCTGGACATGTTGTGGGTTGACTGTCGACCTTTTGTGCAGAATATCTGGGGATTCAACATCACACACATAGTGATATAATGTAAGAGTACAATGAATTAGATAAACAAATAGATTATTTAGTTAATAATAAATAACAAAATAAAATAATAATAAAATAAATAATATAAAATGTTAATTTAAACACAAACATCCAAAATAGTATAAGTAATTATGTAACAAGTGTAAAACTATTTTGAGACAACCCTCTGAAAAGTCTCAAAAACTAAGGATATTTTGTAATTTTCTTTTTGGATTAAAAAATAACTCAGTATGGGATGGAGTTATAATCAAAACAATATATCAACATTTTTAATGGTAATTTAATCAGTTTACATGCTACTAACTAGATAATGAATGATACTAACTTTCTGCGCATAGCCATTTTGTATGTCATCTGGATTGTTGTATCTGTTTTTAAACAGAGTGTTTTTTCTATCCCCAAATCGTCACATTCGAAAACTTCTGGGCTATAGACCCAGATGATTTTTATCTCAATTTCAATGCACATGAATGTTGATATTCACCTCAACAGTTGTGTGGAAAACTGGTATGCATTGGTTTGTTAGTTTTGGACTTCCATTCACTTTTGTAACCTGAGACAACTGGGAAAATGGCACCTAAAGTATGATCTAAGTCATTTTTATGTTGTAAAAGTACTGGGGCCAGTTTCATGAAGCCGTGTAACTTTACGCGCAATTACGCGGTCTACTGGTTGCAGCTAACAGCGAATAGACAATGCAGCATACGGCCGGTTTCATGAGACCAATTTAGCATTCGCGCCAGTTGAATTGACCTAGTTACGTCGCGGTGGGGAATCCCTGTATTTGTGCTGTGTCTGAGCATCCTTTTTTCTTTCTAGCTGTGCCTTTGTCGTTCATATAGTAAATGGGAAGCTAAGATGAATGTAAAGGATATCCAGTGTATACATTAAAAATAATAATGTTGAGAGTGGGCGTGTCGGGAGCATACCGTACATTTTCAACTTCGGGAGCATACCGTAAATATTTCAACCAGCGTAAAGTTACGCCTACTAAATACATGGTGCAGTTAAGTGCAACTATGGAGCAGACCCATGAAACGCAACCAGTGTAAGTTTACGTCTTATATTTTCGACGAGTTATCGCCCGCTACGACGTCGTAAGTAGCCGCTATGAAACTGGCCCCTGGATGTTACATATAAGCAGCACTAATGATAGGGACAACGAGGGAAGGAGGAGCGCCCACCGTGTCCCAGGAGGTAGCTGATGAGGGGAAGTTTGCACGAGTGTTTGCGCCACAGCCGAAGGATGTAGTCTTCCCACCGCACCATCTTGCTGAGGATGAGCATGACGGGGATGGTGGGGAGACCGATGAGGAGGAAGAGGGGATCTGCCTTCTCCATCACGTTCAACCCCTCCTTGTGGCCGAGGACCTGGAAACAGGGAAGGAAGAGGGAAACCACAGTCACGCCGTTCTCCGTACTTTCTATTTCTGTTTAAATCAGGCCCTGTGCAATCTTCATGCAGGATCACATCTGGGCCAGTCAAAAATGTCCTGGTAGGTGGGTGTGTTAGTGTGTGCATGTGTTTGTAGGTAGGTGTGTTAGTGTGTGCATGTGTTAGTAGGTAGGTGTGTTAGTGTGTGCATGTGTTAGTAGGTAGGTGTGTTAGTGTGTGCATGTGTTAGTAGGTAGGTGTATTAGTGTGTACATATGTTAGTAGGTAGGTGTGTTAGTGTGTGCGTGTGTTAGTAGGTAGGTGTGTTAGTGTGTGCATGTGTTAATAGGTAGGTGTGTTAGTGTGTGCATATGTTAGTAGGTAGGTGTGTTAGTGTGTGCATGTGTTAGTAGGTAGGTGTATTAGTGTGTACATATGTTAGTAGGTAGGTGTGTTAGTGTGTGCGTGTGTTAGTAGGTAGGTGTGTTAGTGTGTGCATGTGTTAATAGGTAGGTGTGTTAGTGTGTGCATGTGTTAGTAGGTAGGTGTGTTAGTGTGTGCATGTGTTAGTAGGTAGGTGTGTTAGTGTGTGCATGCAGACAATCTGAGGATCATTTCACTAATGTTGTTAAGAGCTCTTAAAACAATTTTGCACATTCAGATCAATTTTGATCCTTAACAGCGATAGTGAATACCTAAAAACTGTCAACACCACAAAGTGCCAGTGGTACATTGTCGCAGGTGTGTCATAGAAATAGTGTCCTTGGTAATATGGCAGTGGATAATTTGCATTTGAAAATATTCATTAAACGTAACAATGGATTTTGTTGAAGGATGAATTTTCTGTAAGAGCTCTATATTTTAGTGAAACAGTACCATGGTCTAATTGAGTGTGAATTTCTCTTCAATAAATACTTCAAATTTGCATCCGTCCTTTTAAATTTATACCCGTCGAAAACAAATGAACCTGTCCAAAAGACAGGCTGAAATCTACTGAGGCCTATTGTGACGCGACCCACTGTTGTAAACCAGGCATTGAGAGCCAGACACTTTGGTAACTGGGCCAATCGTGTCTGCTGTGTGGTGTCTGTCTGAGATATGCATGCATGTGACGTGACTGCAACTTGTTTGATGGTCCACCACTGACAGACTGTGATACGCTTGCTTTATGAGACATGTACACGCCCACCCAAGCCACTGCTCTGGCACACTGGGCGTCTATTGGGGATAATACGGTAATTTAGTGAACCATGTCATGCTTTCAATTTTACTATTACTACTACTACTACAGTTGTATATTTTATCTCTCTCTGGCCAATCAAAGGTTTAAGAGAAATTAAATTGATATGTTTCTAGAGTGACATCAAACTGCTACATATTCTGTGGCATTGTTGGTAATGTCCACCGACTGTTTACATAACACATTTGCTGATGTCTCAAAGGTTACTACGACTATGCACTGTACTACGCTATGTTTGCAATATGCCACTTTAACATCAACGTTTTGTTGTTGCCTTGACCTGCATACTACTACTACTACCACCACCACCACCACCACCACCACTACTAATAATAAAAATAATCAAGTTTATTCACGGGCAGCCATAGGGGCTGAAAAAAACAATAAAAACATTACAACTGATAAAATTAAAATAATTCATTATTAGTAAAACTATATATGAAAAAAAAACTATATATGAAATTGTTACTAGTGTAATTAGAATATCTAGTAAAATTACAAAGTGATAAAAGAAGGATAATAAAACTGTAAATGGCCTATAATCTGATTGTATAATTTTTTTACTAATTAAAGTATCAGATAAAACATTTAGCAAAGTAGATTATTAACAATATAAATTGAATATACAACCTGAATAAGTGAAATTATAACTAATTAAATACCTAAATAGTATAAAATAGATCAATTAAATAAATAGCACAGTCCATAGCAAGTAATACTTGTATGCGAACCGGAACGTCAGGTTGCTGCCAACTGAATAGTCCATTCATTATGCATATGACACAAACGAGATCACTGGGCACTTTACTGGCTACTTACCTGCATGACAGTGACCGCCCCGTAAGTGACCGCCGTCCAGTAGACGGAGCCTACCAGGATGCCCCCAGCAATGAATGGACACACCTTGTAGATCATCCGGTCAATAATGTCTATGACGTAAACAACTGGCCCTGAAAAACCGGGCGAACGGGAAATTTACAAATGTTCTTTAAAGCGTGCCACTTTTATTGACTGGGACATTTGGTCACATGACATTTGAAACCCCCAACTTGTTGCGGATTACATAAAAATATTTAAAAAAAATCATGGGATTAAACCTGGAAATGATTAACAAATTGAATAAGTGTGTTTGACGGGTCAACAAAAGAATATGGCATGGCGGGCCAGTGACTTACGACATATCTGCTGACTGGATCAACACGTGAATCAACCACTGGCTGTTCACTTCACCTTTTAAAGTTATAGTCACACAGACCCCTAGCAAAGGACCCATAAGCAGTTCATAGAAGATACTAAAAATAATAATAATGACTTCTTATGCGCCAATATCCTTGAAGATCAAGCTCAGTGGCACGACAAAACCAACGGATTAAGTGAACTCGTAATCGTAAAACAATGCATGAGTCATCAATGGATGAACTATTATTACCTTCTGATTTAACACGGGCAGGAAGCGAATTCCACACAGTTGGTGCAGCAACCGAGAAAGCTCGGGTCCCAGCTTTCGTTTTCACCCGAGGAATGTAAAGAGGGTTACTACTGGTTGAGCATAGCTGTCTAGAATTTCTTGCTGGAGTTAGCATCAAATTTAGATATACTGGTGGTGTAGATGAGATTGCTTGACAGGCTATTGTACAAATCGTGAAAATAATGCAATAATACAATACAATACAATACAATAAGACTTTATTGTCGCGGACTGGGAAATTGTGCACAGGGAGCCAATTAGGGATGGGACGATTAATCGCGGTTCACTGTATTCGCGGTTTTAAAGCTCACGGTTCGGTGCACCATCGTCACATTGCGTACCGCGGTTTTTTCCGATTTTTATAAATGGCACATCGTCATCGCCTAATCGGTGTTTCCGCACACGTGAAGACAAGACATCATGGACATGGCGAACATGGCCACCAGCGATGGTTACGCATAACTGTGATTACTGTAATATCCATATTGTGTATGATTAAAGTTCAGAAACTTGTGTATGATTAAAGTTTAGAAACTTAGGCTAAGTATTAGGTTAGTTTAGGATAAAACCGGAATCCAAATTTAGCGACACCGCGATAAAATATCGACATAACGCCATGGTAATCTACGACTACGCCTACGGCCTTCGCGTAACAGTCGCCGGCGATGTCGACTTTAGTTTAGCAAGATTTTGATTTGTAAATTTTATTCGTCACAGCAATTTAAATGATTTAATTTTATGACCTAGCGTATGTATATGTAATATGAGTTATTAGAGAGGAAGTTTCGTGGCTTTAGGAGGTCGTTTTCATGATTAGATCAGAAAGTAAAAGATCGTTTTGTGGCGCTGAAAAGAAAAACAAAATGGCGACCGCGGTGCGATTACCCAGACGCCGTGACGTGGCAGCACTTTTTAGCCCCTCAGACCGAATTTGAAATATATTAACTGAGAATAGTATTTATATCAATTATTATTAAAAAAACAATTCAAAATGAGGATACTCAGATATTATTTTTAAAAAAAACTATTTAAAAGTAAACTTATACTGAAACGTGTCACACTTAAAGTAAACAAAATAAATAATTTTGTTGTTGTTAATATGTTGTCTCATTTATTATTTTCTACTTTTTATTTTGTGTATTTTACTACCTAGTGGTTGTAAGCGCCCCCTAGTGTTGATGTTAGTCATTGTAAACGCCCCCTAGTGTTGAATGTTGCAAACCCTTCATGAGAGACCACCCCTCTTTTAAGACCGCCCCACTCTGATTTGGGGGAGCGATCTTAAATTAGGGGTTCCACTATACTGCACTTAAAATTGTTCATTAAAAATTTTGTGTGATAGGTGGCGTGGTTGTAAAAAGTATTGTGAATATATCGAACCGTGGGTCAAATATCAAAAATTTAAAATATGTATCATCCCATCCCTAGAGCCAATGCAATGATTTTAGAAACAGCACTGAGCGAGAAAAACGAGGAGAACGTATGACTACCCTTGCTAAAAACACAGGACGAGTCTTGAACTCACTTAAAACTCGACTCCCGTACTTACCTACTTTAGGGAACACAATCAGGTATTCCTTGCCACACTGTGGACATTGCACCTTTGCGGTGCTGTTTCCTTTTTGCTTCTCATCAATCCACCGCTGCAGACACAGCTGGTGGACCCACTTCGTTGTACCTCGACAGCAGCACGGCCGCACCCACTCCGCCTCACGGTCATCCTCATCACTCGCAAAACACACCCAGCATGTACGTCTGTAACAGAACATACCCAGCATGTACGTCTGTAACACAACACACCCAGCATGTACGTCTGTAACACAACACACCCAGCATGTACGTCTGTAACACAACACACCCAGCATGTACGTCTGTAATGGAACACACCCTGCATGTACGTCTGTAACACAACACACCCAGCATGTACGTCTGTAACAGAACACGCCCAGCATGTACGTCTGTAACAGAACACACCCAGCATGTACGTCTGTAACAGAACACGCCCAGCATGTACGTCTGTAATGGAACACACCCAGCATGTACGTCTGTAACAGAACACACCCAGCATGTACGTCTGTAACAGAACACACCCAGCATGTACGTCTGTAATGGAACACACCCAGCATGTACATCTGTAACAGAACACACCCGCCATGTACGTCTGTAACACAACACACCCAGCATGATGTGATGTGATGGCCACAATTAGAATTTTGAACAGTCAAGCAACCAATAATTATGTCATTTTAGTGAGCAACAATGATTTACTAACTTCTTAACAATTACCTGTTTTCATCTGAAAAGCGCCTTGAGAGCGGCTCAGACATTGTGTGTGCTGTCTGAAGTTGATGCAGACAGCCACACACAGGTTCCGGTTGCAATTCTGTCAACAAACCATGCACTTACATATATTTCCCATGCAGTTGGGACTGTCATATGTAAAGTTTTGGCTAATGAATTGTCATCTTGACAACGTATTGAAAGCTGGAAACAGGCAGAGCTGATTCTGAGTCGCATTTAACTACTAATAAATCATTATTGTACAGACTGGGAATATGAGATACGAAGGATGACGTGTTAAACTTTACAGAAATTTATCTGTGGGCCTAACCATAGCACCAGTTTCAAATTTAAATTGAATGTCAATTCAATGCCATGAGACTAGGACGCGTGACACATGACCCAAAAATTCATGCCAGATAAAAAGCTGTATCACCAAGTGACATCTCACATTCTTAAAGGAACAAGCAACCAAAAAAATATAAATTCTCAAATCATTCCACTACATTTACTGCTTCAAATACCATGTTTTTTATTTTATTCTTATATCATTTAGTATGTGTTTAAAGATAAATACTGAGGCTATATGGATGACATTTTGGGCATTTCACCAGTGGTATTGGGATGTCATAAATTTATTTATATTTCGAATGCGGAAGAATCTCTTTCTTTTCACTGCCACTTTCTGCATCCTTATGTTTGGCGTTTAGCTTACAACAGGCAACCTTATGGAACGCTCTACCTAATAACATTGACGTCTGCCTGTTTAGCCACCTTGAAGGCACGCCTAAAGACACACTTCTTTCCGACTGTTCTCGCGGCTTTAATGTTTGTGTACTTTTATAAATATTTTATTTAACCTATTTTATATTTATTATACATTTATTCAGCTTAACTAATTTGTGTTTTTTTTATATATATACATGTGTATGTCACTACCTGGTAGTATTTTGTGTGTTTTTTCTTCTGGTGTGTATTTGTATTTTAGGATTTTAATGTATGTAAAGCACCATGAACAATTTGAAATTGGATGTGGCACTACATTAAATAAAATATATTATTATTGTATTATATCATTATTATTATATAAGCAACTCACACCAAGTAGATGTGCTCTACTATTAATCATTATGAACCGCCTGCAATGCTGACAGTGGTGCAGGGCTTTATGCAGAATAAAATTATTGCCAGTCACACATGTTTTGGTGGACACATGGGTGTTAACTGTTTTAAAAGCCAGTCTACAAACTATAAAATGTGTCTGATGACCTGAAATGGATTACAAACACACATGAGACACCATTTACACTCACTTCTAAGCCATAACTGACAATATCTATGGTTTTGGAAGAGCTTTTTTTCTTCCTTTTGCTCAACCAATATTTCTACCCATCCACATTGCTTTTACCCGTCCAAATGATGGGTGGACGGGTCTCTGCATAAAGCTATGCAGCACTTGGTGGCCAATCTACATGTCATACACATGCATTCGATTGCATTACTCCTCATGATTTCCTCGCGAATTGGGCAACAATGGCAGCACCCATGGATATTCTATAAAATGTAAGCTTTAAAGATAGTTTTAAGATGCATAACATTATACACAATTATACAACATAATAAGGTGACAATATACTAGTTATGTTAAATGGTTTGTAAGATTTGGGGGCATTTTTACAGCTTTTAAATGGTAGGGTTGTTTAGTCGTGTAAAGCTGAGCTGCCCTTTAAAGGTTTCTAGTTCTTCAGCCTATTTCAACACATTTACGCAGCTTAGTCCGGGAATGTTTACATGCCATAAACGTAGTTATATAACAGTTTGGCAAAGATATAGTTTAACTTTTTCTTCCAATAATGCACTACTGTCGGATCATGTCAGCCTTGGGGCACACAGTTTATATAGATATGTTTACTATTATAAAATAGGGGTCTAGTAGTCAGGGTTCCTTGCCACTGTGTTAATGACCTATGGTTGGTTGATTACCTTGCAGGCTGGGCTCCTGTAGCATGCTGCATTATGCAATACACACACCCCAATCTAGCCCCAATCCTGACCCTAACACAACCCCTATTGTATAACAGTAGACTGGTCTAGATAAGCTGTGTGCCCCAAAGCTGGCATGATCCCTACGGTCAATTATGACGATGTCTTGGATGGTGTCACTGTGTGCATGTTTAAAATAACGGTGATGAAATGTTTATAAAATAATAATAAGAAATTATATATAAAAAGTGTGACGAGTTGACATGAAATACCCTGTTATTTTTAAAGGAACTGTACAGTACAGTTTTGGTTGTGTTTGTCACGTACGGCGGTGCGTAAGTCCGACAAAGATCACATGGTCGCCGGTGTCACTTGTTGGTTAGACAGGGAATGACAGTGACTGAATCGTCTTCCGCTGAGCCCCCGGGCCCGACAATGACTGAACCTGATCATTCACTCATCGAGTCACTCATTGCATCATAAACACAGCGACAGCGTCATTGACAATGTCACTACTCTAAATACCGGAACGTTCAAAACTGCTCTCTTAGTAAATTTGACTAATGTTGCTGATCGAAGGGTAATGAAACTGACAACAAACACAGATCATACCAAAACAACGTTCTTCCGTCGCTGAGAAATCAAACACGGAACCGGAAATGCGCAGCTGGGTTAACGGACGGTGTCGCCGCCTCGCGGAGTCGTTGTCGTCGTTGGCATCCGCACATCTCGTGAGAGGACGTCGAAGCGCGTACGTCAGAAGAATCATAGGTACCATTTTATGAGTGACGAATTATGGAATGGCGGTTTCGACCACATTGGCAACAGAGAAAATAGGAAGGCTCTGATTCGACCTGCTGTCCCGTGAGCCGTACGACTGCACCTGCCTTCCGCACCATGGTGCATTAGGTTTCCCTGTCGTCGGCTATGCATTCCCAGGCGTCGATGTCGACGTTAGCCCAGCTTCATGTCTCTCTTGCTGATTTGCTTAATGAGACGTTAATTGTGTTATAATCATAGTAAATGCGATAACTTCAGGTGATTCAGCGTTGGTTAGGGCCATGTGCTAGTTTGTCTTCCCTAGAACTCTGACGGTCGTTTTTTTCTGATATTCACTCGCGTTCTTGACCAGTTAATTGGCATCTGACTCTGATGGATCCACAAGTTGGTGATGGAAAAACACAAAGGGAGTTATTGTTAAGTTATTTTCTTACAAAAGTATGCGTTTATATTGTTGACACGAATATTTATATATATATATATATATATATATATATATATATATATATATATATATATATATATATGAGGTATATATATATATATGCATATATGCATATATATATGCATATATATATGCATATATATATATATATATATATATATATATATATGCATATATATATATATATATATATATATATATATATATATATATATATATATATATGCATTACATATTAGGCCTAATTTCAGGTAAAAACCAAAATACAAAAACTCGATCGTATATAAGATATTTTAAATATGACATGACACGTATGTTGCCTAAAGTTACCATTTTACAACATCAATTTAATTCGGAACTTCGGGTGATACTGCACATTTTACCTGGCAGTAAACGTTGAGCAGAAATATTAGTATACACTGTATACAGGAGATATATGGAACTGCAGAACGGATGGAAACTATGCACGCATGCAGAGATCCCAAGCATAACATTGAATTGAACGTTATATCTACAGAACACCTATGCTGTAGATATATGTTATATTACAACATTTATGCGACAGAACTTTATATTGACTTTTAATTTCAATGGAATTTAACAGAACATCCTCTGACCACTATATTTAAAAATGAAAATATCATAATGGCAAATACATGAAAAAATTATTAAGAAATAATCTATATAATTATATCATAATCCGAATATGTGGAATTTTATTTAACAACTAATTACCTGTAATATGTGTTATTATGTATAATATTCTATAGAATTATATACAAATTGGAGAGAACGTAAACATTATATAAATCTAGGCAATTTCTGTAGAATTCTACAGTATTTTTGCTAAGGGGTGATGTTGGTTAAGTCTTCTAAATGCAAGGAAACTGTTACATGGTGCCGTGAAATCTACATTGTAGTAGATTGGAGTGCGAACCAGGCAGGTTTAGCCTTTTCATAATCTTAAAAACGACATGCACTTCACCACTCTATGTTTGCCAGAAACATTTCAAGGCTCCCAGAAACCCCACATGTGATGCACATCATATCTCCACCATCATATTCGAATAACTAACGCAACAAAATGCACATATCATCCTTAATATTGGTGGGCTATTTAATCCTATATCCAGCCCCGGGCCTCCCCGCTGTTCCGCCACTTATGTTGTACTTCCGCCCGTCACGACAAACAGTTGTGATGTTAGCAGTAACGCCGTCTTACATCGTAATAAGAGAACCCGGGTTAGAATCCTGTGCTGCAGTGTTAAAACCTTGGGCATGTTTTTCACTCTACATTGCTCCAGTTCACTTAGCTGTATAAATGAGTACCTGGCCATAGAAAGTCGTGGATATGTGTACGAGCAGCCTTCTCGCATTAGTTGTAGTGTATGGCTGGATGCTTCGCAGAGACATCGAGATGGTGTTTGATTGAACATGTCTGCCAGGGAAGTAATGTGTATAAGCGCTTAGAGCAATTCTGAGGATTGGATACTGCGCTATATAAGAACTTACCTTTTACCTTTTTAATTGGGCCACTGAACGGCTCCACTACCTTTCACTTATGCTACTCGTTTCATAACGTGCCATTTTTATAACGTTGGTCGAACAAACACAGGCCAGTGGGCCTAATATTGTCAGCAACGTCTGACTTCATGATCTCGTCACACACGACTGAGTATGTCAACTCGACAATCGATAATTTCACGCCAAAAAGCTTTTATTTATTGGCATGTGTTTTATATTTTGTGTAACCCGGTGACATTACCGTGCAAGATAAAGCAATTACTGCTGTTTAAATGAATGCATCCGACGGTGAAATAAAACTGCGCAGAAAACATTTCGAATCGACACAACTCACAATTCTCCCGTCGCTCGTGAACAGACATTTTTGTGGTTCCCGTTTTTCGAAGCGCCACTTGAAGAACAGACGTGAGCTCACCGTGGAGACGACGACAGAACAGTTGAGTATACGTTTGTTTAAGCACACAATTGTGTGTGTGTGTGTGTGCGTGCGTGCGTGCGTGCGTGCGTGCGTGCTTGCGTGCGTGCGTGTGTGTATACATGTGTATGAGCGTGCGTTTTAAATGTGTTTTATTTGTAATTTTATACTTGCGCGTGCGTGTGTGTATACATGTGTATGTGCGTGCGTTTTAAATGTGTTTTATTTGTAATTTTATACTTGTACTAACAGTAGAGCTACGACATTAAGGATACTGGAGTACATAAAATAATGAGGTCCGTAACAGTACGTGCAATAGGAGCCAATGTTCACCTGTATACATTACACGACATGGCGTAATATGAACATTGCTAGAACGTTACGTTTTCCATTTTTGTTTTGATTTCAACTCATAGTTAACAACAATAAGGTGTACAACGGGGTAACACATTAAGGTAAATTCCCCTCCCGTTGCGTTTATACGGTTATCTATTTTAACAATCATGCATGATATTCCTTGTTTCACGTGCCATATGCTAGATTAATATGGAATATCGTTTCGTCTGAGATGAAACGTTACGCAAAACATCAAATGTGTAACTATGGACATGACATCGCAATGGCTGTCGTCGCCATTCGATGCGAGGGATGTCATACAACAGTCAGACCGTGTGCAGCCAACCGTGTGCAGATAAATTCGGCTGCTTCGGAGGAAGAGTGCAGTGACGTCACGTAGACAAATGGCGTGTTGTACGCCTATAGGAATAGCCACATCGATACGTTGACACGCTGACCTTTAGGACCCTAGCATAGAATATTGATCATTATCATATGTAGCCTGTATTCTCTCAGGATATTTATACTTTCTCATATCTTATTTAACGTTTTGACTTATAATACTAAGAACATTTATATAGCGCCATAAACCTAGATAAAATCCATTCGGAGGCGCTGTGTATACATGAATATGTATACATGTATGTATGCGTAATATTAATAAGTCACGTAAGATTAATAATATTACATTTGTTAAAGTAAATGACAATACATAGAATAGTGATCAGTGATAAATAAATAAGTTGGCTAAAGATGATTATTAAAATAAAGGGTATATTAATAATACATGAGTTCAGATATTGAGTAAAATAAAATAATAAATAGGGGAAAATAAAAATAAATAATAAAATTTAATAAACTGTCAGGTGTCTACACTCCATACATAGCCCAGAATAGGTGAGTTTTCAACAATCTTTTAAAAGTCACGAGCCAACAGGTTTTCTTCATCTCCGTTGGAAGAGAGTTCCACCGTCGACTTGTCATTTTAGTTGGTCTAACCAGTTGCATAATGCTGAACAAGTACACGATGTGTTGTTGATGTTTCTGCGATAAAAGCGATGTTTCATTCGTGTATTCTGCATCGTCAAAATAACACTGAGTGTGCGGCGAACAGCAGTTGTTGTTTTGGAACTATCACGCGATAGAAAGTCGAGTCGCGTTCAAGCTAATGTAATAATGTTTTAATAATAGATGTCTTGCGCAAATGTTCGTTTCACGTCGACCATTACTTGATGAAGCAGATGCAAACTCGAAATGTCAAGTTATATTACGCGGCGTATCAACGTGGCATGTAATAAATCGTTATTGACGTTACTGTCATTGCACACATGCATTGATTAACAGAGTTAAATAAATTGGCCCATTTGGGGGCAATGATCGAACAATGGAAACGTTTAGAAAAGAATCGGAAGGGGATGTCAATGATGTTCTACGAAATGGTCGGACTTTACTAAAGATGGTCCAGGTAATGGTAACAGTAGATGGAAAATGGTTCATGAATCATCATTATCATTGTGCAGACGTGGTGTCCCGTGGTTGGGCGAAGGCCTCAGCATGCTGCTTCCACGTCTGCCTATCTTGCTGCCAGATGGTACCCTTCCAGTAGTCGTCTAGTTCGTCTCTCCGCCGTCTCGCCGGTCTTCCTCTTGATCTTTTTCTTTCATAGGGTTTCCAGGTGGTGATACGCCGTGTCCATCGGTTATCTCGTATCCTGCTGACGTGCCCTGCCCAGGTCCTTTTCCGTCTTCTGATTTGTTCAATCACATCTGTAACCTTTGCCTTTTCTCTTACCCATATGTTTGTTTTCTGTCCCGGACTGTGATGATTAGCATACTCCTTTCCAGTTTTGTTTTTGCAGCGGTTAGTTTGTTCTTTGCGTGGATGGTGAGTGCCCATGTTTCCGCGCCGAATTTCATTGCTGGAAGTACGCATGAATTGTAGACTGGTCTCTTCAAGCATGTTCCAATGTTACCCTTGAAGACGTCGCGGTGCTTGGCGAATGCTGTCCATCCGGCCGTGATTCATTTTTGAAACTCCTTGTCTTAGTTTTTGTCTCTGGTGTCCATGATAGGTATTGACAAAAAATTGCTCGCGTAATGGAAAATGTTAACCACTGTGGTTCATGGAATGGCAAATGTGAACTAAAGATGGTCAACGGAATGGTAAGACTTGACCAAAGATGGTCCACGGCATGGTAGAAGTAGGTCAAATGATGGTCCACGGGATGGTAGAAGTAGGTCAAATGATGGTCCACGGGATGGTAGAAGTAGGTCAAATGATGGTCCACGGGATGGTAGAAGTAGGTCACATGATGGTCCACGGGATGGTAGAAGTAGGTCAAATGATGGTCCACGGGATGGTTGAAGTAGGTCAAATGATGGTCCACGGGATGGTAGAAGTAGGTCAAATGATGGTAAGATTGTCCACCGAATGGCGGGAGTTGACTAACTTTGGATCTTGAAACAGTAGGATTACCAAGGATTGTTCCCAGAATGATTGTGATTGCAGTGGTTCATGGACAAAGGTAGTGTTTAATATTTGCCATTTTAAGAAACACGTCGACAGACACTTGTCTTTATGATATGTTGTTACAGTCGCGTGTGTTATACACCTAGAGAACACATAATTAATCAAGTGTATAGTGTTTTGTTACAGGATGTTTCCGCTGAGTCGGTCAGCAGAGCAAAGTGTCAAGACGGCAGCGTCACGTCGACCTTCGCAGACAAACGTCGTGGGTTCAGGAGAGGTGCAGGTCACGGTGGCTGCTTCCCACTCGGATTCGGCTATGGACGAAGCCGATTGTGGGCCGGAGACTGACAACACCCTGGACGCTATCGAGCAACTCAGGCAGGACATGCGAATTGAAATGTCCCTGGGGATTGCGAAGGAAGTGAGTGAGATGGGTAAGACGTTGCGACAGGAGATTATGAATATGGTTATGGCGATGTTGCCTAAAGCATCAAAGGGCAATAGTGATGCAACTACTTCGTCACATCATCAGGAGACTTGGACGTCTGCTCCTCTACGGCCAAAAAGGGAACGTCTGCCGGAAATAAACCCTGAAACCGCAGATACAGGTATAGTAGGTATTGTGGATGCTTTCATTAGTTTCAAACTTTGTTTTCCTATCAGCTTTGATATCGCTGTCAAATACAACCAGGAATAAAATGTGGTGACGTTTCCCTTTTGCGGCTCTACCGTTCATTGTAACATGCCTCCTCAAAATGCTAGATCAGTTTTTTTTTATTTCACACTTCCACCGTCACCTCAATATCTACCATGTTCACCTTGTTGCTATATCATAGTTTGTTTCTGGCGTATCCGTCCGTCTGCTAACAATTTGTGTGCAACTTACTGGTTTTGAGATTGACAAGTCTTTCTTACTTAGAACTTAGTTTCCAATAATTGAAGCGTAAAACAAAGATGTTTTAGCAAACTTACAAAGTCATCATTAACATTATCAGTATCATAATGACTATTACCATAAAACCTAAGGCATCACGACAGTACAACATTATTACACTCTTTCCACACGGACACACACGCACGCACGCAAGTACTTGCGAACGTAACCACGAACACATGCATACACAGACTTACGCACACGCTCACACAACACAACACGCACACACACAGATACAGACACAGACACACACACACACACACACACACACACACACACACACACACACACACACACACACACACCACTCACACTGCAGTGTAAACCATGTCGGGTGTGCTTTAGAACTTTGCTGTCTGGTCATCACTGGTGGCGATAGTAGACATAACACTTCGCAGTCGCGTCGCCTAAGATCATGTTCACGTAACATACTAATATCTTTGTTATCACATGAAAAGGCACAATTCCCGCGAACCAAACGCAAGAATCGCAAAAGAAAGAACCACAGTCGACGATGACGTCACTGCACGTAGATGATGCCGGAGAGAAAACGGACAAAATAAGCAGGCCGTGGAGTCTCACTTTACAGACGTTCTGCAAACAGACCACATTTCACGGACTGCGAAATGTCGTCGAGACGACAAGCACCAGGGCTCGAAGGTGAAAGAGTTCTCTGGTGTCTGCGCCATACATCGCCACCTTCGCGATGATTGATAATGTATCCGCTTGAAAGTATTTCGTAGTGTTGCCGTACGTCCTACAGTAACAACAGTTGACGGACAAAACTATGTTCAGGTTGGAAATACTATCTCATATAATACGACTTCTTGTGCCATGATCACACGTTAGTATCTTTATGTTGTATTGTGCATTATTATCGCAATGTACAGTGAACATATGTAAAAGACAATGATGTCAAGCTGGCTAGTTGGCTGCGCCATTCGTAGGATTAAAATCATAAGACCAGTGGTTGATACCCTTCGTGGAGACGTTGTTTGATAGTTGGCAGCAGGTGAGTGGCGGGCAATTGGATTGTAACTTAAAAATTCATCCGTCATTCTTTCGCCTCGCAGGATTCTCTGGATTGCAATCGTGCTGTTGGCCACGTCCACATACGTCTACCAGTGTCAAAATCAGGTGCGACTGTACTTGAGCCGTCCTGTCAGCTGGAAGATGTCGATGTCACGACAAGAGCCTCTCTACTTTCCGGCTGTCACCATCTGCAACCGAAACGCCTTCAGGTGTTGTATATCGCTGTAAAATGTCGTTGCCTAGTTACGAGCATCATTCTATATATCCTTAAATCCGCAAGCAAGCCTTGGCAAATTAAAACTTATATTAATATAAATGTGCTCAATCCAATATTACGAAAATACTCTATTGCTACGTAGTCGTTGTACAAAGCAACCATAGAAAAAGTAACTGTCCATTAGTAGTATATTAATTATTTGTAGATTGATACTGATTGTTAAAATATGAACACCACACCTGGTAGGAAACAAAAGAGAACGATTATAAATAAATAAATAAATCGGTTAATCACCAACATGTAATAAATTCCTTTAAACAATCATAAAAACCATTTCAGCATCATTGTATATATGCGTGACATTCTTCGACGTTTGCAATAACTCGTTATCATTTCAATAATTCGTGCCTATTGTTTTTAAGAGAAGCCCATGGTTTTTGTTAGCTGACTAGGGCACGCTAATCATTCTCATTCTCAACGATACCACACACAATTGATAACCATCTCGTTGTCTGTAAGCGTGTTCAAAGTCAACACTACTGCAACACGTAAACAATTTAAAAATAATAACTTATTTGCATGATACTTTCCACGTTCTCGATGAGTTTGTGTTGGTAGAAAACGTATAAAACTTACAACGATCGATCGTTGCGCCCGGTTACTAAGCTTGTTCTAATCGATGGGGACTGGGTCATGAATGAAAATGGTAAAATAGCTCAAACAAACACGATATGGCGGCAGAAGAGACGTGTGAGTCATATTTCTATTATCATCAAAACAATCCCGTGCCAATAATGATGGGTTTGTTTGGCACAGACACGCTGAACCAATCACGGCACTTGTTGTAGACTAGTTGCTGCTGCAGAAAACGGCTCGTACCATTGGTTAGACGACATGTACCATCGATCGGACATCTCCACGTTTAACTACACGAAGTGGGACGTCGGCAATCTGTCCATGCGTGATGTCTACCTCCAACATGCACATCTCAAAGAAGACATGATTGCATCGTATGTTCTTTTATTTCATACGTTATTGTTGTTAATGATGCATGGATATGTGCACATGTTTTCAGTATGATATTAAATACAGCACTGTGCTGAAAACAGCAACATAATCTCATATTCTCTGGCGCTTACTTCAGTCAATCAATGACCAATGTTAAGAAGCTAAGTAGTATAGTTTGTAAAATTAATTAACTATGAATATATTGGTATTAAGTGGTTGTTAACTAGGGGATAACAGTCGACGTAACAATCCTCGAGGTCGCCTCGTTACCTTACAAAATGCAAGTGGTGATATCGTAATACAATAATTACGTGTTTTGTGTATCCTGGTTGCCTCCATCTGTGTATTGTCGTCATATCAGTTGTCGGTGGAAGGGGATGCCGTGCAGTCACAAAGACTTCGAGTTGACCATCACAGACGCTGGAGTGTGCTACACGTTCAACTCCAAAATCAACGCTCACTCTACAATCAAAGCAACCGGTATGACACTTGATTAAGACTGTGTTAACTGTTGTGTTTTACAATTATAAGCGCACCACACACACATAATCTGATGAAATGGTTGTTGCCAGCTCGAGATATGTACTTATAGTTATACCGTTATTAGTTTAACATTTTAGAACGAGGCTCAGTTCTGTAGCTTATGTGGATAGTTGACTCGTTCTGGAGGATGATTAAACGAAGGTTTGGCTGTAGCGATGTGGCAACATATCAGACGTAGAAGACAACGTTGGCAGATATATCTGACCCGAAGAAGGATTCATAATGCCATAATTTTTTCAAAAGACAGAACCGTGTTATGAACATTCATAATTATTATTACAAGTCAACCACACTTGTAATGCAAAACACGGTTCAATATTCCATTAGTCCCATTACATTATATCAAGAATACACTAAGCGGTGTAGTTCTCTAATATGTGTCATTGCCGGCTACACATCAGAATATGTTTCGTAGGAGTCAAACACGGACTGCAACTGGTGATTAACGTGGAACAGTACGAGTATATGCAGGGTCCTCACAACGCAGTCGGACTGAAGCTTCTTCTGCACCGTCAAGGCGACGTGCCACTGGTGAACGACTTTGGCGACAACGTTCCAGCAGGAATACATACTTTTATTGCACTAAGCGTCTCGAAAGTAAGTACCATCATTTCGTGATTTCAACTGAGAACATATCTGACGAATATTCACGTGGAAATGTTACTGTAGGAATTTTGTTCATCATTCACTCACATGCAAATATCCATTCATTTAATTTGATGTCAATCATGTTTTGAATTCCCACACTGCAGGAAACACACCTACCCCCTCCACATGACGAGTGTGACCCAAGTCGAAAGTTGCGCTACTACGATCATTACTCGCAGGCGGCCTGCTACAGGGAATGCATCACTGACTTACTTGTCGCGACTTGTCACTGCAGAGATTACTACACGCCACCTTTCAATATAGGTTAGCACATAGCAATAATAGTTGCTAGTAGGTTTTGTATTTCATTCATCGGGGTTGTATGAAACATTGCCTAAAAAATGTCTTTTGCATTGCATTTCATAATGTGTTATTTAATTTTGGTTTATTTTATTTTATTTCGTTTCGTTTCGTTTCGTTTCGTTTCGTTTCGTTTCGTTTCGTTTCGTTTCGTTTCGTTTCGTTTCGTTTCGTTTCTTTTCTTTTCTTTTCTTTTCTTTTCTTTTCATTTCATTTCATTTCATTTCATTTATTTTAATTTATTTCATTTTATTTTATGCTACAGGGAATGCATCACTGACTTAGTTGTCGCGACTTGTCACTGCAGAGATTACTACACGCCACCTTTCAATACAGGTTAGCTCTTAGCAATAATAGTTGCTAGTAAGCTTTTTCATATCATTCACCAGGATTGTATAAAAAATCGCACAAAAAGTTGAGAAACTGGTTTGGCATTGCACTTCATAATGTACTATTAAGTTTCATTTTTTTAAAGATGTCCCACTAAATGAAGGTTGTCCGTCAACCGCACATTCAAGTCAACGATGACAAAGTATACAATAAAAACACAGCAGAAGATAGTCTACTCTGTATTTTAAGAATGCAGTAATCATTATACGCAACGTAGATTATCTTATATCCCTGCACATTGAGATGAGACGTTCTGTGCTCAACAAGTACCTCTCTGCTGCTCTGTCGGTCACAGATGAACCGCCCGTGTGCACCGTGGCCCAATACATAAGCTGTCTACTGCCAGCTAGAGGTAAACGATTAGTGTGTGTGTGTGTGTGTGTGTGTGTGTGTGTGTGTGCGTGCGTGCGTGCGTGCGTGCGTGCGTATGTGTCTGTGCGAGCATGTGTGTGTGTGTGTGTGTGTGTGTGTGTGTGTGTGTTTGTGTTTGTATGTGTGTGTGTGTGTGTGTGTGTGTGTTTGTGTGTGTGTGTGTGTGTGTGTGTGTGTGTGTGTGTGTGTGTGTGTGTGTCTGAGTGAGTGGTTGTGTGTGCGTGTGTCTGAGTGTATATGTGTGTGCATGAGTGTGTATATTTTGTTAATGTATGTGTGTGTCTATGTGTGTATGTACGTACTTATGCGTGAGTGCGTATTGTTGTATACGAAGTTTTAAGATAAATTCTTATATATTCCTTATACTTATTCAGTGATACATAGTTGGACGCGTATAGTTTTCGCGCATTCATTGCTCAGTGTTTCCCAGAGACGTCGGGGTGGTATTTTCTCTATCTGTAAGACGATGCGAACTGTCGGATAGGCTGCTATAGAAAATACAATATTGTTATATAACTTATTATTACTGTTAACTAAAATGAAATTTTGCATTGCCATTTCAGAATCAATTAACAAAAACGCGTCTTCCGTGTGCGATTGCCCGAAGGCGTGCGACAGCGTACAATATAAAGCGGCCATGAGCTACGCGACAGCCAATCAGAACAGCGAAAACGAATTTGATTTATCTGACGAATTTCTCAGGAGCGTTGGGACACATCTGAACAAATCTCTAGACACCAGAGAATACACATTGCACGACAGACAGGCAGCTAATATGCAGGAGGTTACGCGAGTTCTCCAAGAACTGCCACCAAATAGTGGAGAGATATGGGGGGATTACTACAGATATGTATTCGCTGTGAAATCAAGCATGATCCCCAATGACAGACAAGATGTGATAGACTTTATTGGGTTATCGTATCGAAATTTGCAGAAAGTCTTAGAGCGTGGTTTTAACGCCGGCTGGTCACGGATGAATGTTTATTTTGATATTTTGTCTGACTTATTTATGCACTCTAAAACCCTCACTGCGTCAGAAGGCACTACTGAACAAAAGCAATGGCGAGCAGATCTGCTGAAAGTACAACTCACCGTTTCGAAGTTATCTTTGTACCACCTGGAGCGAGTACACGACGCCTACCACAGAGCCGTTCCTTTGGTAGACACTTGCGTCACACCGAATGGCAGCTACGACGGCCTTTATTTAACCAAAGAATTATTCAAACATACACAAGACATAAACGACACGTACACTCGACTCAGAGGGCATATTACGAAATACATAGAACATATCGATGTATTGTTTCACGTTAACATCACCAATGGTCACATGACGGATATTGAAAACACGTATGTTAATCAGAGCAACGACTTCTGGCGGACTATCGCGAATTATGAGAGAGACCTGAAACTGTATGAGTCGTTGATCATAAAACAACCGCTGGAACGACTTAAACGTGCAATTAAATGGAAGGTGTATTATTGGAAAGATATAGATACTCTAAAAACAGCCTATATTGATTGTAGGTACAATTACCACACGGGCGTCGAGGACATAGACCGGTGTTTAACCGCATACCACAACACAAACACGACCGCTACGCTTAAATCATATTTCGACGATTTGAAGAACGAAAGACGCGCCAGCAAATTACACCTCGCTGTCACGCTACAGTCGAACAACATAATGCAGTTACTTGACAATTTCAAAGAATCGGTTTTGAGAACACAAGAACGCATGCGTGCATATGATACAAGTGGAGAACTTCTTGGTCGAATGCGCTGCAAATTCTATTTAAACACATGGGACCCGATATTGCAAGCATTCTTTTCTAAGTTACATCATCATCTCAATAGAACAACTGATTCCGAGAAGTCTGCCATGGAAGATTATTTTATGCTAAATAACAGCACTTCAAATCGGGCGAGAATTGTTCGCGGCGATGAAACTTTTAAGGATGAATGCCACAGTAAATCGTTCGTACCACTACATTCTTTCAAGACAATTTCGCACCGAAAAATAACCTCCTTCAAGAAAAACTTAGACACGCTACTACACAAGACTCGACTGGACGGAACAATGTTTAGGTAACTCACATAACAATATACACATGCTTACGCACATTTCTACTTTGAAGACACACCTTAATGGCTACACGCCTCCTGGAAAATTCCATCAGTTATATTTTAGTGAGGCTAGTGCATAGGAACGGCGGGGGAATACGTCCACCTTAACAAAGAAATTGTATAATAACAAACAGTAAAGGTTCCTCGAAAAACACCTCAATACTCCAGAGTAGGATGTTACACTTTATTAATATAGCCAGCATTCAAAGTCTGATTTCTAAGAAAAAAATATATATGCATTAAAAACTTTAAAAAAGTAAACGTATGTTGCCCCTTTGGCTAGGACAATATGTCCATCAGAATGGGAAATTCGCCCAGGGTCGGCATTTGACACCGACAACAATCTTTATGTTATTACACTGCTTGGACAGCGATGCCAAACATTTTACTTTTGATATTTGCAAAAGAGAACACGTAATAGTAAAATCGGTATAATAAAGAAGTATAATTTTGTACACCTAGCGTCCGCCTAAGATTGATTTAAGTGGTATGTATAAATGGATGTAGTGAGATCTGTATTGATAATTGTGTAATTATCATTACAGTCATTGTCAAAACACAAGATATGTTTGTACTTTATAACATGTTTGTATATATTATTAAATACAGCCATGTTTTCCAGCTGTGGAGTAAAACGCCTACGTAGGCGTATGCCCCCTTGGCTGGTAGGTGTCTCGCCCCGCTATTGCTATTTTGATCAGTAAGTGTCATCCACTAAGCCTGCTTATTATCACCCACAATTAATGTACAAGTACATAGTGACAACACTCTACTTTAGTTAGGATGACTTTACTGACACAAATTAGACGCTATTCTTAATGTCAAAACCAATAAAAACACACGATGTTCATTTCCATATGTACTTTTGAATATGCACATTAACGCTCATTTCAGAACAATATATATGCAACACTTGAAAAACATAATGTGTGATATAGTGTGTTAGGCTTTCGTTGAAAAGTGGTAAGGGCGCATTCCTATCCTAGTCTTTGTTGAGCATAAACATACACACGCACACTCACACGCGCACGCGCGCACGCACGCACGCACGCACGCACACACACTCTCTCTCTCTCTCACACACACACACACACACACACACACACACACACACACACACACACACACACACACACACACACACACATACAATATACTCATTCGTTTTGTCATTTGGATGTTCTACGAATATGTTTCAGTCGCAACTTTCTGGAGCTGAACATCTACATGCGCGACCTGCGTGTCCAGGAATATGAGCAGATTCAAGCCTACACACTCATTGATTTGCTAAGTACTGAGTATTTTCTTACACTGTTAAATAATGTGACCGAAACACGAATACTTCAGTTATTTGCAGATTATATTCCGTATTTACTGTCAGGTCTACTAGATCTACGGCTACAAATAACATAAATATGTATAATGTAAATATATATGTGATATATATATATATACATATATGTATATATATATATATATATATATATATATCATATAAATAAGTATATTATATATATATCATATAAATAAGTATATCATTATATATATATATATAATAATACAGTTTATTTCAGACAAGACGTCCATATATATATATATACATAAAATACAATTTAAAAAATTGAATGAAAAGTACAATACATATAATACAATCAAAGCAATGATGAGATCAACGTAAAAATATTAGTGTAAAATATCAAAAATTATGTCTAAATATATGAGGAAATGAATTAAATAAGTTGTAAAAATAAATATTAAAAACAATGATTAAACAACTAAATACAATACTAATGACATGTGTACAATAACGACCTCCAGTATGAGTACATATGGCTCTTAAAATGAATATCGGTATGAAGGTAATTAATAAAAAGGATATTATCTGACTGATGAAGACGACATAAAAGACTGAATATTGATGAACGAATGCGTTCATTGAAGGATTTAATATAGTTGGTGGCAAACACAAAACTTGCACTACATCTTGAGGCTAAGTTGAGTAAAATTCTGAGGCTATTATTGTATGCGTCAGAAATGCTTTTGAGGCTATATTTTTTGAATTTGCACCAAAGACTAGAAGTATACATAGGAGCACAGTATGCCTGAAATAAAATAATTTTGGTGCAAATATTACAAAGACAAATTTTCGAGCTAATACATTGGCTTGGGCATAAAGGCATCTTTTTTGTCTGGCAATGTCGTCATCATCAGTTAGGTTATTGTTGATTATATGACCAAGATATTTACATTTCGTAGTATAAGGTAATGGATGGTTATCGAGATGGATACAATGAAAATGTTTCCTGTCCTGGGGTTTGTTGTCAATAACCATACAAAAGGACTTAAATATATATACTTATATATATATATATAAATTATGTATCTATGTGCATTTGTGTGTATGTATTATTTATAATTATAGGTATGCATAAACGTATGTATGTTTGTATGTTATGTATGTAAGCATATATATATATATATATATGTTTGAATGTATGTATGTATGTATGTATGTACGCATGTATGTATGTATTAATGTATTTATGTATGTACGTATGTATGTATGGTACGTAATATATATATATATATATATATATATATATATATATATCTATTAGATATATATATTAGATATATATTCACACACATATATATATATATATCATAATTACCTATATACGTATGCATGTTCGTACGTATGTATGTATGTATATGTATGTATGTGTGTGACTTTAATAGCTATAACAAAGTATGTGAGACTCAAACTAAAACATTCAGGAAACTCGTCCCAGCAATACCGTGACCTCATTACTCAGGTAACTTTCGACCAGTCCCGCTTGTGACCGTAATAGCTAGGTGTCAACGTACAGTGCCATGAAACAAGCACACTGTCGTGTTACAGGTGACATCGGCGGTTCGATGGGGCTGCTCATTGGCGCGAGTGTCATCACCCTCCTGGAGGCAATAGACGCCTTCGCGACGACGTTGGCCGGGCGGGGGCGGCAGAAGAAGATGCGACGGCGACCGTCGACACAAGACACGGAGAGTGAACTGTGACATGTTTGTCCATCGACACAGGACACGGAGAGTGAACTGTGACATGTTTGTCCATCGGCACAGGACACGGAGATTGAACTGTGACATGTTTGTCCATCGACACAGGACACGGAGAGTGAACTGTGACATGTTTGTCCATCGACACAGGACACGGAGAGTGAACGGTGACATGTTTGTCCATCGACACAGGACACGGAGAGTGAACTCTGACATGTTTGTCCATCGACACAGGACACGGAGAGTGAACTTTGACATGTTTGTCCATCGACACAGGACACGGAGAGTGAACTCTGACATGTTTGTCCATCGACAGAGGACACGGAGAGTGAACTGTGACATGTTTGTCCATCGACACCGGACACGGAGAATGAACTGTGACATGTTTGTCCATCGACACCGGACACGGAGAATGAACTGTGACATGTTTGTCCCTAGAACCGATAACAACGCATCGCACCTAGCTGGGTAATATCACGTCTCCGAAACAGAATATATGTATATGTATTATTATGTAATGTGTACAATTTCGAACAGGACTGACGTGTTATGGACGCCAGTGCTGTACCAATGTATAGCCTGGTATTGCAGAACTCACGTGGTATGGATGCCAGTGCGGTAGCTATGTGTAGTCTGGTATTGCATGTCATCATTGTACATTGCTGAATAGTGTGTGTGTATTGGGGGGCGGGGATCAGGCAACTAGAAATCCCCTGGCTACGCCGCTGTGTAGTGTTAATGTGTGCTGGTGTAGTGTGTTAGATATTACATTATTTGTCAAATTGTCTGGATTGATTTGTTATGGAATTGCCATGTGTCATTATAATAATTATACTGTGGTACATTTTCTGTCAAGAAACCAATCTAGAATGTGAATGTAATAATAATTGTTGTTATTTTATGTCGTCGTTTCATGTCACCAATTTTAATGTTCGTTTCTACTACGTATATATGCCACCCATTATTCCACATAATTATGTGGACATCAAATTAGGTTTGGAAATTATAACCTGATTTTTTTAAATGAGGTCACCATGTTGCTGAGACGGGTTTTTTGCAGTCTTTTTAATTAGTACGTGAGTACATAATAATACAATTAAAGGCCTTTATAAAATAGCAAAAAATACAGATAAAAGCATTATTTAAAAAATATATGAACCTTTAATTGCTATAAAATATAAAAGCCTAATATATTATTATATTTATAATCGTCGCATTTCAAATCATAAGTATAAAACACGTACTGAATGTGACGTCTCATGTTTCAGGTGGTTTCCTCCAAACAGCCCAAACTTGGGCTAGCGCAGGAGTTTCTACTGCTTCTTGTGCGCCTGCGTTAGGTAGTATGTCCGTTTGTTTTAGCTTGTTTGTTTCTTTGTTTTTACAGGCGATTTATGTGATTGGATGTCGTGAAAGGGAGGTTAATGTATGCTGCTTAAAAATCTATCGTTTTCTTGTGGTGGGATCATATTCCTGATAGCCTTCGAATTGCTCGAGGGTAAAAAGTGTCTCACGGAAATGGCAGAAGTGTTTGTAGTTTAAAAGCGGTACAGACATGGGAATGAATGACAAATGTTTCCTATTTGTTTTTGAAGTGGTAGTTCCAAACCTTCTGGACCAGGGCAGAAGTGTAGATTCGTCATGTAAGATATACGTAATGTCATTTATATATTGAGTGGGTTTACGCGATATGGGAGAGCGGGAGCTAGTTGTAACACGGGTAAGTTGTAACAGAGGGCTTGCGGACAAAACTGCTAATGCAAGTTATTCTGCAAGACGAGAGCATGTTCATCAATAGGTTTGAGCAGGTCGCGTGTAATATCAAGTGAATCATTTAAAAAAGAAAACAGATACTACCGTACCGGAGTCATTTGTAACACTTTAGGACACCTCATATAAGTAATTATGCCACACATGTGAAATAAGCAAGACAACTAATTATGCCCTGATTATCTGCGGGACATATGTGTGGACTCTTTGGCATAAAAAACGTTTTGATCGGTTAAGAAACCCGTCCAAATCTTGAAATGTATTGTTTTTGTTACAACTAGCCCCGGTCTCCCCCTACCTGCTTTTCATAGAGACCAGTTGGTAGGAGTGTTTCAAATTGGTTACTTTACTACTGATATTTACAATGCGCTGCAAATTATTCTTTTCTTTCTGACTGACGTTTTAATAAATATGTTTGGATTTGATTTTTCTTCTAACCCAGCAACATGGTCATTGTCGTCGCTAAACAAAGTTGTGTCGTCTGAGAATTCAAATATCTATTGGGACGGGTGCTCATACAGTCATGTATGCAATGTGACCATCAAAGGAGATAAGACACATCCGTGGGGTGATGACACATCCTTAGGGTGAAGACACATCATTGGGGTGATGACACATCCTTAGGGTGAAGACACATCATTGGGGTGATGACACATCCTTAGGGTGAAGACACATCATTGGGGTGATGACACATCCTTAGGGTAAAGACACATCATTGGGGTGAAGACACATCCTTAGGGTGAAGACACGTCATTGGGGTGATGACACATCCTTAGGGTGAAGACACATCATTGGGGTGATGACACATCCTTAGGGTGAAGACACATCATTGGGGTAATGACACATCCTTAGGGTGAAGACACATCATTGGGGTGATGACACATCCTTAGGGTGAAGACGCATCATTGGGTTGAAGACACATCATTAGGGTGAAGACACATCATTGGGGTGATGACACATCCTTAGGGTGAAGACACATCATTGGGGTGATGACACATCCTTAGGGTGAACCAGTAGAAACTACCTTCACACTAGAAGTTCACTCATAATTATGGTTTTGTGTTTCGTGGTTTGTGTAGTTCGCATAATAAAACGTTACTTTTGTCATGGCTCTTTTCCACTGTACATACATAACTGAAATAAATATGTTTAAACGATTAACTCAACAATTATAATTGTGTATGGGGAAATCGTCCGGATACTAACGTCTGACGTTTGCCCAGTCTGTCCTGCCTGTTCTCACAAGCGTGTAGCACATACGTCGTTAGTAGGCATACAACGACCACATGAATTTATGTCAAAATCCACTCTTTACAGTCATATATTGACTGACCCCAATGTTTGTTATTCTTGTGGCCAGATACATCAACTTGCCCATCTACTACTGAGAATCACAAACTGAAACTGCATTTCTGGTCGTATGTCCGTAAATTTAAACGTGTTTTCCTTGAAAGAGAGACAACAAACGCTTTATGATATTCATATTTATTAAGATAATACGTGAAGATAAGTACAACACACATTTATATTTATGTAGGATTATTTGGCCATTAATATTTCCAAAAATATATATACAACAAAACAAATTTATATTGAACGAACAATTATTATTTTGAACATTATTTTATAGAAAATGATACCAAATTTGTTTAGAAGTACAACATATGACTGTTTAAATTCAATATGACATCGACCCACACAAGCATAATTGTTATCTTAGTTTGTCATGCGTTAAATGTAGGGGAAGTAGGGGCATGTCCGCACACTTAAGGTGAAACACGCTATAGATAATGCACTGTGTGTGCTAAGAGGGTGATATTTAGTATTCAGAATGAGAAATCATATTACTTTGTTGTTAGTTAGTTAGTTAAGAAATCGCATATCCCATCAGATATTTAAATATTTGGTCAAATGTAGAGGCATAGCTTTGTGCGGACATGCCCCAAGGTACGGGGCATAGCCGCACACTATGTGCGGTTTAATGCCCCAGGAATGGCGAAACAACAGCTAGTCTCACAGAGCTGATTATTAACTGCAATAATAATATATATTGGTATGTGTACACAACTGACACGTGCATTACTAAAAAAAAAAAAACTTACAAGAAACACCAGAGAACACAAATCAACGGTTTCAAGTTTTCATATGTAAGTAAAGTTTAGAAAATACAGTGGCCTTGAATCATAGTCCACGTTTATTCCTCCTTGAGAGTCAAATCAAACAACAGCATGATTTTGTATCGGGGAAAGTCAAAGTTTGCAAGCCAGCTTGTCTGAAGCCTTCTAGCAAAAACAGCATAGTCTCGAAAAATGCAAAGTCAAACTAAAAACTCAGTTTGTCGGCTGTGCGAGCATGGCTTTGTATGGAGTAATGTATACGGGCAAAGTTCTATATTATAAATTATACATAATTTGTCATCTTGGTTATTTTAGTCTATGAGCAATGATCAATTAAGCTTTATTTCTTTAACGGACCTAATGATACACAACATGGAAAATGTGACGTCAGCACGATATAGCCTATTACAGAATGACGAAGCGATGAATGATATAATAAGTTTGATAATATTAAGTAATTATATAATAATCATCATATACTATCTCATATCAAAATTTCCTATAATAGTTATGGTAAGCAACTGAAGTATTTAAATATGTATCTAAGTAGACTACATAATATTATAACCACCGATGCACGAAATACGTCTGCACAGCGGGTGGGCCATGACCGCACAGGCCTGTGCGAACATGCCCCAAGCATCCAACACGTGAATAATTCTGAATTGCGCGAAAATGCTACTTATGGAAGTATCCTTTATTTCACAAATCATAAAACATTAAAATGCAATTTGGAATTATGAAAGAAAATTCATATGCACGTCTTACAGTTAAAGTAATACACATAACAGCATATGAGTAAAATTACATCAGTGTTAACGAAAATAACATTTTATGTCATAACGTTTTACTTATTCACTTCTATCAAAACGTATATCCATGTGGTTGATATGGTGGTTATACGATGCCGCTTAGCATGATCCCACTAACCAGATGTTACGCGATGCGCAAATAATAGGGTGTGCGGACATGCCTCAGTATGCGGACATGCCCCTACTTCCCCTACATGTTTCACTATTACACTAATTATTTTTTTTAATATCCCCACCTTGTCTAACAAACAAACGTTACATTCTACTCATTTTAGCAACCTTTCTGTAAGACAAGAACAATAAAACCTGTTGATAAAAAACAGCAATGTTTTTTTTACTAATGTCGCTGATCGAAGGGTAATGAAACTGACAACAAACACAGATCATACCAAAACATCGTTCTTCCGTCGCTGAGAAATCAAACACGGAACCGGAAATGCGCAGCTGGGTTAAACGCGATGGTGTCGCCCCCTCGTGGAGTCATCGTACGTCGTCGATGGCATCCGCACATCAGAAGAATCATAGGCCTACTGTACAATTTGTTGAATTCTAATTCTAATTCTGGAATGGCAGTTTCGACCACATTGGCAACAGGGAAAACAGGAAGGCTCTCATTCGACCTGGCTCTCCCGTGAGCCGTACGACTGCACTTGTCTCCTCTGCCTTCCTTCCGCACCATGATGCACCACGTTTCCCTGTCGTCGGCTATGGGTTCCCAGGTGTCGGTGTCGATGATGGCCAACTGCATGTCTCTCTTGCTGATTTGCTTAAGGAAACAGTCTGGACGGAGTATGTTATAATCAGAATTATAGTCGGAATGCCCCTCTGCCTGAATGCCCCACGACCGGAATGCCCCAAACCTAGTCGCAATGCCCCAACCGCGAAGTCGCAATGCTCCAACCGTCGCAATGCCCCAGTGATTTTACTATTATGAAAACATTTTAAAACATTACATTTTATTATTGTTAAACTTATGTGTATAATATATAATACAATAATAGACATTACAACATGAAAATATATACATAATTAACTGTATAATGAATAAAAAAAATACGTTTCCTTGATTATCTGTACATTATTGAAAGTATAACTGAATTTATGTTTTGTCTCCGTATATTTCTCCGTATATGTTTCAAACCTATCATGAACATTAATATCGATTTTAAATAGTAATTAAATTTAGGTGTTGTCTTTGACAGTAATTTCAGCTTTCACCATCTCACAAGCATGCAAATCATGTTTCTATCGATGTATACATAACTGTTTAGCACGCGAGGTACATAAAGCCCCCATTTCTCACAGTTACACAGGTTTCCAGTTGTGTACCGAATTAAATTTAAATTGGCTACTGTTACATACCGTACTGACACGCTGATCTATTATAATATTAATTGGCGCTTGGTTTCCGAGACGTCCCAGGCTTTGTTATAACCTATTAAGAGTTAGTTGGCTTAAAAATGTATAATCAGTTCGATTGTTTTTGCTCCTCGCGTTTCAGACTAATTTCACGAAAAAGCAAACGTACGAAGTATCCCCTGTGACATGCTAACTCGTTTGTGCAAATGTGTGGCTTCGTTTTTATTAAATAAACAGAAAACTCAGAAAAAGAGTATTTGCTATCATAGCCGAAACTCGAACCGGACACCCTGTGTTACCGTGACATCCGGAAAAGACTGTAGCTTGAAAATCTCGCGTGAGCGAAAACGAGCAGTGAGATCGACCTTTGACCCGTCCATGCTGTCAGTCCTTCGATAGACTGTTTACTATAATTTATAGAGTCGCAATATTCCCGTTCTTTTGCTGTGTTTTGTTCAACGATGGGACGCCCGCGTATGTTTGCGACCGAATCGGCAAGGAAACAGGGAAGTGCACAAAGAGCCGCAGAAAGACAGAAACAGCGGCCGTGCGCACACGTGTATTTGGAAAAAGTTATAGACTTGTGCAAGTTGTGGAATCAAATGACATGTACGACAGGTTCGTACTCTGTTATTACTCGGCTTCAACCATTTCACATTGTTTTAGTATTGCGTGTGCCAGCTGACAAAATAGTTTTGCTATTAAATTAGTCGACGGTATTAGGCCATTTAGGGTCATTCCGAGTGAACGCAAATAAAATTCCATAAATTGGTTGCTGTCATCGACGTCTTGGACTTAGTCTTAGATTATTTTTGAATAGATCAGTACTAATACAGTATGATGAGAGCCTTTCCAGTTTTGCATTTGGTAAGATTAGCAAGAATCCAAAATTTGAACGTTGTAGCTTAAATAGGTTTCAAGTTATGGCACTTTGACATTTGACAGGTTGTTAAAAATAAATAATTGTATTTGCATTTAATTCACTAGTCAATATATTCTGCAATCTTGAGCCTGTGTCAGTGAAATTGTGGTGAGTTGATCTATATAATATAGAGATTACATAACTACAATTAGAATATAAATACAGTGTACGTACGGTTAATGTACAGCTAGGTGAAACAAATCATGATTAAGATTTATTCAAAATACCACTCGCGATAGGGTTTTCAGACCCTGATTGTGAGCAGAATACACATATCTTAGACATAAATTGATAAATTGTACATATTTGGTATATAAATGTGCAAATCGGAGGAATATGGCAGGTCTGGTTGCCTTAATTATGAATCTATACATGTATATGCAAAGATGGTATGTTATTATATTTCTTAAAATATGACCAACTTCCGACCCAAACATTTCGATGAGGCGTAGCTTGTATTGTCACAAAACCTTTTCTATGTGTAAGCTCATTCCTATAACTCAAATAACTAGTAAAATAAGTCTCAATATCCTTCCGAGCTTCCTTCACAACAAAAATGGCATACGCCTGGGTGCCACAATTTTTAAAATAAATTGCTCGTGATATACTATGACACAAAATTGTAACTTTTGTCATGATTTAAAGGTAAAGGTAAGGATTGCTCAAAGCGCTTTTTACACTTTACTCCCTGGTAGTTCAATCGAAGACCATCTCGGCTTCTCTGGGAAGCATTCAGCCATGTAGCAATTTTGCGAAGACTGCTTGTACACAAATAGTCATCACTGTTTATAGCCAGGTACTCATTCATACAGCTGGGTGAAATGGAGCAATGTAGTGTGAAAACAACTTGCCCAAGGTTTCACATGGCAGCACAAAATTTGAACCTGGCCCGGGTCCTATTATTTTAGAGTCTGATGCTCTACCCCTGAACCACTGCGCTAATACTAGCAACCTTTGTTTATGACCAATATTAAAGAAAAACTGTTAGTCTCACAGACTGGTACATTTCGTCATGATGAAGTTTCAGTAGTATGCCTGCAGTGCAGTTGTGAGGAACACTAAGCAGGTTTTCAGCTCACTTAGTCTTCATGGCATTAAAATTAACTGATTTTAGTAAGTTTATTGTAATATTATTTTGCCTAAAACCACTAATGACATGTTATGGTCCTGTGCAAGTTAACAAACACAATTTGCTGTGTTTTGTGGTGAAAAACTCAGCAGTGATTAAGATTAACAAAAATATATTTCATTCAATATTACAAATTAACTATTCAGGGCTGTATAGTCCAAAGGACCTGAGGACCTCTTGGACCAGTGATGATGATTAAATGTCCATTTTGAGGTGTTTACAGTAATGCTCACTGGTTTGGTTATGTTTTATTTCAGATGTCGCAAAGACGTTGCCACTCTGCAGCCTGTTACTATATGTGAACTTTTGTGCATGACATTGAAGAAATTGTGACTGATGAGTACAGACGATGAAGACATGACACTGATGACAAGAGCGGAAGACGTCACTGGCAAACCATTCTGCATTGTGTACAAAGAATGCCTTTTGGAGCTTGCCAGAATGGAGGTAATCATTGGTATTTGATATTCATAAAATATCATCATGACACAAGTAACTGCATTTTAAAGATGTTTCTTAAAAACTATTCATTTTGTATATGGCAAGAAAGATGTTATGTTTGTTTTGATTATGTTTAAATTGATGAAAGTGTGGTGTATATTGGTTAATTATATGTTGCCATATTTATGTTACAAACATAGAAATTAATATTATGGAAATTATACATTGAAATACCATTACATCATGCACTATAATTGGTATCAACTGCATTCTGATTGGGCAGGCTGAGTAGAGTGGAATACATAACTATCTTTACAGAAAGCACTAATTAATGCCCACCTATGTCACTGCATTCACACAATTTTGCTGTGTTTGTGGTCATCTCATATGAATAACCAGAGAAAAATATGCCAACTAGGTGATTATGGTGAAGAAACATTTAATTCATAATTACAAACTTACAACATATTCAAAATTATTCATTATTAGCCCCATGAAATTATGTGTAATAAGTATTTGTCACAGTCGTCTATTTGCCTATTTGTGTAGATGGATAGATTATGCAAAGTCAAAGGGTGCAGGCTTCCCTATGACCTGAAAATAAAACGAGTTTCAAATGTGCGGTACTTCTGTCATTGAGTAACACAAATTCTTTATACTAATCAGTTCTGCTGGTAAAACAATTATTACAATTGTTGTCACATACACAGCTATGCACGGTTGTAACGTTTAAAAAAATTAAACGGCTTAACCAGTAGAGCATTATATATGTTAATATGCATCTAAATTGTCAGCTTAGGTATATGAATTTTATTCATCTGCCAGTGGAAGTTTTTGTGCCCCCTAGAATTAATTTCTGAACCTGCTCCTGCGTATGACAGTTTATTTGTCTGCATGAGGTTTTTGCAGTAATGGGTGTCCTGGATAGATTGTATATTGTTGGAATCACATGTGGACTAAAGTAAAGACAACATAAAGTAAAAACATTTTATTGAAACTTTTGACAAGATTGACTACAACATAATGGCAAGCACTGCACATGATATATGTATTTATTTTTAATATCACATGCACATCACATAAAAAAAAACAATCAGTAAAATATAAAATTAGGAAAAGGTTGAAAACATGTATGGTATATATATATTATATATATATATATATATATATATATATATATATATATATATATATATATATAAACAAACAGTTACTTTTATCACGATTCATTCATTCACAAAAATATCCAGCACAAATACATAGTATGTCAAATGCTGGTTAGTTAAAAAACATTAATCCCATTTATTAGGCTTTAAAATGATGCCTTTACCCGAAATGACATTACCTACTGCAAATGTGTGCCTAACACTACACCCATGGGCAAATTGTTCAAAATCCTGAAACAATTGTTACACAAGAACAAAATCCTGGCAATTTACCTAAAATTGTAAAATTTACTCATAATGCATGCATTATGGATATTACTGAAACATGCTGTAAATAGCTTATTTTTTACAGCAGTAGAACATAAATTGATGTTTTATTAAACATATTTCTCTTGACAAGTTTGCATACAAGTTTCACTTTGGCTTGAATGGCAGACTCATCTGACAAGATTTTATAAATGACTTGTCCAAAATATTTACAATGTGACAAAGTTTAACTGGTTAACTCCTGAAGTAATTGTCTTAGAAAGTTTTGACTTTCTAGATACAAAGTACATATACATACTATATACATGTAATGTGTACATATTAAATAACAATAATAACAAATAAAGTACACTAAGTTAACTATAATTATGATGATTACACTAGTCATGGTCCTCGCCATGTGGCTGAGAGTTACATGTGCAATTACTACCCCGGGTATGTGTTTACTCACCTGTATGAAGAGTACCGGCTACAGATAGTGGTAGATATTATTACTTTATATAGTTAGTCTTTGCATAATAACATAAGTGTGGCTGAATGCTTCCTACATTAGTAGATATGTTGTTTGATTTAACAGATCTTAATAAAGTGTAACATATCTGGCATGTAGAGTTTACGATATGAATACCAAATACCAAACAATTCTATAATTGACTTTTGCTAAATGTATCATCACATATGATATCATAAATGTCACAGCCATGTTAATTGTCACTTTGTTTCTTGCACAGGTAGATGTGGATGCACAGAAAATGTCAGGTACCTGGCATGCAGTACCATTAAAGAGAGTGAACTAAGTAACACAGTAATGCCATCGATATCCAAGCCGATGAAGTTCACCAAAGAATGCCGAACCTATCTTATTGTGTTGAGAGAGGTTGACCGAAGGCTCATGCCATATTTGCCAGACCATGGTACCCACTGTTCTACCACAAACTGCAAAGCTAGTCAGATATCACCATATTCGCATGTCAAGCAACCTGCATTCTATATGGGTCTCTAGTCAGTTTGGGTAACTGACTGGCCTGGAAGTCAGTGCACACACCATCAGTACAGGGGAGTCTGTTATGGATGCAACACACGACTGAGATCACTCGGTTGATATTCACATGACATTTGATCTGCAGCGTCTTGCACAGCCCATGGTTGTGGAATCTTGTCCGGGATCTTGGATGGTATATAGCTTATTAACTTGTTGACCTAGTGGTGGTGTTCAGTTTCCTGTTGAGTGTTGACCTGAAAAGAAAAGCATAATATTCAAACTCAGTAAACAAAAACTGGCATCATGGTATTAGAGTTGTCATTATGGAGTGTTCTTTGCCATAATCAATAAATCTACAGCTGTATAACATAATATTTTATGTATGACCTAAAGCATTCCACAAAAAAGGCAGCAAGAAATATTTGGCTACAGCAGCATGTACAGGTTCATATCTAAGCAGGGTTGTAATTTATTAGGTCTGTATTGTCATTACATGAAAGTAAAATTACCATGCTATTTTTAAATGTAGGGATGCCTTATCTTATATATTATTATAGAATTATATTTACTCCCAAGCATAGCGCATTCATATTTTCTGTTTTATTTTCAATATACAATTTTGTGTCAGGGTATGTCATGTAATAACTACTGCATGTTATATTTGACATTTTATGGCTCAGCTGGATGTCAAAGTAAATGTTGGAAGTGACAAAATAAGGTGTTGTTGTGATGCCAACAGTATATTTCCTTCACTGAATATTCAAACATGTCTACCTTCTTCAGAGTGAATAATAATTGATTTTATAAATTTATTTCTGAGTTATTGTTGTATGCTGAATAGTTTTTTAAAGGTGTTGACCGAAGTCTGTGTGGACACTGGACTGGACACACTTAGTATAACATGCATTACACAACTGCAAAGGTTATCCTAGTTTTCCATATCCGAGATATTATGAAAATGCTAACGAAAGCAAATGAGTATTGAAATGGGCATATTAAAATATTTATAAAATGTATACATTGTTGATTGTTAAAATGTTTAATTCACTTGGAGTGATCAGACGTTGGCCTCTTGCAAACTATGTATCCTCCATGCATTTGCCCGACACAAGTGATTGCATTAATCTTAGTCCCTCCTCTGCCTCGTCTCACTTGCATTGTAGTGTGGCCCATACTAATATATCATAATTTGAGTTGTATTATGCATTCATATATTGCTGTGATGAAAAGATAAAGATTAGAACAGCTGGCATATGTGAGTTGAAAGGTATCAGGTATTACATAGACTACAGCCAGGCATCACTGACCACAATGGAAACAAGTGCAAGAATGTTATGTGTAATACTTGCATATGGTGTACACTGGCTAGTAGCTATACAAGCATTTTATATTCATGTTTACCTTTTTGTATATTGAATAAATTCATCACCATCATGGTTGTCATAAATTTTTTAATTATTATATAATTATAATATTATTATTATATAAAATATAATGCAAATCAGCAACATCCAGCAATCATAGTAAAATGTGAGTCACAAAACACTGTTTAAATAATTGTGATAACCAACATAATTCTTCGTTTGACGTTCTGTTGCACGAGATAACGGATGCTCCCCACGGTGACCATCACCCGGAGCCTAGCTACTGCCAATGTTCCGAAGCCAATGAGATATCATTTCGTCCCTAACGTCATCTACACTCTCTAGATATGTACTTTTGCAATTACACAGCTTATGAACAAGATCCTGCGTTATCAAATACAATACATATAAACTTATAAATAAAGGCTGTATGAGTGTATCTGGCTGAGACTAAGGACTTAAGGAGTCTAAGCGATGCCGATGCCGACTGTCAAACTTTAAAAATAATCTAACAAGTTAGAGAATCCACGTCGAGTAGGCCTATAATGAAGTTCACAAGTTGCAGTTCTTGTTGAATTAGCCCACGACTACTCGCCCTGGTTGCTAACTGCAATAAAACACTTAATACATACCTTCACAGAAGAAACACTTCGGAACGTTCGTCACGACACGCAAAAGCACATGCGGTTTGTTATTGTGCCGTAGGATGCCGATCTCGTATAAAACACGTGACCCAAAAAGGGCAGGACGTCTACACCGGCTAATAGTTTCGTCAGTTATACCCGGTGTAACGACGATTCTTTTTTGCCGAATAAAAAAAGATAAGTACGCATTTTAAAATTAAACTGATTGAGCATACTAGTTAAACTATTGAAACATTACACATCAGGACATAAAAGAAAAGGATTGGCGATGGGCAAAACGAAATGATTGTCAACCTTTAAGTTCGATTAAAGAATGGAGCATGGCATAATTTGTTTTGTGCCGGCATCAATGATCAATCGCATTTAACTGCTGCTAGTCGTGGCTTCGCACAACGACACTTCTGTAGGAACGAGGCTTTGACTGTGCCTCAAGTCAATGGCTTGCAAATTGCAATCGAGATTCATAAATACTTCTTGTTTGGAAATTGTCCAACTTCAAGTTCTTATTTATCGTGTTATATTGCGTTTTACGGTGTTCTTGTGATGTTGAGATGTCTTTCAATAATAACATATTTTTTTATTTTCCATGTCAAAGTTCCATGATAGCGGTTAACATGCATATGAATGCACATGGCTTACGTTTATATTAATGTTATTACATTTATGTTAATATGTTTGTGTTATTAAATTTTTATTCAAATAGGTTTTTATTATTACATTTATATTCCTTTTTATGTATTTTTATATTACGTTATCAAATTTTTAATTAACATACCCATATCAGTGTTATAATTTAAGTTAAGATAATATTAACAGGGTAATAAAACGAGTGTGATTGCCACAAGTTCTAGTGAGCCTGAGTAAGTTCACGCGTAACCCGTACACATATAATTTTTATAACTGACCGGGTATGTAAAACAAAACAATAATATTAAATAATAAATGTTCAATTAACTTGTATAGCAAACATGTAATAATACCAACTACCGACAATGACAAGGATATAATTACATATGTATATTAACAGGTATTTTATATTGAATAAGCTTCAGCTAACTCTTCATACCCGTTTATAGCTCTTAATGATACTGCAACACCCTTTATGTGGGTTTTTTGACGGATGGTAAACGGAGTTTTGTTCCATATCAATTAACCTTTTCATAAGGAACTGTTGGAAGATGTTACTGTTAGATAAGTAAAAGGACGTATTTGTGAGGTTTGTCTAGTTTCGTGAATGTGTATGTCATGGGTAAATGAAAAGATATCGGATAAATAATGGGGTAGACTCCTGTGAACATAATTATACCAAACAAATCAAATTTCCAGTTCGTATACATCATTCAATTTAATACATTTTAAACACTTAAGGAGGGGTTGAGAATGTTCCCAATAATTTCTTTTGAGTATTGTATAATACATAATTTTGTCAAGTACGTTTTATATGTAGACGCCCACAAGATGATTCTATATGTCAAGTAAGGGTAAACTAACTAAAGATTGCTGTTAACCTTATTGATTACATATAAAGCACTGGTTAATTTATTTTTGCATTTGCTTTTGTGTTCGTGTCAAGTTTTTCAACAATTTGAAAACCTAGAAATTGTACACACTTCATACGCTGGATAATTGTATTAGACATTGTCAAAATGAGTTCTTCATTCTCAGGAGGAGGGGATTTACAGAATAGCATGCAGTTCGGAAAACCATATTGGTTATTATTTTATAATGTCACTTTTTAAATCACTTTTGTTTTCAACTATGCAGCAATGTCCAGCACACTTATTAGATTTACATATAGAACAACGGAATAATACGTTATATATATATATATATATATATATATATATATATATATATATATATATATATATATATATATATATATATATATATATATATATATATACATTCCCGCACGAAGCAAGTACAACTGGAACGCATTCAATAATGTGACAAAAAAGATGTTAGTATTATATAAAATATTGTTATATATATATATATATATATATATATATATATATATATATATATATATATGGGGTGGGGGAGCCATTCTATTACAGAAGTAGCCTGGTGTGGTCGGTTCCCCCACCTTTGCTGTCAATCTATGTGTTTGTTATAACGGTGATGACATTAATTTGTGTACTAGTGTATTGGAATTATTTTGTGCTAGTTATACATAAAGAGTTGCTTACTTTTAAGCTCGCATACAAACATATATATCTGACTTGTGTTTTCAGCAAACTAGCCATGCACGTCTCTGACTCTGTGTCACAAATTTAGATGGTAGCGTTGTCCCGCATAAATATATATATATATATATATATATATATATATATATATATATATATATATATATATATATATATATATATATATATATATATATATATATATATATATATATATATATATATGGCGATAATAAAACCGTAGACACGTACATTGAAAACATTGCATATAGGTAAACATTAAGCGCAACATACATCGTTTGACGAATGACACTAAACGTGCGTTCATTTGACAGTTTATGGTAATCTCAACATGACGTATCAACTCAACTAGGTCGCCGTGTTTATAATTGTTATAATTATAGTCCAGTGTCGCAGGTCCGCCAGCCCTTCGGTTACTGAACTCTTTCGTCAAGATTTCGTCTTATCGGGGTATGTTTCAACGTTTCAGTTACCGCATTAATGTATCTAAGCATATGAACTATTGGTTAATGTTTGCTTTTTCTAACGTCATTCGCTTCTAGACGATGATTTGAGAAAGACTTGAAAGTATGCTCGTCAACGATGACATGTCAGTCACGAGCCTCGAGTCGGACTCAGCCGAGGTCACAAGCAACGTCCAAACAAAAGGGAGCTCAACCCAGGTCCGGCCAAGGCGTGTTTGTGTGTGCGTGCCCTGTCAGAGATTGGACTCTGAACAACAACCTAGGTTTTATGTGCAGTGTATTGACATGATGTGCCAGTTTGGTTATCTTCACTGGCTTAAACTTAAATCCCAAAAAGGCTACAATAGCAGTCAATGTTATGCGTAATTCCCATGGCCTAAAATTAGGCTAAGTTAGTTATTAGCAGTATCACTGTCATGCAGTGGCCTGCGCCAGTACTGGCAGTAGGATTTAGTCTTAGCCAAGGTTAAGAGTTAGTTAGGGATAGTTGTGGTTAGCTTAGAGTTAATTACTAAATAATAGTTAGGGTAAAACAGTTTAAATAAGCTAGAGTTTTAAGCCAGTTAAGCACAAGATTACCAATTAAATATCTTAGCAAATGTGTAATTACCCTACCTAATTAATTATAACCCGAACTTATAATTAATTAGTATGTAAATACATAATTCATTTTAATACCAGAACCTGTATCAATGCTGTTGTTGTTGTATTGAGGTGGTCATGGGCCAACAGACTGCCATACAGGTATACTAATAATATATCCAGTGGCTCTAAGCACATGCTGAGTACACAGTTCACACGCAGTGTCACACACCCTGCCTTTGTGATCACAGTCTAGTAGCACCTAGGTGTCAAAGCAACAATATGTTATGGTTAAATGGGTAACACCTGCCCTCTGTCTCCATTCACTTAGAGTAAATGAGTACCTGGCTGTCAATAGTGGTGGATATTTGTGTCTCGCCAGCAGTATTTACTCACTAGTTACATTTACAGTGTGGCTGAACACTTCCCGAAATGTCTGGCTGGTGTTCAGTTCAACACTGCTGGGCAATTAAGTCCTTTGTCTAACCAATGTAGACCGTCACTAGGGCATAACATGTGTCGTTAGCATGAAGCACTGGACATTAACTATATATTATGTAAGAACTTATCATTTTACTCGTCATTTTATTTCAGCGTGTGAGGCTTGTTCGATGATCGTCAGCCTGACACCAGGGGGGGTGAGTCAGCAAAATACCAACAGCACGCTCTTCTTCAACGATCCAATCCTGCGTGTGAAGCGCAAGAATTCTCGCAGCAAGTACTGTGGCTCTTGAACAAACGCTGACTCACTCCTCAAGGATGACACTCGGACACAGCACACCCAATAACAACCTGAGGGGCACAGAGGGAGCCACCACCCCCCAGCATGGGAATGTTGCCATTGGCAACAGTCGGTTAGTAGGCGGAGCCATTTAAAAGATCCGTATAAATACTTGGGGAAGTTGGGGTTACATCCAAGATATTTTACTTTATAATTATAATGGTTGTGAAATACACTAGGTAGTAGGTGGAGCCTCATTTCTATTTTATTATTGCTGTCCACTAGGTGCCATGTATATATTCATCTAGTATCCACTATAATAATATATAAATATAATAATATATTTATTTTATAAAGTCCAACTTCCATTAGAATACTCAAAGCGCTGTACAAGATTAATAACCTACTTTGTAATGATTGTTAAATACACTAGGTGGTAGGTGGAGCCTCGTTTCTATTTTATTACATCATATTACATTTAAAACATCAATTACTTAAACCTAGTATCCACTATAATAATATATATTAACATATTTATTTTATAAAGTCCAATTTCCATTAGAATGCTCAAAGCGCTGTACAAGATTAATAATCTAAACATGAAACATGTTAGGACTTGCGATTTTTTTTATTAGGAAACGGGCGTAAAATGCAGTCTGAGTAACTGTTATTATAAGTTTAAAAACCCAATTGACACAATGATGTATCACTGAAGCTGTTTAGATGTACTCGTCAAAAATCACATTACATCCATGCCACACCATGCCACGTCTCGTCTCATCTCATAATTTGTTTTATTTGTTCTCACGTCACATCAATGCTTTGCTTTCACATAATTATTGGTAATGATAATTAAATAACAATTGTTTTTGTGTGATGTGCTATTCATCAATATTTACAATAAATGCCTAAAATGTAAAAAAAAAAAATAATGCCCATAAAAGAAAAAGTGTAAACCTTTTATATTCAAGTGAAGTCTAGTGAACTAGGAAACTAAATAAAAATTAAAAGTATAAGAATTTGCGTATACACTGCTGTACACTAAAAAAATTCCAGTGGTGGGTAAATAAATGTTGTGAACATCACCCAAAGTATGTTCTTATATAGTGCAATATCCAGTCCTCAGTATAACTTTATAAACTTTACTTCCATGGCAGACCTGTTCAATCAAACACTGTCTCGGCTTCTCTGGGAAGCATTCAGCCAAGCTGCAATTAATGGGCAAAGGCTGTTCGTACAAACATCCAGCACTCTCTATAGCCAGGTACTTATTTATACAGCTGAATGAAATGGAGCAGTGTAGAGTGAAAACAGCTAGCCCAAGACTTAACACTGCAGCACAGGATTAGAAACCAGATTCTCTTTGTCAAGAGTCCGAATCTCTACCAATGAGCCACTGCGCTCTACAAATGAGAGTGAACATTACATGTTGATAGTCAACAGCAACAGTCGGTAACTAAATAACGAGATTAATACATTATTTGTTGCAAATGAAAAATAACGTATATTGTGAGAATGGAATGAAGAATACCTGTTCTTGACATACAGAGACTAGACACAACACAACACAACACAACACAACACAACACAACACAACACAACACAACACAACACAACACAACACAACACAACACAACACAACACAACACAACACAACACAACACAACACAACACATTGCAATATATTACAATAACCTTTTATGGTCCCAAATGGGAAGTTCACGTGGTAACAGGGCTTTATGCATGATAAAATTATTGCCAGTCACACATGTTTTGGTGGACACATGGATGTTAACTGTTAAGCCAGTTTACACATTTTAAAATGTGCCTGATGACCTAAAATGGGCTACAAACATACATGACACCATTTACACTCACTTTCAAGGCATAACTCACAATTTATATGGTTTTGGAAGACTTTTTTGTTCCTTCATTTGTTTACCCGTCCACCCATATTTCTACCCATCCATATTCGGTTTTACCCGTCCAAATGACGGGTGGACGGGTCTCTACATACAACTATGCATGTAATAATGTCAGCAACATAGCGTTATGTAGATACCCATCCACCCGTCATTTGGACGGGTAAAAAAGAATATGGACGGGTAGAAATATGGTTGGACGGCTAGTGGACGGGTAATTTCTTTTTAAATGTGCCTGATGACCTCATATGGGCTACAAACATACATATGACAACATTTACACTCACTTTCACGGCATAACTAACAATTTATATGGCTTTGGAAGACTTTTGTTCCTTCATTTGTTTACCCGTCAACCACCCGTCCACCCATATTTCTACCCGTCCCTATTCGGTTTTACCCGTCCAAATGACGGGTGGACGGGTCTCTACATAAAGCTATGCGTGGTAGACACTGTTAACATTAACGCAACACAACGATGTTAGTTGTTAATAATAGCACTACAAGGTAGCGCTCATATCCCCATCATATTTCCCTTCCTCCACGATTACTTACCCATCCCCGATCTCGCGTTGAGCAACCTATGGAAGTAGGCAGAACAGTATTACATGATCGGTTTGTTGTGCGTGCTCTTTCAGGCAGAAACCTACAGCCAGATTTTGCAACCAAATAAAACCCGTGCAGCGGATGAGAAGTGTCTTCTAAAAATGCCTTGTCTTCTTGATAACGCATGATTTATAACGTTGTCGCGCTTACATTTATCCAGCGTTATAAACGTTCCTATTGACGTTTCTGCTCATGCGCAATAAATGTAAAATCATCAATGTGCAGCGAAAGAACAAAGCATTTGTGGTATAAATACCACGGGTTGTTTGTTAGGATGTATATTACCACTCATCGAAATTATTTGTCGCAAATTAACACGAGGCAAACAAGTTTTGAGGCATATTTTGAAAGCAAGCATAAATCACGTAACTGTAGTGCGCCATAATCCGAAAATACTTTGTCGTTTCGCTGAACATTGATGATTTTACATTTATTGCGCATGCGCAGAAACGTCAATTGGAACGTTTTCAACGACCGGAAAAATGTAAGCGCGACAAAGTTAATCCACCGTTGCAAGCCTCATGCCAGTGATTTTAAATAGTAAATGTGAGTTTAAAGTATTGTGGTTGTATCTTCAGGAAGCGGCCGTCCACCAGACAGCCCGTGCATGCAAGAGACGGCAGCTACGGCCCCGCCCACATCGCCGTGGACAACGGCAAACGCGGCCGACAACAGCCAACCAATGACGGCTGGGGGGAAACCTTCAAGTCGAAGGAGAACTTTGTGCAGATGCATGCGTGTTAGATGCCCAGTTATAACCCGGAAATTCACCCAGAAGATGTATTTCTTCTTCAGCTAGCTAATAATGAATGCTTCGCTTTAGTTTAGTATGGTAGCCAGAATATTATTACAACTGTACGATGTAGCTGTAGTAGTAGTACTAGTAGCACTAGTAGTACGTCGTAGTAGAAGGATTGTAGTAGTAGTAGTAGTAGTAGTAGTAGTAGCAGTAGTAGCAGTAGCAACAGCAGCAACAGCAGTATTAATAGTAATGGTAGTATTGTATTAATTTTAGTCTCCTTCCATGTATGCATTACAATTTATGAGATAAATACATTACATTTAAAATTAACATTGTCTACATGGACCACTCAGAAAAAAATAACTACAAATAAAAACACTTCATGTATACATGCATTAACATACAAGACACGTATATAACTAGATACGTTACAATGTAATAACAGTTAGCATTGTATACAAGGTATCTATTGTGTATTGATACATAAATTAGAAATGTCAACTCATATTGAAAGCAATGAATGTTTTTCGTATGGCTTAAAAAACGTTGGTGTTTTTATCGACAGATTGTGTTGTTCTTATCTTACAGAAAGGTTGCTAAAATGAGTAGAATGTATCGTTTGTTTGTTAGACAAGGTGGGGATATTTTACCATATAATTAGTGTAATAGTGATACATGTCTGCAATACATTCAACGCATGACAATCTATGATAACATTTAAGTTTGTGTGGGTCGTTGGTATCATTTTCTATAAAATAAGTGTTCTAAATAATAATTGTTCGTTCAACAGAAATGTTTTTCGTATGCTTGTTTTTGAAATATTAATGACCAAACAATCCTGCATAAATACTTATGTGTGTTGTATTTATCTTCACGTAGAGAATTGCAGTACTATCTTAATAAATATGAACATCATAACGCTTTTGTTGTCTCTTTCAAGCAAAACTCGTTTAAATTTACGGACATACGACCTGAAATGCAGTTTCAGTTTGTGATACTAGATGGGCATGTTCATGCATCTGTGCACCAGAATAAAAAAATTCAGGTCAGTCATATGGCTGTAAAGGGTGGATATGGACATGAATTCATTTGGTCGTTTTATGCGTACTAATGACGCATGCGCTACACGCTTATGAAGAGAGACTGGGCGAACGTAAGACGTTAGTCTCCGGACGATTTCCCCATAAACAATTCTAATTGCCGAGTTGATCGTTTAAACATATTTATTTCAGTTCTGTTTGTACATAGGAAAAGAGCCCTGACTAAAGTAACACTTTATTATGCGAACTACACAAACATGAAACAAACAAAACCACAAGAGTGAATTTCTAGTGTGAAGGTAGTTTCTACTGGTTCACCCCACGGATGTGTCTTATCTCCTTTGATGGTCACATTGTATACACGAGTTCCGTCCCAATAGATAGTTCAGTTCTCAGATAACACAACTGTTTAGCAATGACAATGGTCATGGTGCTGTGTTAGAAGACAAATCAAATCCAAACATATTTATTAAGAACGTGTCAGTCAGAATGCAAAGAATAATTTGCAGCGCGTTGTAAATATCGGTAGTAAAGTAACCAGTTTGAAACAATACTCTCCAACTGGTCTGTATGAAAAGCAGGTACCGCGTAAAACCACTCAATTTATAAATGTGAATACGTATATTTTACATGACGAATCTACACTTCTGCCATGGTCCAGAAGCTTTGGAACTATCACTTCAAAAACAAATAGGAAACGTTTGTCATTCATTCTCACGTCTGTACTGCTTTAAACTACAAACACTTCTGACATTTCCGTGAGACACCCTTTTTTACCCCCGAACTATTCGCATCTGGAATATGATCACAGCACACATTTCTGAAATAGAAAACACCATAACCTTTTCAAGCAGCAATCACACAAATTAACTGTAAGACACCCAATCACATAAATTGCCTATAAACAACCAAACAAACAAACATACTACCTAACACAAGAAGCAGTACAAACCCCTGCGCTAGCCCAAGTTTGGGCTGTGTGGAGGAAACCACCTCAGACGTTAGATTCAGTATGTGTTTTATATTTATAATTTGAAATGCGACGACTAAAATTATATATATATATATATATATATATATATATATATATATATATATATATATTAGGCTTTTATATTTTATAACGATCAAACGTTTATAGAGTTTTTAAATAATGCATTTATCTGTATTTTCTTTTACTATTTTATAAAGACATTTATTTAATATATTATTATGGACTCACGTAGTAATAAAAAAAACTGTAAAATCCATCTCAGCAACATGGTGACATCGTTACTAAAAACTAACATTTTAATTTCCAAGCGAAATTTGATGTCTACATTTGTGGAATAATGAGAGGTATATTCGTAATAGAAACGAACTTTCATGAAATTGGTGACATGAAACCACGACAAAAAATAACAACAATTATTATTGCATTCCTATTCTAGATTGGTTTCTTGACCGCAAGTGTACCACAGTATGATTATTTTACTGACACTTGACACAGCAATACGATCCCAATTCCATACCAAATCAATCCAGACAGTCTGACAAATAACATAATATCTAGCATACTACACATTAACACTACACAGAGGCATAGCCAGTTTTTACTAGTTGCCTGACCCCCCCCCCCCCCCCCCCAATAAACACACTATTCAGCAATGTACAATAATTACATGCAATACCATGCTATACAGTGGTATATCACTGGCATCCATACCACGTCAATCCTATTGGAAATGGTGCACATTACATATACATATTCTGTTTCGGAGACATGTCATCACTCAGCTGGGTCCGATGCGTTGTTATCGGTTCTAGGGACAAACATGTCACAGTTCACTCTCCGTGTCCCGTGTCGATGAACAAACATGTCACAGTTCACTCTCCGTGTCCTGTGTCGATGGACACACGTGTCACAGTTCACTCTCCGTGTCCTGTGTCGATGGACAAACATGTCACAGTTCACTCTCCCTGTCCTGTGTCGATGGACAAACATGTCACAGTTCACTATCCGTGTCCTGTGTCGATGGCCAAACATGTCACAGTTCACTCTCCGTGTCTTGTGTCGATGGACAAACATGTCACAGTTCACTCTCCGTGTCCTGTGTCGATGGACAAACCTGTCACAGTTCACTCTCCTTGTCCTGTGTCGATGGACAAACATGTCACAGTTTACTCTCCGTGTCTTGTGTCGATGGACAAACATGTAACAGTTCACTCTCCGTGTCCTGTGTCGATGGACAAACATGTCACAGTTCACTCTCCGAGTCCTGTGTCGATGGACAAACATGTCACAGTTCACGCTCCTTGTCCTGTGTCGATGGACAAACTTGTCATAGTTCACTCTTCGTGTACTGTGTCGATGGACAAACATGTCACAGTTCACTCTCCGTGTCCCGTGTCGATGGACAAACATGTCACAGTTCAATCTCCGTGTCCCGTGTCGATGGACAAACATGTCACAGTTCACTCTCCGTGGCCCGTGTCGAATGACAAACATGTCACAGTTCACTCTCCGTTTCCTGTGTCGATGGACAAACATGTCGCAGTTCACTCTCCGTGTCCTGTGTCGATGGAAAAACACTTCACAGATCAATCTCCGTGTCCTGTGTCGATGGACAAACATGTCACAGTTCACTCTCCGTGTCCTGTGTCGATGGACAAACATGTCAGAGTTCACTCTCCGTGTCCTGTGTCGATGGACAAACATGTCACAGTTCACTCTCCGTGTCCTGTGTCGATGGACAAACATGTCACAGTTCACTCTCATTTTCCTGTTTCGATGGACAAACATGTCACAGTTCACTCTCCGTGTCCCGTGTCGATGAACAAACATGTCACAGTTCACTCTCCGTGTCCTGTGTCGATGGACAAACATGTCACAGTTCACTCTCCGTGTCTTGTGTCGATGGATAAACATGTCACAGTTCACTCTCCGTGTCTTGTGTCGATGGACAAACATGTCACAGTTCACTCTCCGTGTTCCGTGTCGATGGACAAACACTTCACAGTTCACTCTCCGTGTCCTGTGTCGATGGACAGACATGTCACAGTTCACTCTCCTTGTCCTGTGTCGATGGACAAACATGTCACAGTTCACTCTCCGTGTCTTGTGTCGATGGACAAACATGTCACTGTTCACTCTCCGTGTCCTATGTCGATGGACAAACATGTCACAGTTCACTCTCCGTGTCCTGTGTCGATGGACAAACATGTCACAGTTCCCTCTCCGTGTCTTGTGTCGATGGATAAACATGTCACAGTTCACTCTCCGTGTCTTGTGTCGATGGACAAACATGTCACAGTTCACTCTCCGTGTCCTGTGTCGATGGACAAACATGTCACAGTTCACTCTCCTTGTCCTGTGTCGATGGACAAACATGTCACAGTTCACTCTCCGTGTCTTGTGTCGATGGACAAACATGTCACAGTTCACTCTCCGTGTCCTGTGTCGATGGACAAACATGTCACAGTTCACTCTCCGTGTCTTTTGTCGATGGACAAACATGTCACAGTTCACTCTCCGTGTCCTGTGACGATGGACAAACATGTCACAGTTCACTATCCATGTCCTGTGTCGATGGACAAACATGTCACAGTTCACTCTCCGTGTCCTGTGTCGATGGACAAACATGTCACAGTTCACTATCCGTGTCCTGTGTCGATGGACAAACATGTCACAGTTCACTCTCCGTGTCCCGTGTCGATGAACAAACGTGTCACAGTTCACTCTCCGTGTCCTGTGTCGATGGACAAACATGTCACAGTTCACTCTTCCAGTCTTGTGTCGATGGACACACATGTCACAGTTCACTCTCCGTGTCCTGTGTCGATGGACAAACATGTCACAGTTCAATCTCCGTGTCTTTTGTCGATGGACAAACATGTCACAGTTCACTCTCCGTGTCTTGTGTCGATGGACAAACATGTCACAGTTCACTCTCCGTGCCTGTGTCGATGGACAAACATGTCACAGTTCACTCTCCGTGTCCCGTGTCGATGAACAAACATGTCACAGTTCACTCTCCGTGTCCTGTGTCGATGGACAAACATGTCACAGTTCACTCTCCGTGTCCTGTGTCGATGGACAAACATGTCACAGTTCACTCTCCGTGTCCTGTGTCGATGGACAAACTTGTCACAGTTCACACTCCGTGTCCTGTGTCGATGGACAAACATGTCACAGTTCACTATCCGTGTCCTGTGTCGATGGAAAACATGTCGCAGTTCACTCTCCGTGTCCTGTGTCGATGGAAAAACACTTCACAGATCACACTCCGTGTCCTGTGTCGATGGACAAACATGTCACAGTTCACTCTCCGTGTCCTGTGTCGATGGACAAACATGTCAGAGTTCACTCTCCGTGTCCCGTGTCGATGAACAAACATGTCACAGTTCACTATCCGTGTCCTGTGTCGATGGACAAACATGTCACAGTTCACTCTCCGTGTCCCGTGTCGATGAACAAACATATCACAGTTCACTCTCCGTGTCCTGTATCGATGGACAAACATGTCACAGTTCACTCTCCGTGTCTTGTGTCGATGGACAAACATGTCACAGTTCACTCTCCGTGTCCTCTGTCGGTGGATAAACATGTCACAGTTCACTATCCATGTCCTGTGTCAATGGACAAACATGTCACAGTTCACTCTCCGTGTCACGTGTCGATGAACAAACATGTCACAGTTCACTATCCGTGTCCTGTGTCGATGGACAAACATGTCACAGTTCACTCTCCGTGTCCTGTGTCGATGGACAAACATGTCACAGACCACTCTCCGTGTCCTGTGTCGATGGACAAACATGTCACAGTTCACTCTCCGTGTCCTGTGTCGATGGACAAACTTGTCATATTTCACTCTCCGTGTCCCGCGTCGATGGACAAATATGTCACAGTTCACTCTCCGTGTCCCGTGTCGATGAACAAACATGTCACAGTTCACTCTCCGTGTCCCGTGTCGATGAACAAACATGTCACAGTTCACTATCCGTGTCCTGTGTCGATGGACAAACATGTCACAGTTCACTCTCCGTGACCCGTGTCGATGAACAAACATGTCACAGTTCACTCTCCGTGTCCTGTATCGATGGACAAACATGTCACAGTTCACTCTCCGTGTCTTGTGTCGATGGACAAACATGTCACAGTTCACTCTCCGTGTCCTGTGTCGGTGGATAAACATGTCACAGTTCACTATCCATGTCCTGTGTCGATGGACAAACATGTCACAGTTCACTCTCCGTGTCCCGTGTCGATGAACAAACATGTAACAGTTCACTCTCCGTGTCCTGTGTCGATGGACAAACATGTCACAGTTCACTCTCCGAGTCCTGTGTCGATGGACAAACATGTCACAGTTCACGCTCCTTGTCCTGTGTCGATGGACAAACTTGTCATAGTTCACTCTTCGTGTACTGTGTCGATGGACAAACATGTCACAGTTCCCTCTCCGTGTCTTGTGTCGATGGATAAACATGTCACAGTTCCCTCTCCGTGTCTTGTGTCGATGGATAAACATGTCACAGTTCACTCTCCGTGTCTTGTGTCGATGGACAAACATGTCACAGTTCACTCTCCGTGTCCTGTGTCGATGGACAAACATGTCACAGTTCACTCTCCTTGTCCTGTGTCGATGGACAAACATGTCACAGTTCACTCTCCGTGTCTTGTGTCGATGGACAAACATGTCACAGTTCACTCTCCGTGTCCTGTGTCGATGGACAAACATGTCACAGTTCACTCTCCGTGTCTTTTGTCGATGGACAAACATGTCACAGTTCACTCTCCGTGTCCTGTGACGATGGACAAACATGTCACAGTTCACTATCCATGTCCTGTGTCGATGGACAAACATGTCACAGTTCACTCTCCGTGTCCTGTGTCGATGGACAAACATGTCACAGTTCACTATCCGTGTCCTGTGTCGATGGACAAACATGTCACAGTTCACTCTCCGTGTCCCGTGTCGATGAACAAACGTGTCACAGTTCACTCTCCGTGTCCTGTGTCGATGGACAAACATGTCACAGTTCACTCTTCCAGTCTTGTGTCGATGGACACACATGTCACAGTTCACTCTCCGTGTCCTGTGTCGATGGACAAACATGTCACAGTTCAATCTCCGTGTCTTTTGTCGATGGACAAACATGTCACAGTTCACTCTCCGTGTCTTGTGTCGATGGACAAACATGTCACAGTTCACTCTCCGTGCCTGTGTCGATGGACAAACATGTCACAGTTCACTCTCCGTGTCCCGTGTCGATGAACAAACATGTCACAGTTCACTCTCCGTGTCCTGTGTCGATGGACAAACATGTCACAGTTCACTCTCCGTGTCCTGTGTCGATGGACAAACATGTCACAGTTCACTCTCCGTGTCCTGTGTCGATGGACAAACTTGTCACAGTTCACACTCCGTGTCCTGTGTCGATGGACAAACATGTCACAGTTCACTATCCGTGTCCTGTGTCGATGGAAAACATGTCGCAGTTCACTCTCAGTGTCCTGTGTCGATGGAAAAACACTTCACAGATCACTCTCCGTGTCCTGTGTCGATGGACAAACATGTCACAGTTCACTCTCCGTGTCCTGTGTCGATGGACAAACATGTCAGAGTTCACTCTCCGTGTCCCGTGTCGATGAACAAACATGTCACAGTTCACTATCCGTGTCCTGTGTCGATGGACAAACATGTCACAGTTCACTCTCCGTGTCCCGTGTCGATGAACAAACATATCACAGTTCACTCTCCGTGTCCTGTATCGATGGACAAACATGTCACAGTTCACTCTCCGTGTCTTGTGTCGATGGACAAACATGTCACAGTTCACTCTCCGTGTCCTCTGTCGGTGGATAAACATGTCACAGTTCACTATCCATGTCCTGTGTCGATGGACAAACATGTCACAGTTCACTCTCCGTGTCACGTGTCGATGAACAAACATGTCACAGTTCACTATCCGTGTCCTGTGTCGATGGACAAACATGTCACAGTTCACTCTCCGTGTCCTGTGTCGATGGACAAACATGTCACAGACCACTCTCCGTGTCCTGTGTCGATGGACAAACATGTCACAGTTCACTCTCCATGTCCTGTGTCGATGGACAAACATGTCACAGTTCACTCTCCGTGTCCTGTGTCGATGGACAAACTTGTCATATTTCACTCTCCGTGTCCCGCGTCGATGGACAAATATGTCACAGTTCACTCTCCGTGTCCCGTGTCGATGAACAAACATGTCACAGTTCACTCTCCGTGTCCCGTGTCGATGAACAAACATGTCACAGTTCACTATCCGTGTCCTGTGTCGATGGACAAACATGTCACAGTTCACTCTCCGTGACCCGTGTCGATGAACAAACATGTCACAGTTCACTCTCCGTGTCCTGTATCGATGGACAAACATGTCACAGTTCACTCTCCGTGTCTTGTGTCGATGGACAAACATGTCACAGTTCACTCTCCGTGTCCTGTGTCGGTGGATAAACATGTCACAGTTCACTATCCATGTCCTGTGTCGATGGACAAACATGTCACAGTTCACTCTCCGTGTCCCGTGTCGATGAACAAACATGTAACAGTTCACTCTCCGTGTCCTGTGTCGATGGACAAACATGTCACAGTTCACTCTCCGAGTCCTGTGTCGATGGACAAACATGTCACAGTTCACGCTCCTTGTCCTGTGTCGATGGACAAACTTGTCATAGTTCACTCTTCGTGTACTGTGTCGATGGACAAACATGTCACAGTTCACTCTCCGTGTCCCGTGTCGATGGACAAACATGTCACAGTTCAATCTCCGTGTCCCGTGTCGATGGACAAACATGTCACAGTTCACTCTCCGTGGCCCGTGTCGAATGACAAACATGTCACAGTTCACTCTCCGTTTCCTGTGTCGATGGACAAACATGTCGCAGTTCACTCTCCGTGTCCTGTGTCGATGGAAAAACACTTCACAGATCAATCTCCGTGTCCTGTGTCGATGGACAGACATGTCACAGTTCACTCTCCTTGTCCTGTGTCGATGGACAAACATGTCACAGTTCACTCTCCGTGTCTTGTGTCGATGGACAAACATGTCACTGTTCACACTCCGTGTCCTATGTCGATGGACAAACATGTCACAGTTCACTCTCCGTGTCCTGTGTCGATGGACAAACATGTCACAGTTCCCTCTCCGTGTCTTGTGTCGATGGATAAACATGTCACAGTTCACTCTCCGTGTCTTGTGTCGATGGACAAACATGTCACAGTTCACTCTCCTTGTCCTGTGTCGATGGACAAACATGTCACAGTTCACTCTCCGTGTCTTGTGTCGATGGACAAACATGTCACAGTTCACTCTCCGTGTCCTGTGTCGATGGACAAACATGTCACAGTTCACTCTCCGTGTCCTGTGACGATGGACAAACATGTCACAGTTCACTATCCATGTCCTGTGTCGATGGACAAACATGTCACAGTTCACTCTCCGTGTCCTGTGTCGATGGACAAACATGTCACAGTTCACTATCCGTGTCCTGTGTCGATGGACAAACATGTCACAGTTCACTCTCCGTGTCCCGTGTCGATGAACAAACGTGTCACAGTTCACTCTCCGTGTCCTGTGTCGATGGACAAACATGTCACAGTTCACTCTTCCAGTCTTGTGTCGATGGACACACATGTCACAGTTCACTCTCCGTGTCCTGTGTCGATGGACAAACATGTCACAGTTCAATCTCCGTGTCTTTTGTCGATGGACAAACATGTCACAGTTCACTCTCCGTGTCTTGTGTCGATGGACAAACATGTCACAGTTCACTCTCCGTGCCTGTGTCGATGGACAAACATGTCACAGTTCACTCTCCGTGTCCCGTGTCGATGAACAAACATGTCACAGTTCACTCTCCGTGTCCTGGGTCGATGGACAAACATGTCACAGTTCACTCTCCGTGTCCTGTGTCGATGGACAAACATGTCACAGTTCACTCTCCGTGTCCTGTGTCGATGGACAAACATGTCACAGTTCACACTCCGTGTCCTGTGTCGATGGACAAACATGTCACAGTTCACTATCCGTGTCCTGTGTCGATGGAAAACATGTCGCAGTTCACTCTCCGTGTCCTGTGTCGATGGAAAAACACTTCACAGATCACTCTCCGTGTCCTGTGTCGATGGACAAACATGTCACAGTTCACTCTCCGTGTCCTGTGTCGATGGACAAACATGTCAGAGTTCACTCTCCGTGTCCCGTGTCGATGAACAAACATGTCACAGTTCACTATCCGTGTCCTGTGTCGATGGACAAACATGTCACAGTTCACTCTCCGTGTCCCGTGTCGATGAACAAACATATCACAGTTCACTCTCCGTGTCCTGTATCGATGGACAAACATGTCACAGTTCACTCTCCGTGTCTTGTGTCGATGGACAAACATGTCACAGTTCACTCTCCGTGTCCTGTGTCGGTGGATAAACATGTCACAGTTCACTATCCATGTCCTGTGTCGATGGACAAACATGTCACAGTTCACTCTCCGTGTCACGCGTCGATGAACAAACATGTCACAGTTCACTATCCGTGTCCTGTGTCGATGGACAAACATGTCACAGTTCACTCTCCGTGTCCTGTGTCGATGGACAAACATGTCACAGACCACTCTCCGTGTCCTGTGTCGATGGACAAACATGTCACAGTTCACTCTCCATGTCCTGTGTCGATGGACAAACATGTCACAGTTCACTCTCCGTGTCCTGTGTCGATGGACAAACTTGTCATATTTCACTCTCCGTGTCCCGCGTCGATGGACAAATATGTCACAGTTCACTCTCCGTGTCCCGTGTAGATGAACAAACATGTCACAGTTCACTCTCCGTGTCCCGTGTCGATGAACAAACATGTCACAGTTCACTATCCGTGTCCTGTGTCGATGGACAAACATGTCACAGTTCACTCTCCGTGACCCGTGTCGATGAACAAACATGTCACAGTTCACTCTCCGTGTCCTGTATCGATGGACAAACATGTCACAGTTCACTCTCCGTGTCTTGTGTCGATGGACAAACATGTCACAGTTCACTCTCCGTGTCCTGTGTCGGTGGATAAACATGTCACAGTTCACTATCCATGTCCTGTGTCGATGGACAAACATGTCACAGTTCACTCTCCGTGTCCCGTGTCGATGAACAAACATGTCACAGTTCACTCTCCGTGTCCTGTGTCGATGGACAAACATGTCACAGTTCACTCTCCGTGTCCTGTGTCGATGGACAAACATGTCACAGTTCACTCTCCGTGTCCCGTGTCGATGAACAAACATATCACAGTTCACTCTCCGTGTCCTGTATCGATGGACAAACATGTCACAGTTCACTCTCCGTGTCTTGTGTCGATGGACAAACATGTCACAGTTCACTCTCCGTGTCCTGTGTCGGTGGATAAACATGTCACAGTTCACTATCCATGTCCTGTGTCGATGGACAAACATGTCACAGTTCACTCTCCGTGTCACGTGTCGATGAACAAACATGTCACAGTTCACTATCCGTGTCCTGTGTCGATGGACAAACATGTCACAGTTCACTCTCCGTGTCCTGTGTCGATGGACAAATATGTCACAGACCACTCTCCGTGTCCTGTGTCGATGGACAAACATGTCACAGTTCACTCTCCATGTCCTGTGTCGATGGACAAACATGTCACAGTTCACTCTCCGTGTCCTGTGTCGATGGACAAACTTGTCATATTTCACTCTCCGTGTCCCGCGTCGATGGACAAATATGTCACAGTTCACTCTCCGTGTCCCGTGTCGATGAACAAACATGTCACAGTTCACTCTCCGTGTCCCGTGTCGATGAACAAACATGTCACAGTTCACTATCCGTGTCCTGTGTCGATGGACAAACATGTCACAGTTCACTCTCCGTGACCCGTGTCGATGAACAAACATGTCACAGTTCACTCTCCGTGTCCTGTATCGATGGACAAACATGTCACAGTTCACTCTCCGTGTCTTGTGTCGATGGACAAACATGTCACAGTTCACTCTCCGTGTCCTGTGTCGGTGGATAAACATGTCACAGTTCACTATCCATGTCCTGTGTCGATGGACAAACATGTCACAGTTCACTCTCCGTGTCCCGTGTCGATGAACAAACATGTCACAGTTCACTCTCCGTGTCCTGTGTCGATGGACAAACATGTCACAGTTCACTCTCCGTGTCCTGTGTCGATGGACAAACATGTCACAGTTCACTCTCCGTGTCCTGTGTCGATGGACAAACATGTCACAGTTCACACTCCGTGTCCTGTGTCGATGGACAAACATGTCACAGTTCACTATCCGTGTCCTGTGTCGATGGACAAACATGTCGCAGTTCACTCTCCGTGTCCTGTGTCGATGGAAAAACACTTCACAGATCACTCTCCGTGTCCTGTGTCGATGGACAAACATGTCACAGTTCACTATCCGTGTCCTGTGTCGATGGACAAACATGTCACAGTTCACTCTCCGTGTCCCGTGTCGACGAACAAACATGTCACAGTTCACTCTCCGTGTCCTGTATCGATGGACAAACATGTCACAGTTCACTCTCCGTGTCTTTTGTCGATGGACAAACATGTCACAGTTCACTCTCCGTGTCCTGTGTCGATGGACAAACATGTCACAGTTCACTATCCATGTCCTGTGTCGATGGATAAACATGTCACAGTTCACTCTCCGTGTCCTGTGTCGATGGACAAACATGTCACAGTTCACTATCCGTGTCCTGTGTCGATGGACAAACATGTCACAGTTCACTCTCCGTGTCCCGTGGCGATGAACAAACATGTCACAATTCACTCTCCGTGTCCTGTGTCGATGGACAAACATGTCACAGTTCACTCTCCGTGTCCTGTGTCGATGGACAAACATGTCACAGTTCACTATCCGTGTCCTGTGTCGATGGACAAACATGTCACAGTTCACTCTCCGTGTCCCGTGGCGATGAACAAACATGTCACAGTTCACTATCCATGTCCTGTGTCGATGGATAAACATGTCACAGTTCACTCTCCGTGTCCTGTGTCGATGGACAAACATGTCACAGTTCACTATCCGTGTCCTGTGTCGATGGACAAACATGTCACAGTTCACTCTCCGTGTCCCGTGGCGATGAACAAACATGTCACAATTCACTCTCCGTGTCCTGTGTCGATGGACAAACATGTCACAGTTCACTCTCCGTGTCCTGTGTCGATGGACAAACTTGTCATAGTTCACTCTCCGTGTCCTGTGTCGATGGACAAACTTGTCACGCTTCACTCTCCGTGTCCTGTGTCGATGGACAAACATGTCACACTTCACTCTCCGTATCGTGTGTCGATGGACAAACTTGTCACAGTTCACTCTCCGTGTCCGGTGTCGGCGGTCGCCGTCGCATCTTCTTCTGCCGCCACCGACCGAACAACGTCGTCGCGAAGGCGTCTATTGCCTCCAGGAGGGTGATGACACTCGCGCCAATGAGCAGCCCCATCGAACCGCCGATGTCACCTGTAACACGACAGTGTGCTTGTTTCATGGCACTGTACGTTGACACCTAGCTATTACGGTCACGAGCGGGACTGGTCGAAAGTTACCTGAGTAATGAGGTCACGGTATTGCTGGGACGAGTTTCCTGAATGTTTTAGTTTGAGTCTCATATACTTTGTTATCGCTATTAAAGTCACATACGTTTATACATACCTACATACATACATACGTATGTACGAACATGCATTCGTATATATATATATACACATATATATATACATACATACATACATACATACATACATACATACATACATACATACATACATACATGCATGCATACATGCATACATACATACATACATACATACATACATACATACATCATCATCATGCTGTCGGTCGCGAAGCGACAAAGACTGCTTCCATCACTTGACTGTTGCTCTCCATTTGTCTCTCTGCTGTGAGAGTGATGTCCATGAGTCGATCTTTATGTTTCTCATCTTCAGGTTTCTCTTGATGGTATCTTTGAACCGGAGACGAGGGCGCCCTCTCTTTCTCTGACCAGAAGACAGTTGCGAGTAGAGAACCTGCTTCGGTAGCCTGTCTGGTGACATCCTCATGAGGTGTCCAGTCCACCGGAGATTCTTTCTGATCAAAAGATCTTCCATAGATGGCAGCCCTGTTCGTTCTAGTATTTCCTTGTTTGTCACTTTGTCCATCCAGGTTATCCTCATGATCGAACGCAGATGTCGCATCATGAAGGCATGCAGCTTTTTCACCTGTCGTCTGTACACTGTCCAGGCCTCAGCTCCGTATAGGAGGGTGGACAGCACGATTGCACGGTATATCTTGCCTTTAACCCGCATGGACACATGGTGGTTGTTCCAGAGTCTCTGGCGTAGTCGGCCGAAAGATGCACTAGCCTTGGCCATCCTCCTCTGTATTTCATCGTCAATGCATCCATCACTTGATATAGTGCTTCCGAGGTAGGTGAATTCTAGAACAGAGTTCAGCTTGTTTCCATCAACCATGATATCCTCCTCTCGGGTTCTTGTAGAGTTGGATTGGTACAGCACCTCGGTCTTCTTGATGTTAATCTTCAGGCCGAACTTCTTTGACGCATCGGAGAAAGCATCCACTATTTTCTGCATCTCTTCAGCAGAGTGTGCAACCAGTGCACTGTCATCTGCGAATAGCAGCTCTCTCATCAGTATCCGAGTAGTCTTGGTCTTTGCTCTGAAGTGTGCGACGTTGAATAGGTCAGCGTTCTGTCTGGACTGTATGTAGATGCCATCCCCCATGTCTCGGAAAGCCTCGTCGAGCATTGCTGATAGGAAGATGGAGAAGAGCGTGGGGGCCAGTACACAACCTTGCTTGACCCCATTTGTGACACTGAACGATTCTGAGACTTCTCCTCCAACACTAACATTCGCCATCATTCCAGTATGCAGTGCCTCGGTCATTGTTGTGAACTTCTCTGGGCAGCCATACTTCCTCAGTAGCTGCCATAGCCCAGTCCTCCCAACTGTATCGAACGCCTTGCTGAAGTCGACAAATACCATGTACAGTGGTCGGTCCTGTTCAATGCATTTTTCTTGTAGTTGTCGGAGACAAAATATCATATCCACGGTGCTCCGGTTACCTCTGAAGCCACATTGTGTCTCCGGAACTACCTCTGGTGTTATGTGGGTAGATAGTCTGTTGAGGAGGATCCTCGCGAAGATCTTGCCCGCTATGGAAAGAAGAGAGATTCCTCTATAGTTCCCACAGTCTGTTCGATCACCTTTCTTGTAGATGGTTACAATGCTGGCATCCTTCCATGCTTGTGGTACAGAACCCACCTCCCAGGCATTGGTGATTAGTTGGTGCAGTCTGCTGAACAGATTGTCTCCTCCGTGCTTCCATACTTCTACGGGAATTCCATCTCCTCCAGGTGATTTGCCATCTTTCAGGCCGGCGATTGTTCTAGCCATCTCATCCGTAGTTGGAATCTCATCGAGGCTTGTCTTGATAATGCGCTGCGGGATGTTGTCCAGAGCTTCGTGATCTATGTCGCCAGGGACGTTGAGTAGCTTCTGGAAGTGTTCACTCCATCTTGCCACAACTCTCTTGCTGTCAGAGAAGGTCTCCATTCCATCTGTTGATTTCAGTTGAACAGGTCCCTTCTTTTTGGGTCCCCACACTTCCTTCAGCCCATTGTAGAAACCCTTCATGTTGTTACTGTCAGCAGCTCTCTGCAGCTCCACTGCCTTCCTTTCCCACCAGTCTGACTTCAGTGCACGCGTGTGTTTTTGTAGCAATCTGCAGGCATCTTTGTATGCTGCAGTGGTGGACCTAGTGCTCCTGGTTTGTAACACTCTCTGGTGGGCTTGGTCTCTTCTGTTCATAAGAGTCTGAAGCTCCTGGTCATTTGGGTCGAACCAGTCCTGGTGTTTTCTGTCTGGCTTGCCAAGATATGTCTTGGCTGTGTTGTACACGACCTGCTGCAGAGCAGCCCATTCCTCGTCTGGTGTTGAGTTTTCCTTTTCCTCCCATTGGGCGAGAGCACTGTCCATCTCCTGCTCAAAACTCTCCCTATGGCTGGTGGTATTTAGTTTTGCAATGTTCAGCTTGGTCGGCTTACTTGTCCCTTGCCTGTTATGCTTTTGTCGTATTCTGAAAGCCACTTTTGACCTCAGCATCTGGTGATCGGTCCAGCAGTTTGCTCCACGCATGACTCGGGTACTGTGGATGTCCATCTTATCCCGACACCTCGTGATAATGAAGTCGATCATATGCCAATGTCTGGAACGAGGATGCATCCAGGTGGTCTTGCGTTCATCCTTCTGCTTGAACATGGTGTTCGTCACTATCAGTTCGAACTCAGAGCACAGAGCCAGTAGAAGCTCGCCATTGGATTTGCATACCCCAATCCCATGTTTGCCCATGACCAAGGGCCACTTGTCATTTTCTCTTCCTATCCTCGCATTGAAGTCTCCTATCAGCAGTAGCTTATCTGTATGAGGGATGCCACTGAGCACACTTGCCAGCTGGTTGTAGAAGGCCTCCTTGTTTTCATCTGGGTTTGTCATTATTGGAGCGTACACGCTGATAATTGTAGCAAAGTTGTCCTTGCTCAGAGGTAGTCTCATCGTCATGATTCTGTCACTTACTGGCCGTGGCATTTCTGTTAGCTTTGTGACGATATCCTTCTTGATAGCAAAGCCCACTCCTGCCTCCCTTCTTTCTCCTTCCGGTTTTACACTCCAGAAGAAAGAGTATTCCAAGTCATCGAGACTACCAGACTCTGAGAACCGTGTTTCACATAGGGCGGCTATGTCGATGTTGTATTTGGCAAGTTCCATTGCTACTAGTGCTGTACGTCTTTCTGGTCGGTTAGCTCCTTCTCGGTCGAGGAGAGTCCTGACGTTCCATTGTCCAATTGTCAGTAGTTGTCTTCTTTGTCTTTGTCTTCTTCTTCCTAGCTGATTTTTCACTGTCGACGGAAGATGAGGTCGAGCAGCGCGGTCCTTGGTAACCCGGGCGACGGCCGATCCGGTATGGAGTTTCATACAGTTGTACATTTCATGGAAGCTGCTTGCAAAAAGTGTTGAAATGCCGCTGGCTTTTGCAAGTTACTAGCGACACTCTCTCGGGGAACAAATAGAGGTCTCACACCGGCAAGAACATGTCAAGACAGGCGCAAACTATTTGTCCCTGCAGTGGCTGGTCGAGAGATGTTGGGAGTTCCAATACATACATACATACATACATACATACATACATACAACACATACATACATATATACATAAATACTTACATACATACAAACATACATGCAACCTTATATGCTCTGTATATATATATATATATATATATATATATATATATATATAATATTATATATATATATATATATATAATATTATATATATATATATATAATATTATATATATATATATATATATATATATATATATATATATATAATATTATATATATATATAACTACATTTTATGCATACGTATCATACATACATACATACATATATGCTTACATACAAACATACATACGTTTATACATACCTATGCTATATATAATACATACATACGCACATACAGACAATTTATATATATATATATACATATATATATTATGATATAATTATATATATATATATATATATTTCATTATTTATATGATATATATATATATATAATATATATATATATATATATATATATATATATATATTATATATATATTTACATTATATATATATATATATATATATATAATATATATATATATATATATATATATATATATATATATATATATAATATATATATATATATATATATATATATATATATATATATATATATATATATAATATATATATATATATATATATATATATATATATATATATATTTACATTATACATATATATGTTATATGTAGCCGTAGATCTAACAGTAAATCCGGAATGTAATCTGCAAACAACTGAAGTGTTCGTGTTTCAGTCACATTTAACAGTGCAAGAAAGTACTCAGTACTTAGCAAATCAATGAGTGTGTAAGCCTGAATCTGCTCGTATTCCTGGACACGCAGGTCGCGCATGTAGATGTTCAGCTCCAGAAAGTTGCGACTGAAACATATTCGTAGAACATCCAAATGACAAAACGAATAAGTGTATTGTGTGTGTGTGTGTGTGTGTTTGTGTGTGTGTGTGTGTGTGTGTGTGTGTGTGTGTGTGTGTGTGTGTGTGTGTGTGTGTGTGTGTGTGTGTGTGTGTGTGTGTGTGTGTGTGTGTGTGTGTGTGTGTGTGTGTGTGTGTGTGTGTGTGTGTGTGTGTGTGTGTGTGTGTGTGTGTGATTCTGTGTTTGTGTGTGTCTGTGTGTGTTTATGCTCAACAAAGACTAGGATAGGAATGCGCCCATACCTCTTTTCCAGCGAACGTCTAACGAACTATATCACACATTATGGTGTTCAATAGGTGCATATATATTCTTCTGACATGAGCGTCAATGTGCATATTCAAAAGTACATAAGGAAATGAACATTGTGTGTTTTTATTGGTTTTGACATTAACATTAGCGTCTACTTTGTGTCAATAAAGTCATCCTAACTAAATTAGAGTGTTGCCACTATGCACGTATCATCATAATTAATTTGTGAGCATATTTTCGACATTAACTGTGGTTGATAATAGGGCGTGTAAGTTTCGCGCGAGAAAACGACGCTGGGGGCAGTTGGGGGCAGGAAGTCCATATTCTCCATGGTAACATAATTATATTACTTTGTTTTGTTTTTGGTTGTAATAATCGAACTGTTCCCAAATAGCGTATTTCAGTTATATTGTCCGAAGGTTACAAACAGAAGCAATGGAACACTTTGCCGGTGACAATGATCACTGAAATCATGAATTTTAATCGATTGTTATGGTGTTTGCCATTGCATTCGAGGCAAGTACTTGTGTTTGGCGATCTTGACTAATAACGAAGAGTGCCATTTTTCGCGCAGTACAACCTGTTTGGGGCATACATTTACACGTGTTATGATTATGTGCATTTAGACAACTTGTCAGATATAATGTTTATCGAAATCACAATGTATTCTTGTGTCCAGTCCCCAATCAGCTCCAGTCGCGCGGAGTCTCGCCATGTATCGTGACCCACTTACATGCCCTATAAGCAGGCTTAGTGGACGACACCTACTGATCAAAATAGCACTAGTGGGGCGAGACATCTGCCAGCCACGGGGGCAGTACGCCTACGTTGGCGTTTTACCCCACAGCTGGAAAACATGGCTATATATAATAATAATATATACAAATATGTTATAAAGTACAAAAACATCTTGTGTTGTGACAATGACTATAATGATAATTACACAATTGTCAATACAAATCTCACTACATCCATTTATACATACCACTTAAATCTATCTTAGGCGGACACTAGGAGTACAACATTTAATTTCTTTATTATATCGATTTTACTATTACGTGTTCTCTTTTGCAAATATCAAAAGTAAAATGTTTGGCATCGCTGTCCAAGCAGTGTAATAACATAAAGATTGTTGTCGGGGTCAAATGCCGACCCTGGGCGAATTTACTCTTCTGGTGGGCGTATTGTCCAGCCAACTTTCAAGTTTTTGTTATGCATATAATCTTGAAAAATTATAGTAATCAGACTTTGAAAGCTGGTTATAAATATGAATAAAGTATAACACCCTCTTCGGGAGTATTAATAAGTTGTTTTTAGAATAACCTTTACTGTCATTATTCAGTTCTTAATTAAGATGGGCGTATTCCCCCGCCATATCCTATGCACTAGACTCATTAAAATACAAATACAACTGAGGGAATTTTCCAGTTGGCGTGTGGCCATTGTGTCTTCAAAGTAGAAATGTGC
>OZ024864.1:50220104-50235104 GCA_964017155.1 Oasisia sp. SBJ-2009 | reverse complement strand
ACTGATATGACGACAATACACAGATGGAGGCAACCAGGATACACAAAACACGTAATTATTGTATTACGATATCACCACTTGCATTTTGTAAAGTTACGAGGCGACCTCGAGGATTGTTACGTCGACTGTTATCCCCTAGTTAAAAACCAATTAATACCAATATATTTAGTTAATTATTTTTACAAACTATACTACTTAGCTTCTTAACATTGATCATTTATTGACTGAAGTAAGCGCCAGAGAAGTTAAGATTAATGTGTTGTCTTCAACAAAGTGTTATATTTAATATCACACTGAAAACATTTGCACTTGTCCATCCTTTATAACAACAATAACGAATGAAATAAAACAACTTACGATGCAATCATGTCTTCTTTGAGGTGTGCATGTTGGACGTAGACATCACGCATGGACAGATTGCCGACGTCCCACTTCGTGTAGTTAAACGTGGAGATGTCCGACCGATGGTACATGTCGTCTAACCAATGGTACGAGCCGTTTTCTGCAGCAACAACTAGTCTGCAACAAGTGCCGTGATAGGTTCAGCGTGTCTGTGCCAAACAAACCCATCATTATTGTTACGGGAATCTTTTGATGATAATAGTAATATGACTCACATGTCTCTTCTGCCGCCATATCGTGTTTGAGCTATTTTACCATTTTCATTCATGACCCAGTCCCCATCGATTAGAACAAGCTTAGTAACCGGGCGCAACGATCAATCGTTGTTAGTTTTATACGTTTTCTACCAACACAAATTCATCGAAAACGTGGAATGTATCATGCAGATAAGTTATTATTTTTAAATTGTTTACGTGTTGCAGTAGTGTTGACTTTGAACACGCTAACAGACAACGAGATGGTTATGAGTTGTGTATGGTATCGTTGAGAATGAGAATAATGAGCGTGCCCTAGTCATCTAGCAAAAACCATGGGCTTCTCTTAAAAACAATAGGCACGAATTATTGAAATGATAACGAGTTACTCCAAACATCGAAGAATGTCACGCATATACAGTGATGCTGAAATGGTTTTTATGTTTTTTTAAAGGTATTTATTACGTGTTGCTGAATAACCGATTTATTTATTTACATACAATCGTTCTCTTCTGTTTCCTACCAGGTGTGGTGTTCATATTTTAGCAATCAGTATCAATCTACAAATAGCTAATATAATACTAATGGACAATTACTCTTTCCATTGTTGCTTTGTACAACGACTACGTAGCAATATAGTATTTTCGCAATACTGGATTAAGCACATTTATATTAATATAAGTTTTAATTTGCCAAAGCTTGCTCGCGGATACAAGGATATATAGAATGATGCTCGTAACTAGACAACGACATTTTACAGCGATATACAACACCTGAAGGCGTTTCGGTTGCAGATGGTGACAGCCGGAAAGTAGAGAGGCTCCTGTCGTGACATCGACATCTTCCAGCTGACAGGACGGCTCAAGTACAGTCGCACCTGATTTTGACATTGGTAGACGTACGTGGACGTGGCCAACAGCACGATTGCAATCCAGAGAATTCTGCGAGTCGAAAACGTGACGGATGAATATTTAAGATACTATTGCCCGTCACTCACTTGTTGCCAACTGTCAAACAACATCTCCACGAAGGGTGTCAACCACTGTTCTTGTGGTTTTAACCCTACGAATGGCGTAGCCATCTAGCCAGCTTGATGTCATTGTCTTTCACATATGTTATGTGAAAGACAATAATAATTGTATTGCTTTATTACAATGCTTGTCACATGCGTCACTTCGCAGTAAAGTTAATATCGTGTGAACAAGAGGTCGTGTTTTATGAGAGAGTATTTCCAACCTTAACATAGTTTTGTCCGTCAACTGTTGTTACTGTAGGACGTACGGCTACACTACGAAATATTTTCAAGCGGATACATTATCAATCATCGCGAAGGTGGCGATGTATGGCGCAGACACCAGAGAACTCTTTCACCTTCGAGCCCTGGTGCTTGTCGGCTCGACGACATTTCGCAGTCCGTGAAATGTGGTCTGTTTGCAGAACGTCTGTAAAGTGAGATTCCACGGCCTGCTTGTCTTGTCTGTTTTCTCTCCGGCGTCATCTACCTGCAGTGACGTCATCGTCGACGGTGGTTCTTTCTTTTGCGACTCTTGCGTTTGGTTCGCGGGAATTGTGCCTTTCACTGCGACAACAAACATATTATTATGTTACGTGAACACGATCTTAGGCGACGCGACTGCGAAGTGTTATGACTACTATCGCCTAGTGTCGCCATCAGTGATGTTCAGACAGCAAAGTTGCAACGATAAGGTTCTAGAGCACACCCGACGTGTGTGTGTGTGTGTGTGTGTGTGTGTGTGTGTGTGTGTGTGTGTGTGTGTGTGTGTGTGTGTGTGTGTGTGTGTGTGTGTGTGTGTGTGTGTGTGTGTGTGTGTGTGTGTGTGTGTGTGTGTGTGTGTGTGTGTGTGTGTGTGTGTGTGTGTGTGTGTGTGTGTGTGTGTGTGTGTGTGTGGAAAGAGTGTAATAATGTTGTACTGTCGCGATGCCTTAGGGTTTATGGTAATACTCATTATGATACTGATAATGTTAATAATGATTTTTTGTAAGTTTGCTAAAACATCTTTGTTTTACGCTTCAATTATTGGAAACTATGTTCTAAGTAAGAAGGACTTGTCAATCTCAAAGCCGATAAGTTGCACACAACTTGTTAGCAGACGGACGGATACGCCAGAAACAAACTATGATAGAGCAACAAAGTGAACATGGTAGATATTGAGGTGACGGTGGAAGCGTGAAATAAAAAAAACTGATCTAGCATTTTGAGGAGGCATGTTACAATGAACGGTAGAGCCGCAAAAGAGAAACGTCGCCACATGTTATTCCTGGTTGTATTTGACAGCGATACCAAAGCTGATTGGAAAACAAAGTTTGAAACTAATGAAAGCAACCACAATACCTACTCTACCTGTATCTGCGGTTTCAGGGTTTATTTCCAGCAGACTTTCCCTTTTGGGCCGTAGAGGAGCAGACGTCCAAGTCTCCTGATGATGTGACGAAGTAGTTGCATCACTATTGCCCTTTGATGCTTTAGGCAACATCGCCATAACCATATTCATAATCTCCTGTCGCAACGTCTTACCCATCTCACTCACTTCCTTCGCAATCCCCAGGGACATTTCAATTCGCATGTCCTGCCTGAGTTGCTCGATAGCGTCCAGGGTGTTGTCAGTCTCCGGCCCACAATCGGCTGCGTCCATTGCCGAATCCAAGTGGGAAGCAGTCACCGTGACCTGCACCTCTCTTGAACCCACGACGTTTGTCTGCGAAGGTCGACGAGAAGCAGCCATCTTGACACTCTGCTCAGCTGACCGACTCAGCGGAAACATCCTGTAATGAAACACTATACACGTGATTAATTATGTTTTTTATAGGAGTATAACAAACGCGACTGTGACAACATATCATAAAGACAACTGTCAGTCTGCGTGTTTCTTAAAAGGGAAAATATTAAACACTAAAATTGTCCATGATGCACTGCAATCGCAACCATTCTGGGAACAATCCTTGGTAATCCTACCGTTTCAAGATCCAAAGGTAGTCAACTCCCGCCATTCATTGGACAATCTTACCACCATTTGACCTACTTCTACCACCCCGTGGACCATCATTTGACCTAGTTCTACCACCCAGTGGACCATCATTTGACCTACTTTACCATCCTGTTGGGATGGAGAGAGGAGGGAGGATGATAGCAAGGAAAACAAATGGAGAAAGAACAACAGAAAACATGCCATGCATGAAGGAGACAGTGGAGAAAGTGACAGTAGAGAAGGAGGGGGGACAAGGGGACAGGAGATGATAGAAGTAGATACGACAGGAGGAAAGACGAATGGAAGAAAGGAACTGAGAGTAGATATGACCAAACGGAAGTCAATAACAAGGAAGATGTCAGGAAGAAAAGAGACAGGAAAGAAAGGACCAACAGAGAAAGCGGCAGGGGGGAAAGTCAGCAACCAGGGAGATGCAAAACGGAGGAGCTACTCTGAAGCAGTGATCGAGGGTGCATTGAGAACAGAAAGGGTTTTTATGGGCGACTCAATTTTGCGAAAGACGGACAAGACGTTAAACAAAGGAGAAGATGTTGTTGTTTGTCTTCCGGGCGCTCGGATTGAGCATGTGACAGATAGGGTAGAGAACGTGTTGGGGCATGGCCAGGGAGGATCTATATTAGTACATGTAGGGACGAACAATGCAGACAGGGAGGGGACAACTAGAATAGTGCAAAGATACAGACAGTTGGTAGGGAAACTGAAGAAGACAAGAGTTGAACAGATCATTCTCTCAGGAATCTTGCCAGTAATCGGAGGAAGGGGAGCAACCTATAGAAACTGTAAGAGGATGGCAATCAATGCTCTGGTGGAGCAGATGTGTGAAGGAGAAGGAGTTGGATTTGTAGATTTGTGGGGATACTTTGTTGGGAAGGAAGATATGTACGTGAGAGATGGCCTCCATCTAAGCGGAAAGGGCGCAGCAGTGTTCTCCGAGAACCTGCTTCAATCTATGGACAGAGGAACAGGTTGCAATTTTTTAAACTAGTTTCGCAGGGGGGATACACAGAGAAGCCAAATACTAGAGGCATAGCTAAAGACAGCAAAAAGAAATCAGCAAAAAACAGCCTGGAAAGCCCTACGAAATTTGGTTATAAATGTGTTTGTTTAAATGCAAGGAGCATAGTAAACAAAAGAAATGAACTAAACATTATGGTAGAAGATATTGACCCTCACATAATAGGTATAACTGAATCTTGGGCCACCCCCGATATATCAGATGCCGAATTAGGAATGACAGGATATGTAATGTTTAGGAAAGATAGATTAGGAAGAAGGGGAGGCGGAGTTATTTTATATATTAAAGAATCCATCCAGGCTTACGAAATAAAATTAGAAAAAGAAGCAGAATGTGAAGCTGTCTGGTGTAACATAGTTACAGGAAACTCAACATTAACTGTTGGGTTAGTTTATCGTAGTCCAAACATAAGCATAGAAGAGAATGAAAAAATGCACAACGCTATAAAAGAAGTGAGTAAACGGGACTGTATTATTATGGGGGATTTTAACCATGGGCATATAAAGTGGACATCTCTACAGAGTCCTGGGAGAGAGGATCAAGAGTTTTTAAATTTAGTACAAGATAGTTTCCTTTTTCAACATGTGTTAGAACCAACCAGGGACAAGAACGTGTTGGACATAGTTTTGAGCTCACAAAAGGAATTTGTTGATAATGTCAATATATGTGAGCCACTGGGATGTAGTGATCATAACCAGATACATTTTATCATCAAAGTAAAAGGAGAACGGAACAGAAAAATACGGTACAGGAAAAAATTTCACAAAGGAAGATATAAGGACATGAGGGAATATTTAGCGAAGATAGACTGGAATAACACACTGAAGAATAAGACAGCAACAGAATGCTGGAATATCTTAAAGAGGGAAATTGACTGCGTCGTTGACAAATTTGTCCCCTTGAAAAAACAGGGGAAAAGGTCAAAGAAGAAACACTTATCGAAGGACGCCATTAGAAAAATCAAGTACAAGCAAATGATGTGGAAGACATATAGACATATTGGAAGTGACGAAGACTATGCCATTTATAAAGAAGCACTTAATCAAGCTACAGCTGAAATTAGAAATTCGAAGAGAAGCTATGAACAAAAAATAGCTTTCAACATAAAACATGACAGCAAGAGTTTTTATGCGTATGTTCGAAGTAAACAGAAAGTTCAAGATAAGGTCGGGCCACTAGAAGGTAGTGATGGAAACATAATAACGGAGGGATTCTTAATGGCAGAAAACCTAAATGAATACTTTAGTTCGGTGTTTACCAGGGAAGATATTAGTACATTACCAGTACTAGAGACTAAGTTCGAAGGGAGAGAGTGTGACTATTTAGGACAACTAACTGTAACCCCAAAAATGGTAGCTATGAAAATAAGAGATATGAAGGATAATAAATCACCAGGAGTGGATGGGATTCCTCCCAAATTACTACTGGAAATTGTAGAACAAATTAGCATACCACTTGCAACAGTGTTCAATTTGGCATTAGAGGAAGGAGTGGTTCCGGTAGAATGGAAAGAAGCAAACATCATACCATTATTTAAAAAAGGATCAAGAAGCAAGTCAGAGAACTATAGACCAGTGAGTTTAACATCGGTGATTTGTAAACTATTGGAAAGACTAATTAAAGATCACTTGGTTGATTTTCTTGTTAAAAATAAATTGATAAACACATCTCAACATGGGTTTTTAAAAGCGAGGTCATGCTTAACAAATATGTTATGTTTTTTGGAAGATGTCACAAAGTGGGTAGATGAGGGATCACCAGTAGATATAATCTACTTAGATTTTAAAAAAGCCTTTGACAAAGTGCCACACCAAAGATTACTACTTAAACTAAAGGCCCATGGCATAGGAAATAGTATGATTAACTGGATAGAAAAATGGCTTATTGATAGAAGACAAAGAGTAGTAGTTGATGGGGAGGTTTCAAATTGGAAATCTGTTTTGAGTGGAGTACCGCAAGGATCAGTATTGGGACCTATTTTATTCTTAATATATATCAATGATTTGGATGATGACATAACAAGCAAGGTGTTGAAGTTTGCGGACGACACAAAAGTGTTTAGGAAAATAAAAAGTGATGCAGATAGACAGCATTTACAAGATGATCTAAATAAGTTGATAGAATGGTCTGAGAAATGGCAAATGCTGTTTAACTTTGGAAAGTGTAAGTGCCTCCACACAGGACATGGGAATGAAAATGCACAATATACAATGGGTGGTACTGTACTAAATACTACTGTAAAGGAAAAGGACTTAGGTTTAACCATTAGTGCTGACATGAAGGTATCAGAGCAGTGTGGAATTGCAGCAGCGAAGGCAAACCAAATTCTTGGATTAATTAGGCGAAATATAGTATACAAAGAAAAAGAACTAATAATACCGCTTTATAAAACAATAGTTAGGCCTCATTTAGAATATTGTATACAAGCATGGAGGCCATATCGCAAGAAGGATATTGATATGCTAGAAAGAGTACAAAGGAGAGCAACAAAAATGATACCAAAACTCAGGAATATTAGTTATGAAATGCGTCTAAAAGAATGTGGTCTAACAACACTAGAAACCAGAAGATTGAGAGGAGATCAGATTGAGGTTTTTAAAATATTGAATGGGTATGAAAATATTGACAGAAATATTTTTTTCCCGGTCAAGGAAGAGAGAAGGACTAGAGGACATGGAGTTGCATTAGCAAAGAAGCAGTGTAGACTTGATATTAGAAAATTTTCATTTTCCCAAAGAATAGTAAACGAATGGAACAAATTATCAGCTGATTGTGTAGGTGCTAGAAGTGTTAATATGTTTAAAAATAAAATTGACATATACCTAAGATGGGCAGGGTATACTTAGATAGATAGGTTGGACTCTCGATAAGCCAAACGGCTTCCTTGTCCACCTGCCATCTAGAGTTGATTCTCTAGGTGGCAATCTTGTTAAATCCCGTGAACTCCCATTTGACCTACTTCTACCACCTCATGGATCATCATTTGACCTACTTCTACCCTCCCGATGACCATCATTTGATATATTCCTACCACCCCGTGGTGCATCATTTGACCTACTTCTAACCATTGTGTGTGGACCATCTTTTGACAAGTTTTACCATTCCGTTGACCATCTTTAGTTAACATTTACCATTCCATGGATCACACTGGTCAACATTTACCATTACGCGGACCATGTTTTGTCAACTCCTATCATAGACACCAAAGACAAAAACTAAGGCAAGGAGTTTCAAAGAAGTGGGTTGACAGCATTCGCCAAGCACCGCGACATCTTCAATGGTAACATTGGAACATGCTTGAAGAGATAGGTCAATAACTCATGCGTACTTCCAACAAGGACTTACAGCACGGAAACATGGGCACTCACCACCCAAGCAAAGAACAAACTAGCAGCCGCAAAAACAAAGATGGAAAGGAGTATGTTAACATCACATACCGGGGAAGAAAAACAAACATCTGGGTAAGAGAAAAAACAAAGGTAACAGACGTGATTGAACAAGTCAGAAGACGGAAGTGGACCTGGGCTGGACATGTCAGCAGGATACGAGATAACCGATGGACACTGCATATCACCAATTGGAAACCTACGAAAGGAAAAGACCTAGAGGAAGACCGGCGAGACGGTGGAGAGACGAACTAGACGACTACTGGAAGGGTACCATCTGGCAGCAAGATAGGCAGACGTGGAAGCAGCATGTTGAGGCCTTCGCCCAACCACGGGACACTACGGCTGCACAATGATGGTGATGCTCGTGGACCATTTTCATCTGCAGTTACCATTTCATGGACCATCTTTGGTCAAATCCGACCATTTCGTAGAAAATAATTGCCATCCCCTTCCGTGACTTTTCTAAAGTTTTCCATTATTCTACTACCGCCACTAAATGGGTCAATTTATTTAACTCTGTTAAAGGACAAAAAAAGGCTACGGCTTCGTGTCATACACCTAATAGAGTTTATACAAAGTAACAATTTCCACATATACTCAATTTTTTAACGTCAGCGGTTTACTCAGAATGTGACTTTAAAGTCTAAAATTCTAACGAAATCCACGATGGTCTAGACGTCGCCATAGGTGAAGGGTTAATTTGGCTTGGCCATTCAGCGCGCGGCATTCTATATCTCGGTCAGCTTCCAGCGACGTCGTTAAGGGTCAACAACTTTGAGTCTTCGACAGTTCGTTCAGTTGGCGTGACATCTAGCAGCTGCTTATAGACGTATATCTAAATCTGTGGTTAAATCTATGGTAAACTTTAGTAATTATGCCTTCGTGTTCGGCATACGGTTGCAATAATAGTTGAAACAACCGGTAGTATTGAAGCAATGGATTCACGTTGGTGATTTGCGGGCGTACTGTTTGTCACTTTGCTCGGTCCATTTTGAGGAGAAATGCTTAGATGTAGACATGTATCATCAGTTGATGGGATGATTTCAGCGATAACAATAATAGACAACTTTATATTTACCGTCATCAGCATGTTACGCGCGTTGCCGAGTTGCAGCCATTTCATGACAACAGCCAAACCCTATGCAGGGAATCTACGTGGAGAGCGCCTCGATCACCGTCGTGACGTCATTCTTCGTCTAAGATGGGGTAGCATAGAATTTGGATAGCTGGGTGTTAAAAAAAAAAATTCTTGTAAACCGCTGGCGTAAAAAAATTGAGTATATGTGGAAATTGTTACTTTATATTAACTCTAGTAGGTGTATGCCACGTAAAAGTTAACTTTGTTTGTCCTTTAATCAATGCTTGTATGCAATGACAGTAACGCCAATAACGATTGTTACATGCCATGTTGATACGCCGCGTAATATAACGTGACATTTCGAGTCTGCATCTGCTTCATCAAGTAATGGTCGACGTGAAATGAACATTGCGCAAGGCATCTATTATTAAAACATTATTCCATTAGCTTGAATGTGACTCGACGTTCCATCGCGTGTATTTCCACAAGAACAACGGTAGCTGAACTCACTCAATGTTATCTTGAAGGCAGATAATACACGAATGAAACATCGCTTTTATCACAGAAACATCACACGTCGTGTATTTGTTTAGCGCTATTCACACACACACACACACACACACACACACACACACACACACACACACACACACACACACACACACACACACACACACACACACACACACACGTGGAACTCTTTTCTAACTGAGATGAAGAAAACCTGTTGGCTCGTGACTTTTAAAAGATTTTTGAAAATAGACACCTGTCAGTTTATTTATGACAGCTACCGGCGACAACGTCATTGTCATCAACGAACTCTTATGCTTTTATATAAATAGAATGGACATCTTGCCGCGTTCTGTACTTCTCCGAATTGTACTTGACAATTTTACGGACACTGACATCAATAAAGCCAAAGACGTTCTGCATTCGCACATTTCCGTTACTTTAAAAAACCGGCGTATCAAACGTCAAGGTTCAGACAGAGCGAAACACAACATCGACGACATCTCCAAAGTCCTGGACGAAATTGACCCGAATCACATACCAATCTTCGTGGCCCGTGATCTTGGTAAGCTGCCAAACATCGACTTTAATCATGTGGACGTTTCCTCTTTATCCCGTGAAATTACTATGTGCAAGAACAAACAGAACGACACTGACGACGCGTTCCAGCTACTAACCAACTCAGTGTCTACACTGTCGACGCAGATCTCTACTCTGGTGTCGTCACTTACTTCAGGAGTGCCCAAATTTGTGAATGCCACTGCGAAATCCCTGCTGCCACTGTCGCAGATCATTACTGCTGATGTTGCTACAACGACAGCCGCCAAATTCGTGCCTACACGTCTCGCCATCTCCTCTGAACGCTGTAGATCATCCCAGAGCTCAACATCTCCGCCAATCACTCCTCTACAATCTGCGGCGTCAATCTCGATTGAATCAGCGATCACTTCCCTGATGGGCTCGCCCCCTGCTCCACAACAGTCAGTCGAGACCACTACATCTATTACGCCTACCGGTAACACATCTTCGCCACTGTGGACCGACGTTGTCTCCAAGAAACCACGCAAGCCATCAACATCAACGAAAACGTATGTGTCATCTGTTAGTGTTAAGCAACACAAAACGCATCAAATGACCACAGGAAAATCGTCCGTCAAGTGTGGACTCAAATGTGCTCCCGCTCGACTTGTATCGGCGGATTACTTTTTAACCGGTTTTCATACCGACACATCATGTGTGGACGTCTCGACGTATGTGTCTTCTAACTTGAAGATGAAGTGCACCTGTGAACGCATTCCATCAACTCACAACTACTACGCCTCTTTCAAACTGTGTGTCGACATTGGCAGACCGAACACTCTCTATGACGCCAACCTTTGGCCAGTTGGCACTAAGATTGGTCGATACTTTCCTCCAAGGAAACACAACACAGCTAATTCGACACACCTATAGACTGTCGTATACGTATTGCTTCCTTTAATGCGAGAAGCATACGGAACAGTTCACTTGATTTGATTAACATTTTAACTGCATGTGATATACTTGCTGTGCAAGAACATTGGCTTCCAAAACAGAGCCTTTCATATATTAATTCTTTGCACTCTGACTTCAGTGCTAGGGGCATTAGCTCCATCGATTATGGTGATGGCTTCAGTGGTCGTCCTCACGGTGGTCTTTGTTTTTTATGGCGAAGATCACTTGACCCATCCATCGAAATTTTGGTTTATGACGATGAGAAAAGACTTCTTGGTCTAAAAATCACTACTTTTAATGCCACAATTCTTGTTCTTAATGTATATCTACCATATCAGAGCGATGATAATGTTGATGAATATCAAGCTATTTTAGGCAAGATCCAAGCCATAACTGACTCATTTGATTCAAGTAATATTTTTATTGTTGGAGACTTTAATGCTGATTTAATCAAGACTAGCTTATTTTCACCATTTCTAAATTCTTTTATTAGTGAATGCCACTTTATCCCAAGTGACATTAAGTATCTTCCCCCCGATTCGTTTACATATGTTAGTGACGCCCATGGCTCTAGGAGCTGGCTGGATCATGTGCTTTGCACCCACTCCAGTCACTCATCTGTCTCTGATATGGTAATTAATTATGACTGTGTCTCTTCGGATCATTTTCCTCTATCGTTTACCATTTCTATCAAATTACTACCCACTTCTGAATCATCCACTACGCAACAAACTTGTAAGCCCAGTCCCATGTGGGATTGTGCTTCCTCCCATGACCTTCTCAACTATTACAACAATTCTGGTTCTCTTTTATCCGGCATTGACGTACCACATGCTGCTCTAAGTTGTACCAATCCTAACTGCCATGATGTAGCCCATCAGCTGCTCTTGTGCAAATTTTATAACGATATCATACATTCTCTTACGGATGCTTCCGATGTCATTCCTACTAAAACGTATAACACATCCCGAAAATTCAATGTTCCTGGTTGGAACGACCTAGTCAGGGACTCTCATCAAGCTGCCAGAGAAACTTTTCTCATCTGGCGGTCTGCTGGGAGTCCGAGACATGGTTCTTTGTATGACTTAATGAAAATTAAACGTGCCCAGTTTAAACGCAACAAAAGACATTGCGAAAAAAATGCTGAATCTCTTAAAGCGGAGCGACTAGCTTCCAATCTGAGCAGCCATGATTTTAAAAACTTTTGGAAGGGCATCAAACAAGCAAACAATGCCAGGTTACCTAACCCCAGTAATGTTGGAGGTGCCTGTGGTGCTGAAAACGTCAGAAATATGTGGCTTCAACATTACCAATCACTGCTTAACTCTGTACCCGAGTCTACTGTTCACATTCATAAGATTGACATGTATTGTAGCAATATTCAACTTAGCGACAATATGGTTGTTAAAGTTAAAGAACTACAAGAATTAATAATTGCTATGCCTGTTGGTAAAGCCTGTGGCTATGACCATATCAGTAATGAACATTTTAAGTATGCTAACGAAAAACTACATATTCTTATGTCTTTGTTGTATAGCAGTCTGTTAATACATGGTTTTTTACCTGATACTATGATGACAACAATCATAGCTCCTATCATTAAAAATAAATCTGGTGATTTGTCAGACAATAATAACTATAGACCCATTGCCCTTGCCACAGTAGCTAGCAAACTATTTGAATCATTAATATTATCCAGGGCTATCCCATTTCTCATTACATGTGACAATCAATTTGGATTTAAAAAGCATCACTCTACTGAGATGCTCATATTTCTGTTAAAAGAACTTTTTCGAAACTATATTGCTAATGGGTCTTCTATGTATGTTACTATGTTGGATGCCTCCAAAGCCTTCGACAAAGTTAACCACAGCAAGCTATTTGGTAAATTAATTGATCGTGGCTGTCCAGCTTTTATTGTACGCATTCTATACCATTGGTACGGTACCCAACAATTTACCATCAGATGGTGTCAGGGATTTTCTAGCTTTTTTACTGTTTCCAATGGTGTTAAACAGGGTGGAATCCTTTCCCCCCATCTTTTCAATGTGTACATGGACGACTTAAGCGTTAATCTAAACAAATTATATATTGGTTGTCTTTATGCTGGCACCTTAATCAACCACTTGATGTATGCTGATGACCTCTGTATTTTTTCTCCCAGTGTTGCTGGTTTGAGAAAACTTACTGATTGTTGTGCCAAGTATGGCGAATTGTTCAATATTACTTATAATGCCAAGAAGTCCTTTTGTATGGTTATTGACAACCAATCCCAGGACAGGAAACATTTTCATTGTATCCATCTCGATAACCATCCATTACCTTATACTACAAAATGTAAATATCTTGGTCATATAATCAACAATAACCTGACTGATGATGACGACATAGCCAGACAAAAAAGATGCCTTTATGCCCAAGCCAATGTATTAGCTCGAAAATTTTGTCTTTGTAATATTTCTACCAAAATTATTTTATTTCAAGCATACTGTGCTCCTATGTATACTTCTAGTCTTTGGTGCACATTCAAAAAATATAGCCTCAAAAGCATTACTGTCGCATACAATAATAGCCTCAGAATTTTACAAAACTTACCCTCAAGATGTAGTGCAAGTTTTATGTTTGCCACCAACTATATTAAATCCTTCAATGAACGCATTCGTTCATCAATATTCAGTCTTTTATGTCGTCTTCATCAGTCAGATAATATCCTTTTTATTAATTACCTTCATACCGACATTCATTTTAAGAGCCATTTGTACTCATACTGGAGGTCTTTATTGTACACATGTCATTAGTATTGTATTTATTTTTGAATCATTTTTTATTTTTTATTTTTTTTATTTATTTTTACAACTTATTTAATTCATTTCCTCATATATTTAGACATAACTTTTTAAATTGTACACTTATATTTTTACGTTGATCTCATTGCTTTGATTGTATTATATGTATTGTACTTTTTTTTTTTTATTGTATTTTATGTATACATATATGGACGTCTTGTCTGAAATAAACCTTATTATTATTATTATTATTTAATTTTTATTATTTATTTTCCCCTATTTATTATCTTGTACATGTTTTTTTTTTACAAATTTTACTCAATGTCTTAACTCATGTATTATCAATATACCCTTTATTGTATTACTCATCTTTAGCTAACTTATTTATTTATCACTGATCACTATTTTATGTATTGTCACTTACATTAACTAATGTAACGATTAATCTTACTTAACTTATTAATATTCTGCATGCATACATGTATACATACCCATGTATACACAGCGCCTCCGAGTGGATTTTATCTAGGTATATGGAGCTATATAAATGTTCTTATTTTTATAAGTCAAAACGTTATATAAGATATGAGCAAGTATACATATCCTGAGAGTATACAGGCTATATATGATAATGATCAATATTCTATGCTAGGGTCCTACGGGTCAGCGTGTCAACGTATAGATGTGGCTTTTCCTACAGGCGTACACAACGCCATTTGTCTACGTGACGTCACTGCACTCTTCCTCCGATGCAGCCGAATCGATCTGGATACGGTTGGCTGCACACGGTCTGACTGTTGTGTGACATCCCTCGCGTTGTATGCCGACGACAGCCATTGCGATGTCGTGTCCATAGTTTGCGTAACATTTCATCTCAGACGAAACGATATTCCATATTAATCTAGCATATGGCACGTGACACAAGGAACATAATTGTTAAATACATAACAGTATAAACGCAACGGGAGGGGAATTTACCTTAATGTGTTACTCCTTTGTACAACTTATTGTTGTTAAGTGTAAGTTGGAAAAAAGGAAAACATGCCCAGGTGTAACGTTCTAGCAATGTTCATATTACGCCATGTCGTGTAATGTATACAGGTGAACATTGGCTCCTATTGCACGTACTGTTACGGACCTCATTA
>OZ024864.1:50212604-50215104 GCA_964017155.1 Oasisia sp. SBJ-2009 | reverse complement strand
GAGTGAATCATACACGCGTGTGCAACCACGTACCGTTCGAGCTACACAATCGATAATAAGTATCGTGATCAATACAAGACTACAATGATATATAATAATTGTAATAATAATTCTATAAATTATTGTCATTGTTTTATTATATATATAGTCGAGGCGCACGGGTCCAAATTTTGGAGGTAGTGGACACCTCGTTCTATTTTTGGTTGTCGTGTATTTTATTAAACGTCAAACCCTCCCGAACAATATTCCAGAGGGCAACCTTCTCAAATCAGTGTACCTCACTCCGAAAATTGCGTTTATATCCATGCCCTTAATGGCCCAGTTGTATACATTTCTCTTTCCCCATTTTCACAGTAACTGTATAACAACAAATTTAAGTGTAGCATCAAATAATCGGGAATGACGAGAACTATTATTTATGGCAATAGCTTTTTGATACGTTTATTTTTCAAGATGCCAGATACAAAACATTGGACAAAATAACGATAAATCAGTTCGGTTTCCCAGTTGACATCACACAAAAGGAGTTATAGTTACCGTAATATGTAATCAATATACTTATGTAATATATCAAAATGATGTGCATTCAAGTACCTACTGAATATTTAACAAGATTTAACAAGATTTAACAAGATTGCCACCTAGAGAATCAACTCAAGATGGCAGGTGGACAAGGAAGCCCTTTGGCTTATCGAGAGTCCAACCTATCTATCTAAATGTACCCCGCCCTTCTTAGGTACATGTCAATTTTATTTTTGAACATATTAACACTACTAGCACTTACACAATCAGCCGATAATCTGTTCCATTCATTTACTGTTCTTTGTGAAAATGAAAATTTTCTAATATCTAATCTATATTGCAAAGCAATAGTAAAATAGTGCTACGTTACACGTAATCACGAGCCAAACATCTACCCAACCCCCTAAGTGTTGCGCAATCGTGACGTGACGCAAATCGGAGTAGATTTCATTGATTGTATCATTTTCGCGTTCCTTATGGTAATATACATTATTAAAGACAGAGTACTGATGCATAATCTACTGCTGGCTATTAATGCGATGTTTGTTAAGACAACATAAAATTATGATAACATTATTCGAAAATAAAAACATACCAATTAAGGTGGTATTCAATCACATCTTAAAGATTGTTCTGAGTCACCTGTGTCACTCTTGCCACAGCCATTGTTTTCCACAAGAGTCCGAACAGGTATTACTCGCCTACATTTGGTATCGTTCCGTTTGCACTTGCAAGCAGCACAACGCGACACTTGGCATTTAGCACAAGAACAAATACAAGGGCATTTGCTGGCGACACGTAACTTGTATGCCATTGTGAAAGTTCTGGTAAAGGCGGCACCGTCAAAGATACTGGTTCCAAATGTGTGGAACCCGTCTTCCAACCGATATCTAATAATTTCTCTTCCATCTTCAAGTGAGTCTCTTTCAGCACAGCTGTCAACCTCAAGCCTTACAGCCTTGACGCATCGATCCATTTGACTCAAACAAAGCTAGCGGTACCTTAGAACATTCATATTCTCCGATGATTTCCTCAAGATTGACATTTTCTCCAATACCTTTCTGATGAAGAAGGCGTATCAGCATGACAACTTCATTGATCAGCTGCTACGTCTGCTTCTGCAGCACAGTAAGATGTTATTGAGGATGCAGTTCTTCAAATATGCTGTCACGTACCTTTTGGACTTTGCGTTGTCATTCAAATATTCCTGGAGCTCAGTTTTGCAAATATTGTTCACAGTTTATGGGGTATGTATGTAAGCCCACTCGCACTTTCCTTCACATCTATGCTTTATGTCTGCCAATGTCATCATCAGGGGAAGATTGCTCCCGTAGCCCATATGAAATATCGTGCAAAGCCTGATCAGCCAAAACTACTGTGTGTTTCACCCCAAACTTATTGGCCAGCTTTGCTGCATATTCTAAGCGGATCTATGTGAACATAATGGATCATAAAACCATACATAAAGCATGTGGCTGGCACTGTTGAAGCCAGTGTTGTGTAGAAAGCATTCCAACATTGATAGTGGTTGCTTCCGAGCTCTACTTTCTTTATGGTTGACGAACGGCAAAATTGCCATGCCACAATCATCAACTGAAACTATTGATGACATATAGGTTGCAAATATATAGTCCTCATCTTTACAAGTAATCTGGCTTTAAGCTTTTCGCACAAAGAAATGAAGTGTGGTTCAATTTGAGAAGGTATGGCGCTCGACAACAACAAGATTCAATACGTTATGATGATAACAGTGCGAAATTCATCGTCCTTGCCGTCACCAAATTGTTATCTTCAACAATCAAAATAGCTTATGCAGACGAGAAGTTACCGTTTTTTAGACATTGTTAAATATAGTGATGTCACATACCATATAATTGGTAATCATAAGTGTCCGTTGTGTTTATTTTGTTAGTTTCGTATTTGTTGTCGGTAAAACACCGTAGACACCAAATTAAGTTAAAATGACTGATACGCTGCA
>OZ024864.1:50067604-50202604 GCA_964017155.1 Oasisia sp. SBJ-2009 | reverse complement strand
TGTGCGCGAGGAAGTTGGTAATCCTTGAGGACGCTTGTTTACTCAGTGCAATCTCTGTACTAAAAGTCAAGGGTTGAGCTCTTGGCATATATCTTAGATAAGAAAGCATTTTGAACATCAGGAACCTTTGGCTTTGCTCTGTAAACATCTTCTTGTGATGTATCTGTCACCTACCACAGTGTTTTTTCTTGTGTGATTTTTCACAACTTGGCAAAAATGATTGATCTTAATAAACAGAAAGTGTATGTGTATACATGCTTGGTATTTATTAAATACAGCCTACTTTCTTCTGTCAGTATATTAGCTAAGCCTTCATTGACAGCAATTCAACGAAGTTGCCAGGTTAATCCTAGTTAATATGATTAATGATTACAGAACTTTTGGAGTTACATTAGCAAAGAAGCAGTGTAGACTAGATATTAGAAAATTTTAATTTTCTCAAAGAATATTAAACGAATGGAACAGATTATCAGCTGATTGTGTAAGTGCTAGTAGTGTTAATATATTTAAAAATAAAATTGACATATACCTAAGACGGGCGGGGTATACTTAGATAGATAGGTTGGACTCTCGATAAGCCAAACGGCTTCCTTGTCCACCTGCCATCTAGAGTTGATTCTCTAGGTGGCAATCTTGTTAAATCTTGTTAAATTAGAAGTGATGACAAATAATAACGAAAAAAATTATCATCATCTTTGAAGTCTGGTATATGGCATTGCTGTAGTGGATAAGCAGTTGTTTTGCCCCATTATACTGCTCAGGCTGATGTATCATACATGTTAATGTTGTATTAAATTCAGCAGCTATTGTGAGGTCAAATGAGTTGCTTTGTGCAGTCTTTGTTAACAGACTCTGTGAACTTGTAAGTAGTTTGACCTGTTTTGGTATAGTAGCTTTATTTGTTTGAGAAGCTAATGACCTTAATGTTGTGGATATTAGCACCGGCCACTAAACTGGCATGCACACTAACAAGCTGCCAGATCAACATTATTATATTGGATAGTTGTAAACGTAAATAAATACCTCACAAGTCAGATACTGTTCTGTTTGACAGTGGGCAGTCTGCCTGTCTAGTAACACCTGGGTGACTGGTCACGCTCTAGTGCACAGCTAATCCAGGTCCAGATGTTACTGACACATTGTTTTCAGTGTTGCTGTAACTTGCACAGCTGGCACTTCATTTGCATTTCATCTATGTAATAGAGTAGAACTATTTTGTGTTACAATTACAACAGCGCATAGTAATTTATACATTGTAATATCTAAAGTCAGATTTGGAGACATATATGTCAGTGTGATTAAATTATGACTAGACATGATTTTCCACATGTATACAGCTCTACAAGCCATAAAACAAACATGTTGATAGTAAAGTAGACATTTTAATGTATTTCCTTCATTAGTAGGCAAGACCCCATTGTAAATGTGGCGGTCGGTCTGACAGAATCCTTGGTAGAAGTACATCGTAGTTATGTCTCAAATATTACTTTTGTAACCAAGAATAATCAAAATGCGTGGGGCAAGGGACACTAGTCTAGCTAAGCAAATGGAGCAGTACCAATGTGGGCATGTCATTCTCTGCTTGGTATTATGTATTCCAGCATTTAGGCTGGGCTACGTTCAGGCAAAAGCAAAGATGTCACACAAACACTAAACAATGTTAAATGTGCCCGCAGCGTTCCTCACTTATACGGTGCAACTCTGCATGTTTTTGTGTTCGTAGTTTGTTACCTGCGCACACCTGTTTAGAGGCGCGTGACCTAATTATACAGTGTACAGACAGCCCGGTCATCCTTTATGGTTGGTTGTCTCATTCCATTTTGAATTGACAACTACGCATCCATTCATAGCTTGCAGTTTGTGTATGTCTATGATTTCGTCTAGTGAGGATGGCTCACATTACACTTGACTGGTGATTAAATATCAATGTACAGAAATGCTTGAATGGCTTGTTGTGTTGTTCAGTTAGAAGTCTGAAGCATTCAAGTTCAAGACCACAAATTAGTCATGTTATAGCTGTCTGCATGTGACCTGAGACATATTATTCTCTCAGTGTGGGCTGGGGTTAATGTTAGTGCTTGTTTCCATCCCAAGAACTAGACAATATTTTCAGAAATGCTATGTAATCGGTATCCCTTGGTCTGGTTTAGTTTTACCAAAAGGCATTTCATTTATTATAGGGAAACATTGGCTAGATGGCTAATATAATACGTTGTTCAAACTAACTCCCTGCTATAAAACTAAACATATGTTTAAAATGCCTAAACATAAATTGAATTAACCAAGACAAAGCTTTAACTCCAGATGATAGATTGATTATTTTGTGTAATCACCTCTTGATGGACAATGGTCGTAGTAGATGCTAATGCTGGTGAAGGAATTTACTAATGTATCAGTGGTCTGAGAATAGGAGCCTGAGTGATACCTGATAGCTCTGACTTCTCTCTGTTGAGGACATAACTCATGATCTGGTAAATAACAGGGACCCTGAAGGAATGTGTTTGACTATCTGGTTTTGTCCTGTGCTGGTAGATGCTGCCACTCTACCACACTGGGTTGTGAGGTGTAACTGTCACAAACTGGGCCACACTTACTCTCACAGTAGGTATTGTTACACGGGGCATAAAAGACAGCATATATATATATGTTATGTTTCTTACTTGATTTAACAGTGTTTGGAATCAGTTAAAAACAACACCAAGTGTCTGGTCAGTTTAGGGAAATATGCTGTATGTAATTTTGTTATGCAAAACAAGTGGATAGAGTTGTTTTTGTTTCTTGTTAATAACAGTTGTAATGTATGTCATCCGTTTGTTGTTCTCATCCATGGGTACATGTAGCAGCAGCGATAAGGGTGTCAGGTTTTACAGTATATGTATGTTTTCGTTCGTTTTTGCTGCCATCACCTATGGCAGACAAAACAAGCCTTGTAAGTGTTGTATGAATGCTGTGTCTGTCGGCTTTGTGTGGTTCAATGGGGTCTGCTGGTGCGGGTTTGATAGCATCTCTGTATACACAGTCTCCATGCACCCTCAGGGAGCTGTATCAGTCACAGGATGATTACTTTGGCATGACATCAGTAGCAACATTATTGGTGTCTGTCAGTGACACACGTTTGAGGCCCTGTGCTTGCTTGCCCTGCCAGGGCTGGATTGATGGAAGTCTGTCTGTCTGGCCGCTCTGGGGCTTGGGAGGGTGTGTCTCTCAGTAACCAGTCATGACTCACAGCAGGTTGCTGTTAGGGCTCTCTCCTGCCTCCCTCCCTTCCCAGTTGGGAGCCAGGATATGTGGGAGCAGGTTTATTAGCACCTGCTTGGGTATACAGTCTGCTGAGGTGTTTTTACGATGGTAAGTACACTGGGGTCTGCAGTGTCTGGATGCTGGTTTCTGACAAGCATGAATAAAATGTGACCTATTGATTGGTCATCCTTCGGTAATATGCTAGGCCTGGCTAGGGACTTGGTTAATGAAATAAATAGCAGTTGTGTGTGCAAAGTTCTAGTAATTGTGATTGATGATTTGGTAAACAACTGATATGAACTGACGTTAATCTTGAGTCATACTCAGTGACTCAGTTATACTCCTACTGCAAACAAACCACCGTGTGATGGCTTTATCTGAATCGATTTTTTCTTAAAAATTGGCACTCGAGGAGACTTGGATTTTGTATGTTGTTATGGTTAATCAGGGTTGGTTGTGTGATCAGTATATTGGTTGAATCCCCTGATGTCAGTTATTCTCTGGTTGGTTTTAGCTGCAAACTTGTGAGTCCAGCCTATTGAGGTCAGTAGTGGGCTGCCTCTTGTACTGCCAAAGTGAGTGGGTTGTAGCAGTGGGAGGCGGGAGAGTTTTGCCTATTTCCAGTCTATACTGTATTCGGAGCACCTGTTGAAGATAATGACTAATGCAGCACGTGTGGTCAAGTCAAAAGGAATGTGACGAGTGTAGTTGTTAGAGAAATGTTTCGCAGTGCTGCAAGGACTTCTGAAATGTGACTGCTAAATGACGTTGGAGGTTACAAGAGTCTGCAGGACTTGCGACTGACATGTTGTTGTCGTAAAAGCTTCTAAGTGTCACCACCAGGGTCTAGAGATGGATGTGTGATACTGTGATTGACTTAAATTGACAATTGATTGCAGTCCACAAGTTATTGGCCGGATGCAGTGCTTAATATCCTGGGATGACCTGTGGCTAGCAATGAATGTGGTTTTGTATTGGTCAGTCACTACTCTGTTGTCTATTGTAGCAGTGTAGCCTGATACAGCTTGGTTCATTGTGGTTGTAGTAGTATGAACAATTGCAAGGCAAAGTAATTCCTACTCAGTGAAATGAGTATCAGTGACATTCAATAGTTTACATGCCATTGATTGCAAAAATCTATTAAAAGAAGTCATATCAAATATATTCACTTACATAAGACAATTATGTTCTTTTTATAGCTGTGTAGTATTCGCTTGCAGCTTGCACATAGGTCTATATCCTTTATTATAATGTGCAGCCACTCCTAAAGCAAGACAGTACAACACTGTTGACGGTGTTACGACTTACGTCTATCAAAAGTGCCCTCAGTTTGACCTGGTTCAGGTTCAGTTGGCAAGTGAGACAGACCGCGAGACAGACTGATTTAGTTGTTGTGCTGTGCAAGTGACAGGTACTTGCGTGTGTTTGTCCGGGGAGCATTCATTGGCTATCGCATACTCGCTGTTCTCCATTTCTTATAGCAGTGCAACAATGGCTCGCGTGTTGGTGGTTATTTTTGCCAACGCTTTGAATAACCTGCTTAGTTATTTTCACCAACGCTTTGAATAACCTGCGTGAGAAACATGGTTTTGTTTGACACAGACTTGTCAGATTTCATTTCAGGTCAGCTTCGATACTGTAAAAATATTTTCGGTGCAGCACAGAAAACTGTCTGTAGGTGTTTATGTAGACATTTGTGTGTTGAGTAATTTGTAAGAGTTTGTAGTATTGTCTCACTTTCTTGTGGTTCTTGACTTCCTAAGATGGCCTGTTGGGAAAGTCAAATAGCTCCCAGTCATTCCCAGTAGTGAAAGAGGGTCATCTGGGGTTGGCAGCAGAGGGTACATACATTGTTTATGCCCCCCTGTCACAGGAGGAATGTTGGAGGGCAAGTAGCCCAATGCTGAAGAAGACATGACCACTAAATAGACTTGTTTACTCCAGTTGTACATCCTCATTGGCATTAGGGGGTATTGCTGGTAGTGCTGGGCTGGGCTGTGGCTGGCATGCACCCCCTGGCATGCACCCCCTGGCATGCACTGCCTGGTCACTGCTGGGATATCTCCAGTTACTAGTAATTTACATTGGGTCAGGTTGGTCCTTTATTGCATCACTGGCATGTCTGTCTGAATCTTGGCACACCTGTTCAGTATATCTGCTGTGCTATTTAGGTTCAATTCAAGATTCAAAAGTATTGTCTATTTAAAGAAAATACATTAAAAACGGAAATCTTCAGTCACGCATTCAAATTACAGTAATAAAGTTTAAAGTAAATGTACAATACCTTTATTGCTAACTAATTATTATATTACAGTTTGTGGGACATCACAATACTTCTTTACTTCTTCTTGGTTAAGAATACTAATATTTACATCCACCAAAATGTGTTTTACTGATTACTGTACGCGTTATACTGCCAGGCCAAGAAAGAAAGTGATATATTCTGCTTTAAAAATTAAATACCAGTAGTTTTGTTTTGTCATGGTCCTATTTTTAAGACAGTATTAGCATGCAGCAGTTGTGAAAGTTGAAAGTGGGTGGCACTTGAAACTCTGAAAATTGAGCAATTTCTAGTCAAAAATGAAATTAACACTAGTCTATCAACGGGTTCATCCTGTGTCGCCATGCTGGTAGTGTCTCCATGCTGTTAGTGTCTCCAGGCTGTTAGTGTCTCCAGGCTGTTCAAGGCCCCACACCGGCAGTTGTTTTGTTCCCTGGGTTAAGCCTGTTCATTTCCTGTTGCACTGTCTAAAACGAAGAGATACCTTCTAGCAAAAAGCTGTCTGTTTTTAATGCAAACAATACTTGCTTACTGTGATGGACTTTGTTTGTGTATATGTGGGGTTTAACAGATCGTAGTTTAAATATAAGCAACAGCCTTTGTGTGTGTGAGTGAGTTTGTGTGCAATACGCAGTACAAAGGTACTGCTTGTAAATATTGATTTCCATTAATAACGGCGCTGGTTGTGCCATTTTGTGGTTTACTGTCTCGGATGAGTGTTCTCGTTGGCGGTTGCCATGAAAACTGTCTGGCCGTCTGAGTCGTCTGACATCTGGGCTACCTGGCTGACTGGACGTCAGGTGGTCTTGTCTGCTGATTATCGAGTGAGGCTGTAAATTTAGTTCAAGTCTGGATTCATTCATCATTTCTACATGCATAATTTGGTCTGGGCCAGTTGTATAGATCTTAATTAAACATGCTGCTTGTAGTGATGGATACAATTGGTTTCAGAGATGCAAAGTGACAACAATTATATGTTAATTTAAATATAAGTTTGTAATGATTGTGTTTTTAAACATACATGTATGCTCCAAGATTAATATTTGACATTCAGATATTGACATTTAGTTATAAATACTCTTTTTACGTATACTGATATTTAAACACTTGTCAAGTGTAATTTTGTTTAACTAAATCAGATTTTGTTTTTAAATTTGATGTTCACAGTTTTACAGACATTTTTCGTGGAGAAATGTACAACTGTATGGATATTGCCAAACAAAAAAATGTCTTTAATATTTTTTTCGTTTATTTTCAATGGTGGACAATTTTTATTATGTATTCAATGCAGTGTCTGAATGACTGTTTCTAGGGTAGCATTAGTGTTACTGTAGACACTGACTGCTGTAGTGTTACTGTAGACACTGACTACTGTAGTGTTACTGAAGACACACTGTAAGTGTAATGCTGATCAATATTTGAAGTGTTATTCTCCAATTTGTAGTACTCACCGAGGTTAATGTGATCATAATGTAGGTCAGTTGTAGCCAGGATCATCTATCACTGGCATGGGCCTCTGACCAACTATGCTAATGGCACAGACCAGGATGTGACCTTCTGGGCAGGGTCAACATGTAGCAGTAGGGCTATTACTGTAGGCAGGCAGCTGGACAGTCCTCTCTTGGATCAGGCAGATGAGGTCATAGGTCAGATGGATATTGAGAACATTGAATATTAGAATGTGTGTGTGCATATATATATATATATATATATATATATATATATATATATATATATATATATATATATATATAGATCAATTTTATTGTGCATTTGAAGGCATCTGTGATTGATTAGATGGTACATTTCCTTTGCTGACTTACTCACTGGCTTCCCTTCTGGTGGGATTCATTTAGGGCAGGTTAAGGGGACTTGGGAAGGGGTTGTCAGTTCCTGTCAGGGTGATTGACCTTGTCAGGGTGAAACACACAGAACAGTGGGAAGGCCAATGCACCCTAATCAGGCTGTGTACCCTGAGGGTGGTGACTGTCAGGCTTTGGGTACAACTTGTCACTGGGCCTGGATCTGACATTATTGGTGCATTGGCTCAGGTGGATCTATGCAGAGACCCGTCATTTGGATGGGCAAAAACGAATATGGACGGGTAGAAATATGGGTGGACGAGTGGTAGACAGGTAAAAAAATGAAGGAGCAAAACATACAAAACCACAGATATTGTTAGTTATGCCTTGAAAGTGAGCGTAAATGGTGTCACGTGTATGTTTGTAGTCCGTTTCATGTCCAAAAATACATTTAAAGTTTAAAGCTAGCTTAACAGTTAACATCCACCTGTCCACCAAAAGATGTGTGACCTGCAATAATTTGATCCTGCATAAAGCCCTGGATTGGATGGTGAATAAAAATGGTTGTTCCTAAAAAAAATGGTGTATCCTAGAAATTTTGTTGTTTTGGTGATATCTTCTCCAGCATGAAATATTGGGTATGGCATTTAGTTATGGCAGAACAACAAAGTCTGCAATAGTGCTGGTTCGATACCAAAAATATCGAAGTATCGCGATACTTGCGAAAGTTCGATACCGATATTTAGTGGTATCGCGATACTTCGATATTTTTGGTATCGAACGCCCACTATTCGATACCTTCGATACCTTCGATATTTCGATACTCGACATCGAGTCCATTCGACAAAGTCGATGCGAAGGCGCAACATCGTTGTTGATGACGACGTTGTTTATGGGAGCTATCACTACAGCGCTTCGCAGCCTAAATTGACTTAGGCGTGGTTGTTTAAACAATAATATAACATAAAATGTGAATTGTTTTCTAAAACTTTATTGTAGAATTAGTCTCTATAATAACTGTTTTCTGTGTGCTATCTTAGCGTAGGTCAGACTTCGCTTAGCCTCGTTACCCAAACCAAGGTTCGTATGTGACGATCTCGTTTGGTGGCAGTACCATGCCATCTTTCTCCCTACTTTATTTACGGTTACGCGTACAAAAACACACATCCTATAGTATTTGTATAGAGTGTTTATTGCACGCACTAGTATTTATGAAACTAGTTTAATAATAATATTATTAATATAAATATTTATTCGAGCGCGATGCGGAGGTTATGTTTACCCGGGTTCCGTTTGGTGGCGCCACCATTTGCCGTACACGATGCCCACAGCCAAGGCGAACGACAACAAGTCGCAACGTTCATCGGCATCGCTAATAATTTGGCAGTTTTCCAACAAAGAGTGTCTGGTGTGCTAGAGGCGTCTCAAAGATAGCGTGGGAAATACATCGAATTTGACGAAACATGTCACCATTCAAGAAGCTATCAAAACGTGATGATCAACTTTCATCGTATGGCGTCGTCGACGTTGTTGACAACGTCGCATTGCCTTTGAGTTTGACTCGAGAACGTATTCTATCAAAATATTCGACAGTGAGCGAGCAATGGACATCTAGTTACAGTCGAAGCGAATCGCCATCGGTTGCCGAATCTACTAAGTAACTGCGGCAAACATCGCCAAGAAGTGACATACACGACGTGACTGATTAACGATGACGATGTGCTTACTGCATCTACTGTCACTCTCACTGTGACACTGCCAGTCACTGGCACTGGCCAAACAGATTCACCACTGCCCCTGGCAGAGCCAGAGTTAGAGGAAGAAACTGACCGGTTCTTGAAAACAGTTGCAAAAACATTATGGGGCTTGTTACTTGATAACGTGGTAATTTGAGTTTTATATAAACAAAATTGGTGTGAACTGTGAAGTGCAATTGACATTTTTATTAATATTTGTTTCTATTATTAATTAGTGTTATTTTATTGTAATCGTCTATACAGTTTTGATGTTAAATCACAATTATCTTTACGATTCAATTAATTATAAAACAGTTATAACAGTGAGTGTGCAGCTGTGCTGGCAGTGGCACTATTATAAGTGATAGGTGTATTTATATTTAATATAATAATAACATATTATTTGTATGTTATGTTTCAGCTGTATTTGTTGATGGTCACTTTAGGAGACACAGTGAATTGAAATTAAGCTACTATATTATAGTGTATTTACAAACAGCTGGGGTGAAGTACTGTTATTAATTAAAAATAATTCAGTGCAATTGGTGAATTTATTTGTCACTAGGTATTTTATTGCAGTTGTCTTTATTGTCTTAATTTTATATTACAGTTACCTTTTAGTTTTACAACAGTAATCAATTATATTGAAACTGTTGTTTGTTTACTTACATAAAATGAAAATTGCATTTTAATCATTGTTTGCATGACTATAAAAGTATCACATATCTCCCTACTTGTAAGGGAAAAATTGTGTGTGTTTCTGTGGCATTAGTCTAAGTGGATAGTAGTGTGTTTCTTTGGAGATCTCTACTGTACTGAATTACACTTACAAGGTAAATTTTGAGTATCGAATAAAAGTCTGGTATCGATTGATATCGAAGAATTCTGGTATCGAACCAGCAATATATCGATCGGTATCGAAGAATTCTGTTGCATACTGTTTCTACTGGGAACTGTGTTCTCTGTGAATATTAGACTTGCAACGTGAGTATCGAGTATCGAGTATCGAACAAAATTCAGGTATCGATCAGTATCGAACAAAACCTGGTATCGAACCAGCACTAGTCTGCAATGTATTACATGTACCTGAGACAAAACAGGAAGTCCTCTCAGTGTCAGACTGCCTGGATTGGCTGCTCCCATCTGTAGTACTAAAGCACAGGTCCATAGCAACGGAACATTAACATCTGACCCCAGTCTGTGATGTGAGCACTTCATAGACCCTAAATCGCTGGCCCTGATTCCTCTATCTATGAACCAGTGCACTGACACCACTGAAAGGGCGGGCAACAACAGGCTGCCAGTTTAGCATTCCACCCACCCGTATGGCCCTGTTTTATGGGTAGCCCATCATGTTACCATAGACCCAGTTTTGTTGTAGTTTCTGAGAGGCCACTTGATTAGATACATGTGTTGGTGCTCACTGCTGCCAATCAAGCTGCTCCAACTAATGTGATTATCCTATCTCTTTAGTGTTGATTAGTTGTGTTATTACAAAGCCTAGAGAGGGCTCCCTGGCTGTACTGGGAGTTACATGACCCCTTCCCTTCCAGTCAGAGTGGATTGGGGCCAGCTGTGAACCTGGGGGTGGGGGGTGGGAGTGGGGAACAACCTCAGTAGGAAGGCAGGCAGTTCTGTTGATATCCATCTGAATCTTTGGTAGAGGTGGGAATCTTGTGAAACCTGTGCCTAGATCTAATTTTGGGTGTTTGTCGGAAATTGTTGATGCTGGCAGAAATGTGTTCAGTGTATTGCTGCTAATCGAGACAGTGGACAGTTATAGTAATTAATGGGCCATTAATTGATTTGTGGTCAGCCATAGCTTCTATAAAGCAGGTTTTCCAAATGAATGACTCGGATAACAGAACTAGAAACACAGTTGCTTGATTCTAGCTCTGCAGTAAATGTTTGGCTACAGATTCATTACAACCATTGAGATTCTAATGGAAGTAAAACTAGTTACCTGGAAGCAAAGCCAAAACAAAACCAGCTACTTGGTTAGTTGATTTGTGTATACCAGGTAAAATTAGGATTCCATGTAGAAAGAGCATACAAAATATGTTTGTAGTAACACCACTTGCGGGAATGTCCTGTTCAATTCACCTGTAGATAAACAAATAAGTAGTTCTTCATATGTGGGCAGTATCCAATCCTCAGCATTGCTAAACAAACAAAATGTTTCTTCCTGGCAGACCTGTTGTGTTTAGATGGTCATAAGTATGAAACTATTTCTGTTTTAAGGTTCAGTTGGCAATATATTAATTGCTTTCCCACCTACCATGTCTGCATGCTATTTCCGTACTTAGCTTATTTCTCCTGGAAACCAAGCTGTTGAAAAGATAGGTTCAACGTCTCTCTGGAAGGTGTTTGAGACCTCAAACAATGTGCGTTACCCAGCCTGTTGATAATTGAATCGACAACATCTAATAGGATTTCTAGGCAGTAACGTAAGTTTTTGCAACTGCATGGCACATATGGTGCTTGCTGGCAATTTGCCGACGGAATGGTCTGATTCTGGTCCCTTTGGCTGTGCATCCATAATTTATTCCAGTTGGGTGTGCTTTCAGACAAGAATTGTGTTATGAACAGAACTATAGCACTCATAACTAACAATATGGCTCCTGAATTAAGTTCAGAAACAATTGTTTTGTATTTTTTCCTACCTAATGGTATACGTTCACATAGTCTTGGACCACAATAGACCTATATTTTCACTATATAAGTGTTAAAATAATTATGTCGTGTCTATTAAGTAAGTAACTCAACACAATATGCACATAACCCGTGCCAAGTGTAGGCACATTTTTAACAAACAGTTTAAATGAACACTAAATATGTGTCAGAATCACATGTATTTTGAGAAGACCCCTGAGCTCTGTTATCTGTCTGATGGATGGTCATGTGATTAAGGAGAAGTGACAGAAGAAAAAAGTAGACTTGACCCATTTTACCAGCCAGATATAGCTGTCATGCTGCATGGGTGGTTGGACCCAGGTTTTACAGGCCCTCAAACCAGACCTCATCAGGTTGTGTATGCTGACACCCGCCTAATGAGTGTGCTTAGAACTTGTTGACTCAGTTTAAAACCAGCTGACTTAATTCACTAAGTGCTAGTAATCGGCCAGTGGCATTTTCAACGTAGCTAAATACATGACTTGTTTCTCCAGTGAGGTAAAGTAGGAGCGAAAAGAGTTTAGATGAAAACAATATTATAAATATATGGTAATATTTAAAGGGGAATGTTGTGGATTTTCAGTATATATTATACTTTATTCTAATATAATTCCTATCGTTTTCATAGCTTTAGAGTGCTGCAGTTTGCACTCAATATACTGTTTATTCTGTGGTGTCAAGTATTCATATCACAATATCACACTGGTCCTTTGGGGGTGATCGTGCTCAGTATTCTTCAACTGGTGCTTGGTGCTAGGACTCTTGTAGGACGCTAGATTCATTGGAGTTTGTCTACGTAGCATCTGGCATGAGTGAACTCAAGTGGCCGGTGACTCACACCACGCGGAAGGCACTTTGTGGATACACTGCGAAGGCGTTTATTTGATGACTGTCTTGTATGCCTCGTGATGTTTGTCCCTTTCCTGATGTCACAGCCAGGGAGAATTGTGCCCAGTTGTAACCTCGATACGTTACTCATCCCACAGATATCGCTAGTCCCTTTTTGGTGGAAATCATCAAAATGAAATGCGATCGTTTAATGCAAATTCGTTTGTTGACCTGCAGTGGTTCTTATATGTAACATAAACAAACACAAGTATAAATTTCACACGTGTCATAAATTAATTTATCAATAGTATCTCATCTCTCAAGTCGAAAAACAGCCACTTGCAGTAGTGGGACTAGTACCCGCCAGCTCATCCCCAGACATTTCTACACACCTCTGGCCAAACATTGTGTCTGTTTGAGAAAAGGCAAAATTATTACAAGAGGGAGGACAAAGTTTTTCTTTTTTATCCATCATAATTTAATGGTCACATTTGCAATTTATTTGAAATACTTACTACATGTGAATTCCTTAAGATCCCAGTAAAGATTAGTAATTGTATTTTTGTTTATTTACATAAATATTCTTTATTATTCACGTGTTTTGTGTGACGCTGAGTACTTTTTAGTTCATTGCAAAAAGGTGGCTCCCAAGTTAACGACATTGCATCTATAACATTTGACACTGCATCATTGCTGGAGTGACGCTGTAGGCTGTACAATAGTGCTCAGCCAAGTAGTAGACTAGGGAAGGTCTAGGTGCACACAGTGTAGCTGTAAAAACACCTGTGAGACTGTGACTCACATGAATGAATACGCATACGCAGTGGCAGACAGTGCTTGTGAGTTGTGTTTTATTTCGCAGTACGTGGTGACACGCTGCTGCCACTGCTTGGCGCCAATTGCAGGTGTACCGGTAGTTTCTTCCTTTAAGCACCAAGCAGCCATTTTGCAAACAGTTGCTGGCATCAGTGGTGGGATGTTGCTGCAGAAACCTTGTCAATTATGTTTTGTTAATATAAATTCCAATTTTGTGAATTCATTTTAAACAGATAATTCCTATTCCATCTTCGAAAGCAGCTGAGCTGGAAAACGTTGCTCTCAGTTAGTTTTGATATAACTTTATTTGTATTTAAAACGTATGTACACATTCATATAAATCCATCTTCTAGATATGTTTTTTTAAATGAACAGTTTTAGCGCCACTTGAATATGTTGGTTTCATTCTCTTGCGTGCTGCTGTATAAAATTAAATTCCAATTGCAGAAATTGATCAAATTAAATTCCAACCAACTTAAAAAAAAACGTAATGATGATAGTGGCCCGAGCAAGGGGAGATCTTATTCGGTAATGTGCGCTTACTATCAGGATTTTTGATACAGAGTGTCATGAATGAGTTCATATTTATTCAATAAACACTTCAAGCTAAATGTGCATGGTATGACCCTATTTGATCAACCAGACAGATTTGATGATTGCAATCGGTTATTTGATTGTTCTGTCACCGAGGAGTTTCATAGATTGTGATTGATAGTCCGTGATAATTTACACATTTGCCCCTTTTACTTCCACTGGCGTATACTCTCTGTAGAAGAGACCGATGTTCAACTTGTTGTGTTTTTTCATAAGGGTAAGGCAAGGATTGCAAAGTTTCAATTTATCAACAGATGAACTAGATCATCAGTCCACTCATGGGAGTGTGGCCCTGTAAGCTGTCCTGTCAACTGGCCTAATCCCTGGTACTCTGCCTGGTTACAAAGCCTCCCACTCAGAAATCCTTGTCCTAAATGGGAAGAGTGTAAGATACCGTTGTCATCAGAACTTTATCCAGGATCAAATTATTGCCAGTCACACTTGTAAGTGTTGGTGGACACGTGGATGTTAACTGTTTAAAAAGTCAGTTTACACACTTTGAAATGTGTCTGATGACATGAAGTGGACTACAAACACACATGTGACAACATTTACACTCACTTCTAAGGCATAAATGACAATATCTATGGTTTTGGAACACCTTTTATTTTTGCTGCTTCGGTTTTTTTTCGTCCACCCATATTTTTACCCGTTCACATTGGTTTTTACCCATCTAAATGACGGGTGGATGGGGCTCTGTATATAACTGTAGTTGTCATGCCTTTCTCAGAGTGGGACCAGTCAAGTGTGAGACACATGTGGCTGTGTAGTCAAGTGCTGTAGTTTGTAGGGCAGTAACAGGTTCCTTTCGCCAATAAACCACCATCTGTATGTCAGTGTGCAGTTTATCCCGGTAACTTATGTGAGAATTTTTAGCCATAGACGTCATGATCACAATGGTGTGCAGTTTCGCTTGTTACTTCCATCACAGATAAATTAAAATTAAACTACTCGGACAGCAATGTATTTAGTGACCAGTTGTATCTAATCTAAACTATCTATATGGTAGAATGAATCGGAGAAATTGGCATTGGTACAGAACAAAGGCCAAGCAATACTAAGAAGACCACAAAGCCATATTTTATTATTTACTGTTCCTCACAACTCTGCCATACAGGCCCATAGTAAAGTGCACACAGACTACACACCATATGCAGTGGTGTCACTTTGGAAGCACCCAGACCTGACTAAGATACCAGTGGATTTGCAGGCATAAGACCACATGCCCCTTGAGTAATTACTGCAGTCATTGTGAAGTAGTGTCTTATCTATAGGAGGCTGAGCACCAGCCAGGCTAATCCCACAGGCACATCCCCTGTATTGGTCTGGAGGAAATAGTGGATAAGGAATACAGGTGTCATCAGCCTCCTGGTATATAAGACATGGGATTGTGTTGATGGAACATATATTATTGTAACGCTGTAGTGCTAAATATTATGATAATTAATGTTAAAATATAAATCAGTTACTGCTGCTACTCACAGGCAAGGTACTTTATGAACTGATAGTTCTTGTCACACAAGCGGACGATAGTTGTATGTAGAAGAATGAACATTCATTTGTGGAAGTGGAATCGGTAATAAAACACTATGTGCTTGAAACAAATGGACACGTGTGATGTATACGTTCAAGGCAGAGTCATTGGTTTAACAACTTGATGTTATCATCGCAGTCAATGTGGAACTGATGACAGTTTTCTGTACAGTCACATCTCCGTCACGCCTGACTGCCTTTCTGGACGAGAGATGTGCTGGATGGTACAGCACTGTACGGACCAGTTTGTAGAAGGGACCTAACCAGCTCTGATGGTTAGGTGGCCAGTTTATGTCCATCTATCATTTCTAAGGATACCAACATGGCTTAGCAAAGCTGTATTTGTTTCTTCCCAGGTTGGGACATCTGACTGGTCACAAATTAGGGTGTTTATAAAACCGGGGTGCTGGGACTCCATGGATCTGAAAAAGATGGGGGTTGCGATAAACATTTTACCAGTCAATCTTTTTTTGTGAACGTGTCGATGGTAACAACAAGCCAATTGAGATGTGCTTTATGACCTGAAATATACTACAAACACAAAGTTACGCAACGTCAAACCCATTTTCAAAGCACAACTGACGATGTTATATAATGAATTTTGATGACTGTATTTCCTCCTTCATTTCTTTACCCATCCACCAACATGTCCACCCGTCCACACTCCACAGCAGGTTCTACCTGCCCAGGGTACTGGTAGGTGGATCTGTGGTAGAAAGGTAGACCTAAGTCCAAATAAAAAAAAGATGCTCAGTGCGATTTTCTGTGCTAACAGGCGCACTGAAATGCACTTGGCAGCATTTATTTCCATGCGTTCTGTTTCCATCAACTCATTTAACCGAGTCAAGTACACTGACTACTCGCAGTATTGTGGACTAGTCAGCGGATTATCTACCTTGTACAAGGTACTCCATCTTAGTTGCACACATTTCTGTTGCACACAAGTGCCGCTGTTTACATGTGAAGTTTGACAGATAGCCGAGTTTTGCATTCAGAAAGGTCATTGTCTAGTGTGTCATAGACGGCCACCAGCATGGTGATGTGTTGGTTGCACTCAAATTTGTTTGTAAACTCGATTGATGTCACATGCTTTGAAGGCTTTGATGTAAGTTAGACTTTGTCATTCAGAGGGAGGTTGCTGCAAACAAATTTAGTGTCTGCTGTTGTCTTGCCTTCAGTCCGCAGGCGAGCAATTTATTTATTTGATCCGGATTTTTTCGTATGTGATACACCAGATTGCCATTTTGTCTAAATGTACAACTGTTGTGTTTGCGAATTTTGGTACAGACTCCTTATAGCCCAGTCAGTGGGCTGAATGTTATTTGCTAATTGCTAAACTGTGTACGCAAAGCAGGAATGGGGGTCAGTACCTCAATTTCAGTTCCAGAATTGTAATTATTTATTTTCAGAAATTTGTGTTAATATTTTTTGCAGCATACATCGACTTATTTATGTGACAATCGAATGAACAATGTTGGATTTTTTTAGTCATTTCTGACATAAATTAATTTACCAAATGTTGCTTTCAAATACCACAGCCGCTAAACTTAAAAAAAACTGCATTTCAGTTTTTCTTTAGGTTTTTTGAAATTATGTTTCTTGAATTGGCTATCTAGAATTGATGAAATGATATTGACACAGTGACTGTTATATTAGTCGTAATGTTGTTGTTTGCCTGTGTTTACAATGTGTGTTGTTGTTGTAGGGTGTTGAGCAGCAGGACCGTAGGATGTCTGGAGAGCCCCAGGTCAATGGCCCCAGTAGTGGGGGCAAGTACATTGACCGTATAGGTATGTACCCTAACCCTGTTTGCTCCCTGTATCCCTGCCCCAACCCTAGCCCTTTGAGTCGCCTTCCATTGAAATTGAGTGGCTAAGGTCACTGGAGGGGTGGGGTGGGCTAACTCTGTATCTTTGATTGAGTGGTTTCTGTTTGTGTGAATTTATTCTAAGCCATTACAAATAATGTTCAGGCAAATTTTTGCAAATGTCTGGTGGGGCTTTTGCTGGTCTGTTGGGTGTAACAAGTAACATACATGTGTACAGGGAGACCAGTTTATATCAATATTGTATGCAACCAAAATATTGAAAGTTTATCAACAAGCTTACTCAGAGCATTCCTTACAAGTGAACTACTGCTACCAGTAACCAGACTGCCCCAGTCGCTGTGGGTTTGTCCCAAAATAGTTGCACCACATTTTAATCAATAGAGGCATCAAGTTTGCCTTTTATATACCCCAGAGGCACATGTCTCTGTCAACTTACCTATCACCTCGTAATTATCGCTGACACTGATAGCACTGGTGACTGTGTTGGTTTTATTGTGACACATTATCTGCTGAATGAATATCACTGATGGTACATTAACCTGGTCCGATCTCTGGCATCATACCAACTCAGCTATGCCTATTTATTATCCCATCTAACCTTTCAACGTTATTCTCCTCGGATTAAACCTGGCGGAACTGGAAGAGATTTATTCCACCCGTAAAATCGATTATCCTTGTGTTCGGTCAGAATTTATGCCCGCTGCATTGAGGATGGAGCTTGTCTACGCTCACTCGGTTGAAAGAGAATAGGCAGCTGTTTAATGGAAATGCTGTGCACAGGAAAAGTGTTGCTGAAAAACTAGAGAAAGTTAACCGTGTACATAGACACCAGTGCTGTTCCGCGGTAGAACTGCTCAGCTGAAAAGGCACTGGACAGGTATCCAATTGAAAACCCATTTCCCAGCGCGTGTCCCGTGACATTTCACTGTCCCCCCAAGACCCTGGTCTCCGTCCATGTCTATACTGAAAGGCTGGTATTGGAACAATACGTCGCAATTATCCTGACCCTGGGTGGTGGCGCCACCGTTGTGACGTATGCGATGCATTTCCAGTCGGCGGTGTGACATAAAATAAATAGGGGAGGATCTCAAATACTCCCCGGAGCACCGTGGAAATTGTTGCATTAAGGGAGGAGGAAAGTCTAAAACCCGTTTTTTTTTCTTCTTAATTTAGAGGACTGTAACTGGTGGCAGATGGTGAGTTATGCTAAAATACACACTGTACCTTTTTTTTCAGATTTTTAGGGGTACCCAAACCCCCCATATGGTGGCCTTCATGGATTTATATATTCGATTTTTACAGAAATGTTTAAGGCATAAAAAACTGCTCAATTTCAACCAAAAAACACACAGAGTTAGATACACATATACTATAGGCAGTGACAACGTTACATTTTGGATTTATTGTTTATTTTATTTTTTAGAATTTTTTTTTACTACACCCATGTATTTCACACCAGAATTTGTGACGGTACCTTATTGCAATGGCATATTACAACAATACTATGGCAAATATCAAAAAACCGCTCTTGTCACTGCCCACAGAATACCATCATCAAGTAGTGTGTAAAGTTTCAAGTGTATTCATCGAGAAATAGCTGAGACAGCATCCAGTAAAGACAAAACTTTATTGTAAAATTTATAACTGAGAAAACGACATTCAAAGTCAGTACATACTTCATTGAGGCATTTCATGTTTAGCATAGAACATATAAAACTGAAAATCTTCACACAAATAACTAGTTGAACTCTATCAGGTAATATGCAATAGAAACCACATATTTTCAACAGGAATAAAACAAAATGCAAATCTAACAATTACTACACATACACGCGAAAAACGTCACTGTGTAGTTGATGTATATCAATGAATAAGTAAATACGAGGCTGGATGCCATAAAATATTGCTGATGTTAGTCCATAGTGAATGTTATGACACCATGTAAGTTTCCAGCAAAGTAGTTGAAAAATATCAAAACTATTCATGTGAACACTCGGCAAAAGTCAGTGGCTGGAAAAAAGCTTCACGATGCCACTGTAGCCGACACCCATGTCCATGGATGCTGACACCGCCGACCGTACCACGCGCAGTGACAGGTTGGACACAGCAGTGTCTTCACCAGCTCAGTCAGTTTGGAGACCACACAACAACAGTGGAGAGAGTCTCATGACGACTGCCATCCTCTTGGGCAGATTCCTCTGGTTCATTTTCACCGGGCATCGCTGTCTCACGCAGAAGACACTGGTAGTCAAACTTCTTGGCAGTTGCAGAAGTCGACGCTGATGGAACCTATGAAATGTATAAATAATTTATTAGATTTTGTACCGATTTCAACGCAACAGTATTCATTTTATGTCGGGTGTCACAATTACACAAATAATTTTTGGTTGGTCATTTATGCATGAATTTCTATGGTTTGACATTAGCATGTACACTGTTGTTTAGTCAATTATAAGTGTATCCCAAATCACATTTATTACCAGTTCTATTATTGCTATTATTAGTGAGTCACAATGGCATGTGATAACCTTTGATAGAGGCGTAGCATAAGACCCGAATCACTAACTAAAATGTAACCGGCGTAGGCTGTAGCTGCTACCAATAAAAAATATATAGTAACACGTTAATTATGCAACCAGTGTCATTTGTAATGATAAATACAGTATATAATTTATTGTTGCTGAGTTGAACGTGTTTACAAATCAATACTTAATTATATTTACACATAATAAAACGCTACTATACCTCTGCAGCAGCTGCCATTGTTTACGACAACGCAGAACTTTCACCAACATCGGCTGGTAAACTCCCACTTTCTGACGCTTGTCCCCTCGATGAGCGCGCCAGCTGCAACTGTCAGCGTCTCTGGGCCTTTCCAGTACCATAAAACTCTTTCCCTTTCTTTCTTCTATCTGCCATACTGCTGCTTTTTACGGATAACTTGACAACGAACACGTGAAAACTTTCGGGGCGAATTAGATAAACACTAATGTATGCGGGGCGGAAGTGCGCGGAGAGCCAATCACGGCTTTGAACGGGAGCACGGGACAGTCCTTGTCCAATAAGAAGCCGATTACTACTGGCTTTGTTGGCAGGGGGGCACGCTTGTAGTCATGAATATTCGGATACGGTCGGAAATTTTTAGAAAAGATTACTCCCATGAGACACTGCGAAAGTGACGCTTTCTGACGGTATGCGCCATGCTGGAATTCCCCGGCATGACGACGTATAAATACCGCTCGTAAAAATGTAAACAAAGCGCATTACACGCTTCATAAAAGTAAAATAAAGACTTTGGGATGATGGGGCATGGCACAAAAGTGATGTTTTATGACATAAAATGTTTTATTTCGTAACAACAATGTGTACTAAAGGCAAGTAGAAGAATTTGACTACGCGAATATGTAAACAACTCAAAATCGCAAATTTTCACAAAAATGATGAAATCCAGACTTTCGTCCTCCCTTAAAGTGGGAATAAGTGAGGTCTTATATTACTATTTGCCAATACCCCACAGGATGCTTGTGGTTTGTAAATGATCAGGGAACATTCCACATACACAATTTTGGATAATTTTTCTCCTTGGAATAAGTTTTGTACCTTGAAAATGATCTGTCATCACCACAACTTATTACTGGGCCACTTTCACATAGAAATATGTATATTTAGTGATGTAATATGGTGGAGGTTTTGTGCAGTTTTCTAAACAGATTCTGCTTACCGATGGATTTACTTAATTAGTTATAAGATTGCATATGCACAGTTTTATTAAGATAAAAAAAACTCTAAGGAAAGTTAACCATTAAACAATATCCGTTTTAATGAGTTTTTTCAAAATGCCAATTTCCATTGTCATTTTAGTAAGGACACTATTTCCGTGGCACACCAGTGACAATGTCCCACTGGCAAGTCATGGTGCTGACAGTTTTCTGGTATTCAGTGATCATAATTGATTTAATTTTAAAGTGCAAAATCGGGTTTAAGAGTTCTTAATAACGTTAGTAAAAATGTCTCCTGAAAATGGCTGCAATGAAGTAATTTACATGGTAGAAACTGAATGCAGGGTGTTTGTAGTAAAGAGGTTATCGACGCGTTCTTTCAGACCCAGAAGACCCCGAGTATGTGCGCCAACTGCGGCGGCCGGCGGAGGTGAAGGAGGACGTGCGACTGATGGAAGAGCGCAAGCGCGTCTCACTCATCATGAAGACGAAGGCATTCCGCGACGAACTCGAGCAGATCGTCACGGAGACGTTGCGGTCGGGCTCGCACCCCGCCAGCCTGTTCGCCCTACAGCAGATCAGCGAGCTCATACTGCCGTCGTCGAAGCTCAGTCAGACCAGTGTGCTCAGCCGAGGTACGTGTTGTGTTGTGTCACCAGTCACCACCAGGTGTGTGGTTGGTTGCCGTGACGACAGGCCCCGTCAAATCAGTTCGCTCCACTGTCCACGTTGATGGTGTATTTATAACTAGTTGCGGGTGATGTGAGGCGATGACCTGGGAATTCAATGTGTCGTTTTTTTGATTTTCCTTGAACAAGGATGTAATAAGGGACCACCTACAAAACAGTGGGCAAATGCATGAAGAGGGGTAACAATGATTGTACTGTAGTGCATGCAAGATAGACGTAATTGCACTTAAGGGTAAAATGGTGGGACCTGATGCATAAATTACCCTCAAGGCAAGAGGAGGATTGTTCTCACACGATTTTACGTTAATGTAGTGTAGAGATCATCCCAAATTACGGGTTATAGTGACTCAATGCTTTAGCATACTTGCATCCAATCAGCCGAAACATATTTTACCACATCGGGGGGGGGGGGGGGGCTTTATGCAGGATAAAATTATTGCCAGTCACACGTGTTTTGATGGACACGTGGATGTTAACTGTTAAGCCACTTTGCAAACTTTCAAATGTGTCTGATGACCTGAAATGGACTACAAACACACATATGACACCATTTACACTCACTTTCAAGGCATAACTAACAATATCTATGGTTTTGAAAGACCTTTTTTGCTTCTTCTTTTTTTACCAGTCCACCCATATTTCTACTCGCCCACAATGGTTTTTACCTGTCCAAATGACGGGTGGACGGGTCTCTACATAAGCTATACGGAGCGCCACTGTTTAGAAGTTAGGTGTCTGTTCGTTCAAATATCTGTCTGCCTTATGTGTGCGTACTATTTCAAGTCTTCTGTCCAGAGCTAAAAACGGTAACAGTAGTTATAAATAATATTGAATGGCCAATATACTATTTCAAGAGTGTAGCTGGCATTGGTAAGAAAGCAGCCAGACAGGCATTGAGGGGGCTAGACAGGCATTGAGGGGGCGGGCCGGCTGATTGCAGATTACAGGTAGACTGTTGACTTGGCACAGCTCCCAGGTACAACTACTGATAACGAGACCACAGTGGCTGTTTGACACTACAGGTGTGTTTGTCATATCAGGTGTGTTAAGGTTCAAGTGTTACTGTGGGAACTTGGACATAGCCACTGGCCACAAACACGGGCCACATTGACTGACCACAAGTAACTGTCCTTGGCAGCTCGGCCACAATTCCCAAAGATCTGAACTGAAGGGTCAAAAGTCAAGTGGCCACCCCCCCCCCCCCGAGTTATGTCACAAATATTTAAATTCGAAATGTTTGTGAAATAAAAAATGCATTTAAACTGGTATAACTGTTTAAATTACTTAGTGCGTGTTCAAATGTCATAGTGAAAATAGTTTAATGCTCGCTGATTTATACTCCTCTTGGGTACATCATACCAACTTGCTCATGATGACTGTATTGTAATCAGTGCTAGAGTAATTGGACACGTGCAGTTTACCTGCTATGTCCTGGCTTCACCCTGGCATTGGATAGAACAAAGAGTATGGGTAATAATGGTCCGTGTAGGACAGATCACTTGTAAGGGATGGCCATGGATCATGGACACCGCTGAGTTTATCTTGTCTCTTGTATCATGTGTCAAAATGCGATGTGTTGCACGATCCCATTGTGATAGCTTTTGTGTGGTTGGGGGGGGGGGCAACTCTGGCTGCTCTTGCCTACGATTTCTCGGCCCTCCACGCACATGCAATGTCTCACTCAGTCAGTTTAATAGTGTCGTATTCTGTCAACTGAATACAGTATGGTTGTAATAATTTTATAGTACTTTTATTTCTTGTCGTCCATTAAAAATCATAAATTTGTCAAACAAAAGTTAACCCTGGTACAATTTTAAGACGTTTTGGCTGCCCACCAGCACTCAAGTGGCATATCGATGTGTCCGCCAATACTCATGCATTGTTTCCCTCAGTAACCTGATATGTGAGGGGGTAGGACGGGCTGAGGGGGTAGGACTAGGACGGGCCGAGCAAGCACCAAAGACATGATGCGACACTGTGTTGATCTGGGGATATTGCCACTCAGAACTATTTTTAAAACTACCTTCAAAATGGTGTATTCTGAAGGGTGTATTCCCTGGGAAATAGAGATAAAAGAAATGCAAGTTAGCATTATGTAAACACGTTTATATAGGAAGAAAAAGACATGACAATTTTGGCATCTTTAGAGCAAGGTGGCTTAGAAAAACAATGAAGTGGCCCACCTTGCTCATCATATAGCAGGGGAAACACTGACTCCTGTCGTGTATCAATATATATCCCAGGCTATGTATCGGTGCATCTTTAAACATTGCAACAACCCGTACGTAGTTGTGTTCTGTCCACCAGTGTCACTTGTGACTGTGTGTTTCAGCGGCAGGGCCTGTCATACCCATCGCAGACATCCGCGGTGTCGACTCCATGAACTACTGTAAAGGCGAGAAGATGCTGCGCTGCAAGCTCGCCTCCTGCTATCGTCTCATCGACCTCTTCGGATTTTCCAATAGTATTCACTGTTACATCACGGTAAGTGCACTGCTCACCGGTCCAATCAGATCCATTGTTACAGTTTTCGGGATGTCCAACCAGATTGTATGTTGCACCAGTGATTAGTTTGACGTGTCTGTTCTCAGATGAAAAACCTCTGTCATGTGGAGTGATATATAGCAGTAGTAATTACTGTTGTCCAGATGAGAAAAGTGAAAGTTATGTCCGAGACTGGTCAGTTTGATGGTTTGGCATTGTCTCACTCATCAGTTTGATGTATTGTCAAAGGTTAGTTTGGAGAATTGTAATTTTAATTAAATGGTAACCGTTTGTAGAAGGTGAAAAGTATTGAATAGGAGGCAGTCTTTTTTAGTGTTGATAAGAGATAGTCTTAGTGTTGATAGGAGACAGTCTTAGTGTTGATAGGAGACAGTCTTAGTGTTGATAGGAGACAGTCTTAGTGTTGATAGGAGACAGTCTTAGTGTTGATAGGAGACAGTCTTAGTGTTGATAGGAGACAGTCTTAGTGTTGATAGGAGACAGTCCTAGTGTTGGGTGATTCCTGAAACGCTGGTCTCCTCTCTCCCTCTCTCTCTTTCTCCCTCTCTCTCCCTCTCTGCCTCCCTCTCCCCCCTCCCCCTCCCCCTCTCCCTCCATCCCCCATTCCCCCTCCCCCCTCTCCCCCCCCCCTCTCCAGGCAGCATGACGTATGTTTGTATGAAGACATCAGACATTTTCCCCGGCCCTGTGCAGGTGATGTGACAACTGGCCTCAGGTGTTCCTTCACACCTGTCATAGGGGGTGGTCTCAAACATGTGCACAAAGTCCAGACTTGAAAAGGAATTAATTCAAACCCTCTGTCACCTTACATTACCATGTTCCACGTGGTAAACAACTTGATTGTAGCCGTCTGTTTTCACAGGGGTGTGTGATGGTGACTAACCCCTCAAGCGAAGTTTACAGCATTTTTGTTGATGGACCCTGAATACTTCACAACCATCCATCCGCCTCTTAGTAAGACACCTCCATGACAGCAGGTGAAAGTGGAATATAAAAATGTATTTGTATCGCTGCACCAGACAGCGAGTGATCAGGCTCAACGCCAGCAGTTGTATGTGATGTGTGCGTGATGTAAGCCCAGTTTGTCGTCAGTGTTTGTATGTGAGTGGATGGGGAGATTATGCTATCTTGTCTAGCTCTAGCTCGCCTCTGTGAAATAGGAGAATTATTAATTGTTATGTAGGCGGACACATCCTATATATATCGTTAATACACATCCTATATAGCACGTGTCCCGTCTAGAGGGAGTGACTGGACTATTGCCACAACATAGGGATGATTTTATACAGAAGGATACATCTCCCACCGAGCTATTGTGTCCGGAAGACGAAACTTTACACCGTAAATCTGTCAGAATCAATCTGTTTTATGGAATTTATTTATCCATTTGTGTAACGTGTCCCTGTGCAAATATATTACTAGTCCCTGTGCAAATATATTACTAGTCCCTGTGCAAATATATTACTAGTCCCTGTGCAAATATATTACTAGTCCCTGTGCAAATATATTACTAGTCCCTGTGCAAATATATTCCCTTGAAACCCTGTCCTGTCCTGCTCTGTTGTATAGATCTATGTTGTTGCCTCACTTGTGTAATATTCTGAATATACATTCATCAAAATATTTATCAATGAAAGCTATGTGGTGAACAATGTTTTACACTGACATCTGTCACTAGATAGAATTGCAGTAGCTGGCAGTCAGCCCACTGGCATGAGTTGCATTATCTATTTCTGGTTCTCCATAGTGTGTAATTATCTGAGCACAAGTTAAACAACGTTGGCAGTACAAATTACTTGTATACAAGTGATTACTTTGATGTGTCAGTCGTCAGCTCAAGCTGCTAGTCAGTGAGAACTGCTGATTCACTGGCCATGACTGCTCAATGGCTGCCTGTCTTGTCCAGTTGTCATGTGTGGATGAGATGGGATGTTTACAACTACAATCAGTGCTCGAGCAGGCCTTGTTGCTGTGCATATAATCCAGTCTCAACATGCACACAGTGAATAACTATACATTGTTAATTATATACAATTTTGCTCCTCAAATATTCACCTTTCGACTCAAATGTTACCATCCCAACACAAACTTCATCCATCTGAAAGACAGGTGTGTGGGTCTAGATAAACCATTGTGGTGCATTGATACATGCGCTCATATCTACTGTAAATGTTTGTAAGCAAAGACATCTCTCGGCAGTTGAAAGTGTAAATGTTTCCATGAAGGTGTTGCCTGTGTGTTCTGAGTTTGATTATGAAGTATTTGTATGACCAGTGACTAATACTTAATGATCAGTGTTATAACCGATACTTGCAGAAGTCAGTGGTATCAGTGCCTTACGGTACGAGTAACCCAGTAATAATTGACATTGGCTGAAGTATTGGGAGTACGGCTGAAGTAGTGGGGTAGTTGTTGTTGCTATGATAATGGGGGTGGGGCATACAAAAGTTACAAAGTTGCACACTGATTGTCTGCCTTACTGGGCAGATATCACCAGAATCACACGACTCACATTACCTGCTTGACACGTTTAATCTCGTCTTGCTCAATATTGACACTCTGTACCTGTTGATGACATGAATGACCTCCTAGGGTGTGGACCAGGCACTGGTGGAGGGTGCTTGTTTTCCATTACATGAAATAATTAGTTTTGTAACAGATCATTTTTAAAAGCAGCACTTGGAACGTGTGTGGATTGGATGAATCAACATTCTTGTGGAACTGCTGATGTTATAAAAGTTTTTATATTCTTACTGAAAGCAATTCTTTGTATTCTGTACATTCCTCAGTTGTGTGTTTGGCCACTGGTACTTTTGTCTTGCAAATCTATGCATAACTTAGTTGTTATCTGCTCAACAAAAACACCAACAAACAATACATAAATTTATATTTGCAAATCAGTCGCTGCCACATGGGTGGGCAATTATGCAGCCTAACTGTGGTAACATTCGTGGATGTACAGTGAACCATGGAGTGACGGTTGACTTTAAACACAGTGAACTTGTCTTGGTCGGCTCTATGGTTGGTTTCCAAGGATTTAGATGCAGTAGAAATTGTCTTGTTGCTATGACAACGATGCCACTGCTTCCTCCCAGTGTGGGTGTGTGGCAGTGTAAAGATAGAAGGGATAGAAGCAACTTCCTCCCAGTGTCGGTCTGTGGCAGTGTAGCAATAGAAGGGATAGAAGCAACTTCCTCGCTGTGTCGGTTTGGCAGTGTAGCCATAGAAGGGATAGAAGCAACTTCCTCCCAGTGTGGGTCTGTTGCAGTTTAGGGATAGAAGCGATAGAAGCAGCTTCCTCCCACGTGCGAAGGTTGTACAGGTTTGCCCCGAATGACCCCATCCACAGCTTACATGACCTGGTAAAATAATATTAGGATTTAATCAATTTGTGGTCGGATTTAATCAGGCACAGCCCAGTGAGGCCCCCACTGCCTGCCTGTGTGCCTCTGTCACTGTCCCAGGGCACTGGTGCAGGTTGTGGGGGAGGTTTCATTTGTAGTGCAAACATCACCCACCACCAGCTTGTTGTGGAGTGAATGACTCTGGACCGGATGACCACTGGTCAAGAAGTCGTCCAGGTGAAGAGGTCACCCTGGTCAAGATGTCACTAAGCCATATTTCTTCTCACCAGATAAAGGCGTGGTGGTTGTGGTCAACACTGCTGATCACTGTTAATGTCTGTCCAGTGTAATGGAGACTGTGGACCCTGGGCTGTGTGTGTGGACTGTGACATCACCGCTGAGCTGACATTCTTCAAATACCACAGCTGTCAGCTGCCCTGGTGTTCAGGGTTCATCTTCCCTTGCCTTATTTCGTTTCCAAGTCTACAAAAAGAAAAAACTGCTGTACCCGCAAAGGCATGCCGTTTCGTTTGTGAAATGTTTTGTTTTATTTGTAGTTTTAAAATCATCCCATGCAGGAAATAGTTCAAAAACTGGAATTTCTAAGTGAACCCTAGAGGATATGATTACGTTTTCTGCAAGCCTTTATGTTGTGTAACATTTTGCCAGCCCAAATATGTTGTGGTTGACATGTGGGTGTTAACATATAAGGCAGTCAAGAGGTGTGTTGTGACCTGAAATATGCTACAAACATACTTGTTACACCCATTTTCAAAGCATAATAGACAATGTACATGATTTCTGATCGACTGAATGAATTAAATAGTTTAAAAACACATCAAATATATGTAAACATATTACATTTTATTTTAAAGTTATTATTAAAAATCTTAATTTAGTCTGCTGGTCATTTCATCAAGTGTACAAAAGAATATTGTACGTGTCATGTGACCTGTTGTACTATTGGGGTGTGCTTACTCATTACATTTATTTCAAATTGGATGAATACATCTGAAATTAGATGGAAAAAAATTGAATTGACATGACACCAATAAGAAATTTGTTGGATTTAATTCCAACATGAAAAATACATTTGTCAGTGCACACACAATTGTTCATGGTTATCTTTGGAATAAATCAACTGCTAAAGTTATTACCCTCTTTGTGCATTGAAGCACGATACCAAGTAGTATTGGATTCAATGAACCATGAATAGAACATCTTAAATTATACTAGAGTGCAATGAACGTTGTCAAACTCCAGGGGTATTCATTGTGTTTTATGACGTAGACACAATAGCGTACAGAACGACTGCAATGCATGTGCATAAGTAAAGAAATATAAAGATCTTAGTGTAGTTTGAGTACCCTGGGAGGCCATGACTTAGGTTGTGATCATGTCATCTTGATAGTCGCAAAAGGACATTGAAAGAAAATCATGACATTGTCATTTTACGTTGTCTTATTTAATAACACATGTACACAATTACTTGTTATTTTAATACACTACAGCACTAAGGCAATTTTATTTCATAATTGAGCTATAGGTAATCAGTTGAAGATTGTATCATATAATTTTGGGGTCAATAAACCCTTCCAGTTCTGATTCACACCACTGTAACTGTGATTTCTGGAAAGGTCCACCAGCCTTGCGTTCTTTAGTTACCCCACCCCACCGTACCCTACCCCTCTCCACCATCTACCTCTCAGTAGCTCAGGTAGCATCATTGAGAGCCAAGTGTTGGTTGAAGGAGCTCCTTGGATGTTCCAGTTGTGCTGTGACCTTTCCGCCATTAGGCTGGTACAGTGACCAGAGAACAGACACAGTGTAGGTCAGTCCTAGGGGAGCATGCATTATGTATCAGTGATGCCTGGATGCTGCTCAGTGGCAGACAGTTGGTTTTACAGGCTGCTCCCCTGCGTCTACAAATGGGACCAGCTCTTTGGCTGTTATTCGGATCGGACGGAATGGATGTTCCGTGTTACCAGGGACTGGTCATTATTTGCAGATGTTCGTGCTGTGTCCGAGACAGTGGTTCAGGTTGTCTTGTAATGTACCAAGTTGCAGCGTGTCATGTTAGTGATCTGCGGGAGAATTTGTTGTGAAATCATACAATTGTTTACAAATGAAGATAGTCGTGAGAAATGTTCCCTGTGAGTGTGTTATAAAACACATCATGTCTTCGCATACATGGATCCGTCCCACAGTGACCTGTCGACTGGGCAGTCATCAGAACGGTTCATCTCTCACTAACATAACCATTATAGATCTCCAATTTATCTGTATACTTTGCGGTTCAAAACAATTTCTTTCAAATTATAGAAAAAAAGATAGAGTAAATGTGTGTGTTGAACATTTTATCTTTCAAATTACAATAAAACAATACAAGAATGAGTAATGCCAACCGGTGTCAGGGTTACCATCACTTCTTCAATTATGTGGTTTTGTCAGATGGCAGATAAGATTAGTGTTCGTAAATCATACTGTCTGGACAATAGGTGCACATTTACCCTACCATGTTAAAATCATTCGCACATTGTTTGGACGTGAATGAATGAACTCTCCCCTAGTGCTGCTGTGGCCAGCCATAGAGCCAGAAGATGGGCCATGGGCGGTGAAGCGCGAAATGACTGAATAATATTCATTTCGGGACGCATAAAATCTGCACCAGAGTTTGCCTGAGAGTAAGAGTGTCTGTAGATGGCTATTTGTGTGTGTTTAGTCACGCTGTCATTTTTTTTAACGTTTCTGCTGAAAACATTGTTGTTTCGTCAAACATTATCACACGTCATTACTGACACAATTACACTGTCTGTTCTCTTTAGTTTAGTTCTTTAAATTGTTCACATTTGACAAGAATAAAGGAGTTTGTTATATGATGTATATTTCTGTTAGTCTTTGGAAAATAAAAAAATTTAATTATGCACAACTGGTCATGTTATGACAGTTGCTGCAAGCACAAGTAAATGTACCCTGTGTGTGTGTGTGCTGGCACAGGTTTTGCCAATGGTATTGGTGACCGCAGTGTAATGTCAATTCTGTATTATAAAATAGTTTTTTCTCTGTGACAGTGAGTGCGTGTGTGTGTGCATGCGCACGCGCGCGCACGCGTGAATGTGTTGTGTGTGCGTGCGTGTGTGTGCTTGTACACCTCCCATATGTACATGATGCGTGACATGATTTGGGGCTTCCAAAAAGGCAGACTTATGCAACTCTGTGAATATCTGCATGTACTCGGAAACAAAATGCAGGTCTGTCCCCAGTAGTTGTGGTTCCCTCCCTGTTTAGCCAGTGCAGATCCTCCATCCCTGCACTGGATGAATGCAGCCTCCCTCCCTCCTAGTGTAGGTTGTCACAACCTGGGCTGAGGGGGATGGGCATGTACTCATTAGAAACAAGTCAAGTAGACCCGAATTAGCTGCCTACAGTAGTTTGGCACTGGTAGGATAGACCGAGAGTACAAAGTCTGGTTGGTTGTATCTACAAAGTGTGGTTGGTTGTATCTACAAAGTGTGGTTGGTTGTATCTACAAAGTCTGGTTGGTTGTATCTACAAAGTCTGGTTGGTTGTATCTACAAAGTCTGGTTGGTTGTATCTACAAAGTCTGGTTGGTTGTATCTACAAAGTCTGGTTGGTTGTATCTACAAAGTCTGGTTGGTTGTATCTACAAAGTCTGGTTGGTTGTATCTACAAAGTCTGGTTGGTTGTATCTACAAAGTCTGGTTGGTTGTATCTACAAAGTCTGGTTGGTTGTATCTACAAAGTCTGGTTGGTTGTATCTACAAAGTCTGGTTGGTTGTATCATAAACAGTGTTCATTGAAATCATGAACATCAGGACTGTATGAAAATAAATTTAACAAGTAAACTCATTTGGCGTTTGCCTGTGTCATTAATGTGATGATGGTTTTGTTGTAGTAACTGTCAAAGTGTCAATCGTCTCTTTAAAGTCGCCACAGAAATATGCCCACCTCAGTTACAGTCTTACTGTCACGCTCCCAAAGTTGACTAATAAGGCCACCTTGGTATTGAGGTCACATTTGTCCTCATCCTGAGGGTGTCCTTAATAGTAAGGTTTCATATTTTCAGTAAGCATTTGATTTTGCAAGCCTCATGTCATGTCATGTCATGTCATGTCATGTCATGTCATGTCATGTCATGTCATGTCATGTCATGTCATGTCATGTCATGTCATGTCATGTCATGTCATGTCATGTCATGTCATGTCATGTCATGTCATGTCATGTCATGTCATGTCATGTCATGTCATGTCATGTCATGTCATGTCATGTCATGTCATGTCATGTCATGTCATGTCATGTCATGTCATGTCATGTCATGTCATGTCATGTCATGTCATGTCATGAAATGCCGCACTGGTCTGGTCTGTCAACTGGACAAGTCCACTAGAGGGTGAATGTTCTGGGTAGGGTAGAACTGGTGTCTGTCTACCCATTAGGGGCAGTGGAGGGTGGATTAGGGTGTAATTGAGTTGACACCATTTGTTTGATGTGTCCCAGGGGGAACAAGTCCTGGTCATGTGTAGTGCATGCTGTCTGGGCTGTGGGGTGGGGGTGGTGTGCTGCATTGTGGGTAACACCCATTTGGTATGTCAACAGTGACAGCTGTTTGGTGTCACTGAAAGGCGTATGTGGAAGGACATGTTAATAGATGTTAACTGTCCACTCAACTTGATGTGACAAGCAGGTGTCTAAGACAGTTACTGTCCTTATCTGTCACTAGGTATAGTGGTCTGCATGTCTCATTTCCTTTATAGTGTGTGTGTGGGGGGGGGGGTCCAGATCAGTTTGTAGCTTTCATTATTAACACCAACTACATCCCTCTGTGTTATGCATTGGCCGTCTTTTCATAGTCCTTTCCGCAAAGATAGCAATAATAATGGTCTAATAATAATCTTTATGTTGGCCTCCTCATTTTCTGTGATTAGAGCTGGATTTCTCTAGTTTTCCTTTCCTAGTCTTAAAGTGGTCGGTCGACACAGCAAAAGCTAACATCAACATTTAACCAATTCTGCATCCGCAGTATAATCAACACCTCATGATTCAGATAGACTGGCCTCATGCGTTTGATTGTCGGTTCTGCATAATTGATTGCGGTGAAATATTAATGTTGTCTTGTGAACTGTGCTACTTACTAGGAAGACAAAGATGCTAGTTGCAGATGTGAGCTCAACGATGTTGGGAGCTTGATTCATATGAAACAAATACTGGTGTCATCTCAGTTTTCTGCTGTCTCTATCCATCATGGACCTATTTCTAAACTACCCGGTTTATAAGTTCAGTTTGAAACATGCATTCAACACTTCTATCTCATGTCTATGCCAGGGGAAGTAAAAGATCCCACACAGGGGGTAAATGTGTAACCTGTAGTGGACTCGCTAATTCTAAAGAAGGACAACTCTAAAAACCAATGACAATAATGGTCAGCAAGTTGACCGAGGTCATTTAATGGAAGAAGAAGATACAGACATCCAGGTAAATAATTATTATGGCACAAATAATGAAAACCATGTTATAGGCAGGTGATGGGAACCAGTCAACCGTGACTGGCACCAGTCAATCGAGGTGAAATAAACCATAACCGATTGAATAGAAAGCCACAGATTGGTGTGGAAACTGGAAATCCATTGAAGCCGCCTCATACTTGTAACTGGTGCTCACAAACAGTGTCCCCAGGGTGGTATGTTGACAGGGCGGGTGGGTAAACCTGAGGGTAAACATGAGGGCCTTATGGAGTCAAGTGGGGCTTGTGAGACATGTCAAGGGGAACATGTGCCCTGTGTCTGCCATTTCCTGTCAGTCTCCCACCCACAGGTCCAATTGTCACCTGATGTCTCAGAGTCAACTGATTGTCCTCAGCTGTCACATGGGGTGGGGAAAGGGGATAGAGGGAGACAGCTCTGAAGTGCCACCCATTATACTTACAGCTGCCAAAGGCCTACCATCTACAAAAGTAAATATTTGACAGGATTTGCTTGTGTACTCTGTAGCTGGTCCATGATGCTGTGATGTAGAACTTCTGGTGTATTGGTTTATATTAATGAGTTCAGTTCCATGGTGATTTAGTGTGTTAGTCATCCTAATAATACAACATTTAAGTAATAACAGTAAAGTTTTATTTGCTATTTTCAACATGCTATGTATATTTCGTGTCAGATAGATATATAAATATATGAGTGTAGTGTAATACAAAATACCAGTCTGAATTATCTGGAGCAAAATGATATGTAAATTGAGAGCATGTAAAACAAAGAATTGTTTTATGTAAAAGTAGGAGTATAAAGTGCACATAGCAATTATTATGATATATATATATATATAATACACCATCAGGTTAATCAAGGCTGGTATAATCTATTTCTAGTAAACAATTTTAACTTTTGTAAGGGAATTTAGAAATAACTAAAACAAATTAAACCACTTATTTTTGTACTGCAACTGAAATGTCATTTGGTAATAGATTCAAATGGATTCATGTTCAAACTCTGTGTTTGAAGTCTGTTTAAACAAATGGATATGAAATGATTTATCAATACAAATACTTTAACATTTTGTTACAACACAACAGTGCTGAGAGAGAATATAAAGCTAAGTTCTTATATAGCGCAGTATCCAGTCCTTAAGACTGTTCAAAGTGCTTTATGCTTCACTTCCCTGACAGACCTGTTCAATCAAACACCATCTCAACTTCTTTGGGAAGCATCCAGCCATATGCTACAATTAATGTGCAAAGGCTGCTCGTACACATATCCACAACTGTCTATAGCCAGGTACTAATTTATACAGCTGGGTGAACTGGAGCAAAGTAGAATGAAACAACTTGCCGCCGAAGGTTTTAACACTGCAGCACAGGATTCGAACCCAAGTTCTCTTCATCGAAAGTGAAGCTGTACCCCTGAGCCACTGCGCTCTACAGAGTGCTTAGAGTGTGACATTGTTGGGTGTTGAAGTGTGCGAATGTGTCATCAAGAGTGTTTGAATCTCCAGTGGTGAGTCAGATGTTTTGGGAAGTAAGTCCTGGCAAACACTTCAACAATTGATGTTGTTCAGTCAGTCATGTCCTGTTTACTGCATGTACAATTCAGGCAAAAAGACATGCATGCAATGAGACTATTTGTGTTGATGATGACTGCACTGAATATATATATATATATATATATATATATATATATATATATATATATATATATATGGGTCATTCCATTTGAAATCAACCATTGGTAAAATATTACCAAACATATGACACGTGCGTGAAATATATGCAGCTGTTGTTGACACAACAGCACATAGGCGTGTGTGTGCGTGCGTGCATGTCGTTACGTGCTGTGCATGCGTGTGTGTGGCCAGTCCCGTCGTAGTAGGCAGCCGTAGATTACCCGTGATCCGTCTGAGTCCCATCAGTGCAGTACTCTTGATTCATGCTGCATCCATATTTACATAATGAAAATGATCGGGGGAATTCTGACTTCTCTGTCTGGCTTGCTGCACTGTTTGCACATGTAGACACACACTGTTTACTTGGTAGAAACATGTCCTTTTGATATAATGTTTCAACAAAATTGTGTCGAAATTTTCGGTGCGGATAATGAGCGCTGCGTCAGTTCTGTCACTTGGCATAGCTGGTGTATATCGGAAACAGTTCAGGGTCGATTGTAATGCAAATGTAGTGCAGTTTTAAGAGATATTTGAATTGGGAAATATAAATGAATAGTGAACAACACACAACATTTACTAGTTGGCTGCAGTTGCAAAGTTGTTTTATAAGAAAGGCAGGTTTTTCCAGGTCTTGTCATGAGTTAAATACTTGGATCGTGGTTATTTAGTGTCCGTAGTTGCAAGGACAATACATGTATTTAGGAGACAGTGCTGTGAACATTGTGATATTTAAATAATGAACAGTCCAAGTTCACCTCCAACACCTCTATTCTTTATATTCTTAAAAAGGCACAGTCATATCCTGGGGGTTCCTTATTTACCAGACCCCCAGAAGTCACATATATAGCAGTGTACACGTGTACAGGGAATGGTAACCAAATAAGACATCATTTCTGAAGATGGTTCACCATAACTGACCACATTGATTGCTGTAGTTCACTGAATGTTACAACTGGATTTGGTTTAACAGTTCATTGAATTTATGGCCTCGGCTCGGTGAATGTGACAACATTTATGGACAGGATTAGCTGAATGTTTTTTAATCCATTGGCCTAATTTTTCTCCATGATTAACTGAACATGACTAAATTTGATGAGGGGCCCATTTCATTGATGTTGTTAAGACCTCTTAAACCAGATTTTGTAATTTATAATCTATGTTGATCCTTAGCAGTGATCTTGACCACCTGGAAATGGTCAACACCACGATGCAGCATCACAACATTGGCCCGGTATATGTTGGAAATAGTATCTTCAGTAATATGGCAAGATATTTGCATTTTGAAAAAAAACATAACATTTTACATTGGCTTTTGTTTAAAGATGAATTTTCCTTAAGAGTTTTTTATCTTAGTGAAACGGTCCCCGGATCTTTGGCCACGGTTCACTGAACTCAACCCTTTGTCTGCTCCAGGCCCGCATCAACCAGGAGCTGGAGCACTTCCTCATCGTGCCGTACGGCATGCTCTACCACGAGGTGACCGCGTCCAGCCTCCTCAAGGTGGACATGCAGGGCGAGGTGATCGACGCGGGCACCACCAACCTCGGCATCAACAAGGCCGGCTTCGGCCTCCACGCGGCCATCCATGCCGCCAGGCCCGACATACGGTGCATCCTTCATCTACAGGCCTCGGCTGCCATCGCCGTAAGTTCGTCTGTAGCAGGGCTTTATGCAGGAGAAAATTATTGCCAGTCACACATGTTTTGGTGGACACATGGATGTTAGCTATTAAGCCAGTTTACAAACTTTCGGATTTGCCTGATGACCTGAAATGGACCAAAAACACACACATAACACCATTTACACCCACTTTCAAGGCATAGCTAACAATATCTATCGTTTTGGAAGACCTTTTTTTGCTCCTTCATTTTTTTACCCGTCCACCCATATTTCTGCCCGTCCATATTCGTTTTTACCCGTCCAAATGACAGGTGGACGGGTCTCTACATAAAGATATGACTCCTTACCTGAAGTGTCAACTCCAGGATATGTTTAGCAACTACCAGTCATGAAAATAATATTTTTTGTGACGTAGCAGTTGTACATGTTTGTCATGCAGTGTAGCTTGCTGTTGTACGTGTCTGTCATGCAGTGTGGCGTGCTGTTGTACATATCTGTCATGCAGTGTGGCGTGCTGTTGTACGTATCTGTCATGCAGTGTGGTGTGCTGTTGTACATATCTGTCATGCAGTGTGGCGTGCTGTTGTACATATCTGTCATGCAGTGTGGCGTGCTGTTGTACGTGTCTGTCATGCAGTGTGGCGTGCTGTTGTACATATCTGTCATGCAGTGTGGCGTGCTGTTGTACGTATCTGTCATGCAGTGTGGTGTGCTGTTGTACATATCTGTCATGCAGTGTGGCGTGCTGTTGTACATATCTGTCATGCAGTGTGGCGTGTTGTTGTACATATCTGTCATGCAGTGTGGCGTGCTGTTGTACATATCTGTCATGCAGTGTGGCGTGTTGTTGTACGTGTCTGTCATGCAGTGTGGCGTGTTGTTGTACATATCTGTCATGCAGTGTGGCGTGCTGTTATACATATCTGTCATGCAGTGTGGCGTGCTGTTGTACATATATGTCATGCAGTGTGGCGTGTTGTTGTACGTGTCTGTCATGCAGTGTGGCGTGCTGTTGTACATATCTGTCATGCAGTGTGGCGTGTTGTTGTACGTGTCTGTCATGCAGTGTGGCGTGCTGTTGTAGGTGTCTGTCATGCAGTGTGGCGTGCTGTTGTACATATCTGTCATGCAGTGTGGCGTGTTGTTGTACGTGTCTGTCATGCAGTGTGGCGTGCTGTTGTAGGTGTCTGTCATGCAGTGTGGCGTGCTGTTGTACATATCTGTCATGCAGTGTGGCGTGTTGTTGTACGTGTCTGTCATGCAGTGTGGCGTGCTGTTGTACATATCTGTCATGCAGTGTGGTGTGCTGTTGTACATGTCTGTCATGCAGTGTGGTGTGTTGTTGTAGGTGTCGGCCATGCAGTGTGGCGTGCTGTTGTACATATCTGTCATGCAGTGTGGTGTGCTGTTGTACATGTCTGTCATGCAGTGTGGTGTGCTGTTGTAGGTGTCTGTCACGCAGTGTGGTGTGCTGTTGTACATGTCTGTCATGCAGTGTGGTGTGCTGTGCTGTGCTGTTGTAGGTGTCGGCCATGCAGTGTGGTGTGCTGTTGTACATGTCTGTCATGCAGTGTGGTGTGCTGTTGTACATGTCTGTCATGCAGTGTGGTGTGTTGTTGTAGGTGTCTGTCATGCAATGTGGTGTGCTGTTGTACATGTCTGTCATGCAGTGTGGTGTGCTGTTGTATGTGTCTGTCATGCAGTGTGGTGTGCTGTTGTATGTGTCTGTCATGCAGTGTGGTGTGCTGTTGTACGTGTCTGTCATGCAGTGTGGCGTGCTGTTGTACATATCTGTCATGCAGTGTGGTGTGTTGTTGTAGGTGTCGGCCATGCAGTGTGGCGTGCTGTTGTACATATCTGTCATGCAGTGTGGTGTGTTGTTGTAGGTGTCGGCCATGCAGTGTGGCGTGCTGCCGCTGTGTCCGGAGTCCATCATGATGGGAGACGTGAGTTACTACTCGGAGTACAGCGGGCTCCTGGACGACCAGGAGAAGAAAGACAAACTCACACGAGCGCTCGGTCCTAATAACAAGGTGCGCAGCACGGCCACATTGACAGTCGAAATATTGGAAACTCTGTTTGGTTCCTTTAACCCATTTTATCCGGAATACGATTCTAGTCGTAGTTACCCTTTTTATCCGGAATACGATTCTGGTCGTAGTTTGCACTTGGCACGGCTTCCCCGCACTCTGACGTTTTGGAATCCCATTGGCTGGTTAACACCGAATGACGTCAGTATATCGGGATCACTAGGAAACCCATATTTTTCAACCAATCAGTGCCGTTCTTTGGGTATTTGCCGTCCAAAGTCGGCACCCCCAAGCCAAAGTGAAATCAAAGATGGCGTCGAGTCGCAAAGATCGTTAAATGTTGACGTATTTCGAAGGATAACTCCATTAATTTACTTCATACTGTTGATGACAAGAAGGCAGACACATGGATAGCCGATATAAGATGGACAGTTATGATATTTGATGCGATATTTGTCCGTGAAGACATACTTTGAAGCCATCGAAGTGGGGTCGACCGACAACGGCATTCATTTTCGCTCACCGCGCATCACGGCCACGCCGGTTTTTTTGGCGCCAAACAAAGTTAAGATTATTTCCAACGATGGTAACTATTTCATCAATAAAGTGACGTTGAAATGTTGACCAACGTTGTTACTTTAGAGTACTTATTTATTAGTTATAAGAAATAAGCCACAAAATTATACATCGTTGACAGAAAATATTTCACAAATTTGCATAATTCCGCTCAGCGGCGCCACACGTTGGCGATTCAATCGACTGACATGGGGGTTATTACAAACAATTTTACATTATGAGATTATTATCCAAGATATGTGGACAAGTTGTATACCTTTGTTTTCAGCAGAGAGTAATGCATAAAATAAACTCAACTTGCTCATTGACATGTTGTCTCCTTCTTGGCGAAAATGTCAGGTGAAAAGTAATGTGACAACCCTCAACATAGGTTTGAATTTATTGGGCATGTTTTGTCATATGCCACATAAAATATATATGATAAAACTATGAGTTTGTCAATGCGACTTGATAGTTTATTTTATCTACTTTCTAAAGGTATATCACATTTAAAAATTGATTGAGAAATAATAAAGTCATGTCCATTTTAAATGAAGGCCTGTCATTTTTTAATGCTGACAGATTGATTTGAGGAAATGATCAGGAACTGGCTGCAACTCGTCTGCACTAGCTTCAGGATAAAATGGGTTAAATGCACTTATGTCTTAACACGTTACTGACCAGCATAGCATACATTAGAAAATCATGGAGACTTGTTAGACGGCAACATGCATGTTGAATATTTACTGCCTGCCAATCTGTGTTTAGTTATTTTATTAAGCTTGGAACAGCAATGTTTGCATTTCGGAATAATCCACAAGTTCAACAAATTTATTGGCAATAATACCGAGGCGACTGCAATAACCCTCTGATGTTTAACGTTTGCACGTTCTAAACAGTAGACTTCCCGTAACAAATTACTACCGGGCGAGTTGTGAGCACTAGAGCTGGTGTCATCCCTGTTACTGTGTGTCACGTGTCACTGACCAGTGCCCTCTTGCAGGTGTTGGTGCTCAAGAACTTTGGTATAGTTTGCTGTGGTGTGTCCGTGGAGGAGGCCTACTGCCACGCGTCCAGCTGCATGTCAGCCTGCGAAGCCCAGGTGAGGTTCTGGGTCCCACGCCCTCGGGGGTAGATGGTGGTCACGTCTGCCATGTGAGGGTAGATTACACTGCTACACTCGAAAGAGTGGATAATTTCTATAGACTTAGTGATAGTTAGTGTTGGATTTACATACACTAATGTGTTGGAAAACGTACAGCAAAAACTGGCACTCGAGACGTTTATTAGTTACTTCATCACTCACTTAGTTGTATGTTCAGTTCTCGTACACTGTGAATTGTCCCACATCTGGAAAACATGCCAGACACCAAAAAGGTTAATGTAATTTTTGGGTGTTAATGCTATGGCCGCGAGACTTTGTCCATGTGCACAGATAACCTGTCTACATGCACAGATAACCTCTCTACATGCACAGATAACCTGTCCACATGCACAGATAACCTGTCCGCGTTCACAGATAACCTGTCCACCTTGACAGATAACCTGTCCACAGTCACAGATAACCTGTCCACAGTCACATATAACCTGTCCTAATTCACAGATAACCTGTCCACATTCACAGATAACCTGTCCACATTCACAGATAACCTGTCCACATTCACAGATAACCTGTCCACATTCACAGATAACCTGTCCACATGCACAGATAACCTGTCCACATTCACAGATAACCTGTCCACATTCACAGATAACCTGTCCACATTCACAGATAACCTGTCCACATGCACAGATAACCTGTCCACATTCACAGATAAACTGTCCACATTCACAGATAACCTGTCCACATTCACAGATAACCTGTCCACATTCACAGATAACCTGTCCACATTCACAGATAACCTGTCCACATTCACAGATAACCTGTCCACATGCACAGATAACCTGTCCACATTCACAGATAACCTGTCCACATGCACAGATAACATGTCCACGTTCACAGATAACCTGTCCACGTGCACAGATAACCTGTTCACGTTCACAGATAACCTGTTCACATTCACAGATAACCTGTCCACATTCACAGATAACCTGCCCACATTCACAGATAACCTGTCCATGTGCACAGATAACCTGTCCACATTCACAGATAACCTGCCCACATTCACAGATAACCTGTCTACGTACACAGATAACCTGTTCACGTTCACAGATAACCTGTTCACATTCACAGATAACCTGTCCACATTCACAGATAACCTGCCCACATTCACAGATAACCTGCCCACATTCACAGATAACCTGTCCACGTGCACAGATAACCTGTTCACATTCACAGATAACCTGTCCACGTACACAGATAACCTGTCTACGTACACAGATAACCTGTCCACATTCACAGATAGCCTGTCTACGTACACAGATAACCTGTCCACATTCACAGATAACCTGTCTACGTACACAGATAACCTGTCCACATGGACAGATATTTACAAATGCGCTGCATAGCAAGGTTAGTGTTTATGATAAGATGATTAAGATAATTTATTTAAAAAATTCATGTTACATTAAATAATAAGATTTAGAATATAAAAAGGATTTCAAGGATGAAAGCTAATTTGGGTGAGGTTGCTTACTTGGTCGGATTACATGACAGTCGCAATATACAAAGAAGCCGCCAGCCCTTGCTGCCAGTTTTGTGAATTTGTATTCAACAGATATTGCAGTAACGAGCAAATCTTAAATTATGCAACGTGAAGAAAGGTGAGTTAAAAAATTTGAACTTGCAATTTCCCCTCGAAATCTGTATAGATCTTTATAGTTTTAATAGGGAGTTCTAACGACGTATTGTTGTAGGTGCTGACAGTACCAGTTGGGATCGACAACATTGTGCAGCCGTCAGACGACACCAAGAGGATTGCGTTCGAGCTGGCAGCACTACCGCCACCTAGTGAGGAGGGCAAGAGGAAGTGGCGTCGCGGCGAGATGGAGTTTGAGGCCCTAATGAGACACCTCGACAACGCCGTGAGTAGCATTTATTTAGGAGTAAACAAGTTTATAAAGTTGGTGACAGACAGATCTGTGAAAACATTGAAACAGTTATTATATATTTGTGACGTGAATTGCACTGAAGGGTTGTTCATAATTGTCAACATCCACTTTGTACAATTTTGTAGTTGTCAACAAATATGAATAATTTCGTGTATACACAAGTTGAGAGAATTCGGCCGAAATTCAGTGAACAAGGCTGCTGAAGCTGTCTAGTTGTTACAACAAAATTTTTGCAATGCGTTTTGTGTTTTCTACAATTATCCTAAATTGTGTACTGTTCCTCTGTCAATCAATATGTTGTATTGAATCTTTCACTGGTTCATTATAACACCAATTTGATTATACTTCATTCTGCTGTACAAACAAGTACTCAGATTTCTAACAGAAAAGAAGCTGGACACAGCAATGTTAAGTACGAGTTCACCTAACCGTTTGTTACGTATTGTGCCACCAGGGTTTCCGAACCGGACACATTTACCGAGAGCCTCTTTACAAGAAGGACCAGAGGAGAGACCGAATCAACAGCGAGGTTGAAATACCGCCAGCGTCCTCATCCTTCTCAGACATGTTTGACGACGACGGCAAGCTGTTGTAAGTCTTGCCTCTTACACTGACGCATTAGTAATCTTTTCAACATAATATTTGTATTCCTAGATGCTCGACTCACCATGTAAAATGTAGCTGACCACAAACGTTTTAATGACATGACAAGGAAAACAAAAATGTTGTCCCTCTGCAAAGATGCAGGTATGAGGAAAAATGTAATGTTTGCTGAGCTGATATCTTGCAGTCAACATACTGGAAATATTGATCTCATGGTGACCTGAAGAACTTGTTTAACAGCGTAATTGTAACATTCCCACCATGAAGGAAACAATTCAGCTAACAGCCTGTTAATATGTTACCTCAGAACCTGACTCTAGGCTCCACTGGACAGGCGTTGTCTATTCATCTGCTACGAATCTTAAAATCCACACTAACCTTAATGCTGATACATCAGGTGCCATCCACTGGATAATTAAACTTTAGTGTCATTGTGATCTATCGTGTGTCTGTATGTAGTTGTGGTCTGTCGTGTGTCTATGTAGTTGTGGTCTGTCGTGTGTCTGTGTAGTTGTGGTCTGTCGTGTGTCTGTGTGTAGTTGTGGTCTGTCGTGTGTCTGTGTAGTTGTGGTCTGTCGTGTGTCTGTGTGTAGTTGTGGTCTGTCGTGTGTCTGTGTGTAGTTGTGGTCTGTCGTGTGTCTGTGTAGTTGTGGTCTGTCGTGTGTCTGTGTGTAGTTGTGGTCTGTCGTGTTTCTGTGTGTAGTTGTGGTCTGTCGTGTGTCTGTGTGTAGTTGTGGTCTGTCGTGTGTCTGTGTGTAGTTGTGGTCTGTCGTGTGTCTGTGTGTAGTTGTGGTCTGTCGTGTGTCTGTGTGTAGTTGTGGTCTGTCGTGTGTCTGTGTGTAGTTGTGGTCTGTCGTGTGTCTGTGTGTAGTTGTGGTCTGTCGTGTGTCTGTGTGTAGTTGTGGTCTGTCGTGTGTCTGTGTGTAGTTGTGGTCTGTCGTGTGTCTGTGTGTAGTTGTGGTCTGTCGTGTGTCTGTATGTAGTTGGGGTCTGCCGTGTGTCTGTGTGTAGTTGTGGTCTGTCGTGTGTCTGTATGTAGTTGTGGTCTGTCGTGTGTCTGTGTGTAGTTGTGGTCTGTCGTGTGTCTATGTAGTTGTGGTCTGTCGTGTGTCTGTGTGTAGTTGTGGTCTGTCGTGTGTCTGTATGTAGTTGTGGTCTGCCGTGTGTCTGTATGTAGTTGTGGTCTGTCGTGTGTCTGTGTGTAGTTGTGGTCTGTCGTGTGTCTGTATGTAGTTGTGGTCTGCCGTGTGTCTGTATGTAGTTGTGGTCTGTCGTGTGTCTGTATGTAATTGTGGTCTGTCGTGTGTCTGTATGTAGTTGTGGTCTGTCGTGTGTCTGTATGTAGTTGTGGTCTGCCGTGTGTCTGTATGTAGTTGTCGTCTGTCGTGTCTGTAGGTCGCCGCTGAAGCAGCACCTGAAGAAACAACAGAAGTGTGACTGGCTGAACTCTCCCAACGCGTACAAGAGAGAGGAGTACGACGAGATCAACACTGCCACACCCAAGAAATACACACGGGTACGCAGCACCTGCTACAGACACCGGTCGTAATAGGGGTCCTGGCCCCCTGATACACCCCCCCCCCTTCTAGAGATGCCGCTCAATAGTAGTACAGCCCCCGTTTAGAGACATCGGTTGTAATAGTAGTACAGTCACAGTATAGAGACACTGGTCTTAATAGTAATACAGCCCCGCTTTTGAAACACCGGTCGTAATAGTAGTACAGCCCTTGTCTAGAGACACTGGTCTTAATAGTAATACAGCCCCGCTTTTGAAACACCGGTCGTAATAATAGTACAGCCCTTGTCTAGAGACACTGATCTTAATAGTAATAGAGCCCCGCTTTTCAGACAATTGTAATAGTAGTACAGGTCCCCCACCCAGAAACACCAGTAATAATAGTAGTTAGATAAATATGTAAAGTAGATTAATTTTACTTAAAATAATAAGTTAAATCAGTAAGTTTATTCAGTGAAATAAATTACTTGAAATAGAATACTAATTTGATTTGATATATTTATTGATACATAAATATTAAGATTATAAGAAGACTGGCAACATTTCAGACAAATTATAATTACTAACTTAGTTAAAAATGCATACTACAACTCACTTAAATGTCACTTCAGATAGCCTCGTGGTGTTGTACACACCATATGGACAAGACGTGTCTTAGCCAGTGTTGTCATGTGTCTTAGCCAGTGTTGTCATGTGTCTTAGCCAGTGTTGTCATGTGACTGTCACCTGTCCTTGCAGTGGGTGTCGGAGGGAGCAGGAGGCAACCCCATCAAGCTGGAGACCCCCAACATGTTCGCCCCCCAGGGAGCCAACCCCAAGGAGCTGACCGAGAAATTCAAAGAGGTACTGTGTCTAGAAACACGAGAATTTATAGGCAAAATAGGCAACAATTGTGATGTTTAATGTATGAACGAGGGCTTTCTGAATGATCAGTGAAATAGGCAACTGAATGATCAGTGAAATAGGCAACTGAATGATCAGTGAAATAGGCAACTGAATGATCTGTGAAATAGGCGACTAAATGATCAGTGAAATAGGCAACTGAATGATCAGCGAAATAGGCAACTGAATGATCTGTGAAATAGGTGACTAAATGATCAGTGAAATAGGCAACTGAATGATCAGCGAAATAGGCACCTGAATGATCAGTGAAATAGGCAACTGAATGAATGATCAGTGAAATAGGCAACTGAATGACTGATCAGTGAAATAGGCAACTGTGTTTTACAGAACGTGTCAAATCGCATACTGTTCTCTCTGTGTAGTAATGTCATTGTCATTACCACGCCTGTTTCTTGTGGGTCACAAGATGACATACAGTGACGGGTGACAAAATGACATGGTGACACAATGGCATCGTCATGGTAACGTTGATGTTATGTTGTAGATTCGCAAGGAGTATTACGAGGACAAGATATCGGCCGGGCCACAGTCAAAGATCCTGGACGGAGTGAGCTGGGATGAGGCACAGGCTGCCAAGGTATGTACCCCAGGAAGGGGTCTTCCGTGTTCCCCTCATCTTTCCTATACATCAGAGGGGCGGGGCACACGAATAACAATTGGTTGGGTTCTGGACAAGCCAAAGAACTTCCTTGTCCACCTGTCAGCAACAGTTAATTCTCTAGCTTGTTAAATGTTGTTAAAAAGCTGTCTCTCTGCCTAGAAGGAGATTGTTTGTCTGAGGAGGTTTATATTGTTGTGTTATCAAGAGGGGGTAGTGTGTGACATCAAGACGACAATTTGTGAAATCACAACTTTACTTCATGACATCAGGACAATAGTTCATCACATAAGGACGACAAATTTAGATTTCAAGGCATATTCATGACATCTAAGCAATAGTTTGTGACACCAGTACAATAGTTTATGACATCAAGGCAACAGTTGGTGACATTAGGGAACCGTTCCACGTAAGACTTGTGAACTTAGAAAGGCTGATTATGCTCTTTAATTCCTTAAGAATATACCTTACAGAAATTTACGTTTTACTAAGATTCATTATATTCAATGGTAGAAGTAGTGGCCAGCTTCTGTTGTATTTATAAGACATTTAAACCTGTGAACTAGTGACTAGTGTAGCGTTCTTCCTTTCATCCTGCCCTTTTCGGGACAGATGCGGGAACGTTTCAAGGTGAGTATTCCTCCCCCGGGACACATGTTGTGCTGCGCTGGGCATGAGCTGTGCATTGTGTGACTGGTTGAGTAACCCTAGGTGTCGCTTCCAAGTTACTTGTGTCGTTGTCGTGGTCGCTGCTTCTCGAGTCTGTTCAGTCTGTTCAGTGAGCTGACGTTCTGTTGACACTGCTTTGTATTTTGTGCATCGATCGTCTGTGCTTTTTCTCAGTGTCGATGTTTGCACTGTAGAGCAAGACTTGTGTGGCCGAGTGGATCGTATTCCTGTGGAGAAATAGTTGAAACAGATATAGACAGTTAATTTATCAAGTTAATTGTGGGGTCGTGTTCCTACACAGCAACTGTAAAAGTTCCCATATGTCGTGGTACGTCAGTCATTCAGTCGTCACCATTGTTATTTCATGCACACTGTTACGCTCAGATTATTAATGTCAATGTTGTCGTGTGACAGACTTGTCAGATTGTCAATGTCAGTGCTGCTTTGTGACACTCTAGCTCTCAGATTGTCAGTGTCAAACTGTCAATGTTGTTCTGTGACACGCACTCTAGCTCTCAGATTATCAGTGTCAATGTTATGTGACGCACACTCTAGCTCTCAGATTGTCAATGTTATGTGACGCACACTCTAGCTCTCAGATTGTCAATGTTATGTGGCACTCTAGCTCTCAGATTGTCAATGTTATGTGACACTCTAGCTCTTAGATTGTCAATGTTATGTGACACTCTAGATCTCAGATTGTCAATGTTATGTGACACTCTAGCTCTCAGATTGTCAGTGTCAATGTTATGTGACACACTCTAGCTCTCAGATTGTCAGTGTCAATGTTATGTGACACACAAACTAGCTCTCAGATTGTCAGTGTCAATGTTGTTCCGTGACACACTCTAGCTCTCAGATTGTCAATGTTATGTGACACACACTAGCTCTCAGATTGTCAGTGTCAATGTTGTTCCGTGACACATTCTAGCTCTCAGATTGTCAGTGTCAATGTTGTTCAGTGACACGCACTCTAGCTCTCAGATTGTCAATGTTATGTGACACAAACTAGCTCTCAGATTGTCAGTGTCAATGTTATGTGACACAGACTCTAGCTCTCAGATTGTCAAAATTATGTGACACAAACTAGCACTCAGATTGTCAGTGTCAATGTTATGTGACACAAACTAGCTCTCAGATTGTCAGTGTCAATGTTATGTGACACAGACTCTAGCTCTCAGATTGTCAAAATTATGTGACACAAACTAGCACTCAGATTGTCAGTGTCAATGTTATGTGACACAAACTAGCTCTCAGATTGTCAGTGTCAATGTTATGTGACACAGACTCTAGCTCTCAGATTGTCAAAATTATGTGACACAAACTAGCACTCAGATTGTCAGTGTCAATGTTATGTGACACAAACTAGCGCTCAGATTGTCAGTGTCAATCTTATGTGACACAAACTAGCGCTCAGATTTGTCCGTGTCAATGTCATGTGACACACTCAGATTGCTAATGTTGTGTGACATGCTCTCTCTCAGATTGTCTGTGTCATGTGACACACTCTAGTTCTCAGATTGTCTGTGTCATGTGACACACTCTAGTTCTCGGATTGTCTGTGTCATGTGACACACTCTAGTTCTCGGATTATCAGCCCTAGCTCACAGATTGTCAATGTTATGCAACATGCAATGTTATTCACAGACTGTCAGTGTCTGTGGTATTACCCTCAGATTGGTGACGTTTTAATTTGTATACTGTCGCTGAGGACAGCAAGTACCAAGTAATGTCTGTTTCATGTCAGACAATTTGTACAAAGCTAATTGTGTGCTTGTGCAATCCTTGGAATGTTTTATGCTTTTGTAGGTCCTGTTTTCTTCGTAATCATTTATAGAGTACACTTCGATTCCCATGTCCCGTAGTGTAGCCATGCAAGCGGCATTAGTTGTTTTCTTCCACTGTTTATTACAGCCAGTAATATCTGTAGTAATGATTGTACTAACGCATGTCTTGTCATTGAAGACTTGACACAGCTAGAGGTCAACAGGTCATCATTCGAAAGTCTTGCTCATGTAATACCAATTAATATGGAAACATAGGAAACTGTAGCTTAACAATTAGCTGACAAAAACGATAGAGTGAGCACATTGTCCGTCTCAAAAGTACATGTTCTTTGTAACGTGAAGATAACAGGTGAAGATAATATACAGCACTGATGGATGGTTCATCTCATTGCAAATTTGGATTGGGTATAATCAGTTAAGTGAACTGCCTGCAAATGATACGCACCTTAGGATGATTCTAGATAATATCACCCGTATGTTGATGTTGTTAGTGTGTTATGCCTTGTGTTGTTGTCAAGATAATATACAGTACTGATCGATGATTCAACTGAATGCAAATTTGGATTGGGTAGAATCAGTTAAGAGAACTTCCTGTAAATATATGCACCTTAGGATGATTCTAGATAACACCTTAGGATGATTCTAGATAACACCTTAGGATGATTCTAGATAACAGACACCCGTGTGTTGATGTTGTTGTCAGTGTGTCATGCCTCGTGTTGTTGTCACTGTGTCATGCCTTGTGTTCCAGGACGGTCAGTCGAGTGGCACCACTGACACCGTCGTCGTGGTTGGTGCCGCGTCGAAGGGAATCATTCAGAGAGATCACCAGCACGACGCCGTCGTCTACAAGCAGTACTACGCCTCGAACCCGTTCGACAGCATGACAGAGGCAGACGTAGAGCGGTACAAGGCCGAGGTGGAACGTCGCTCCAGAGGTAGGCTACAGAACTCTTGTTGTTCTCCTCTTGTTGTCCGTGTTGTCAGTGGTGAGGTTGGCCGTGGTTACTGTCTTCTCTTTGTCCTTTCTTTCCTCTCCTCACCTGTTTATCCCTGCGTTCTCTATCAACAGTCTCCTCCGACTCCTTCCATCTTTGCTGTTCTCCATTCTCCTCCTACTACATCAGATCACTCCTAACGCAGTCCTCCCATCGTATTCTCGGTCTTCCTTTCTCGCTATCTGATCCCTGCCAGTTTTTCATCTCCCATTCTTTCCACATGACCAGCCCATGTCAACCTACTCCTCACCAATTTCTTCTTAAAACTTTCCTTCACTCCAACCGCCACTTTCAGTTCACACACACACAACTTTAATAAATGACACATTGTAACTGAGTCTGATTAGAACACAGTATTTGTTTCAAGTTTGTTGATACTAATTATTTGGTACTGATGTAGTTGTTAGAATGTGTGATGCTTCAAAAATGTCTTTCATTTTGTGTGCATAATTTCAAATAACCTTTAAAATTAAAAAAAAAATTACTTCGATTTTATGATAGGCACCCACTTTATTTTATGTTCCATAACCATTATTAGTTGGTGGTGTGGGATTCTTCCAAACCCATATTGTGTTACATACTCATTGATTTCAATGCCTGTGTAGTTATGTTGAGTGAGGGTATGTTTATACTGTGATTTCAGATTTAGTAACCACACTTACATTTTTTGTTTTTATATTCCCCAGCTCTAGATAAAGAATTAATTTAAACTGTGACCAATAAACCAAAGAGTAACATTGCCTCGAAACGGAGTAAATGGATATAGTGCTTTTTGCTGTGAAAGAAAGAAAGAAATACATTCTGTTGCCGTGAAACTTATTGGGCTATGTAAGAAACACATTCTGTGTAGCAGGCTTCCTCACACCTTGTGACAATTGACAGGTGAACTGCCCCAGGAGGGAGACATGATTGTGCCGGGGCCTGACGGCCGTCTCATCTCCACCCAGGAGCGCCTGGAGCACGTCCGACAGAACCAGTCTGGCGATGATGGTAGGTGGCAGCACTGTGCACAGTGTAAATGGCGACGAGCGAAACCGGGAAATTTTTCCGTCGGTTATGAGTAGATTGTCACGTGTGTGTCTGTGTGCATTGTGTTCATCGTTGCTTGGGCATGGACCGAGTAGGTGTCTGTAGTGCATCGTGCTAGTGCTCTAAGGTCTCTAGTGCATCGTGCTAGTGCTCTAAGGTCTCTAGTGCTTCATTGTAGGTGAGACAGATCTACGATTCTGGCATGATTCCATGTGTTATTGCTATCCAAAACAGGTTGTCAAGTTTTGGTAGGGGTGTACCTACTTGTCGCAAAGTGTGTCCCATCAGACAAGCGAAAGTTTGTTTCGAACTGCCATATGTGGTTACTATGCATGCTTTACTGCTTTAAAAAAAAAAACACTCCTGATGTGTCATGTAGATATGTAGTACACATAGGTGTGTAACACAGTAAGCCAATCAGGGGAACGCTATCAACCACACCCCACGTTAGGTGACGTTTGTTTATAAATAGGCCTCTGTGCTTAGCGCTGCTGTTGGCTAAAGTTGCTGTCAGTGGGGAATTCCTCTAACAGGTTCAGTGGACATTCTGAGCTTTCCCGTAGTACCAGACATGTCCACACAGAGGCTGTGTCATGCTATACATAATAGCCTGCCGTGTCATGCTGTAGCCTGCTGTGGGTGTCATGACGCTGGTGACTTAGAAAGTTTCACATGTTCCTGCCAGCGGCAGTAGTTAGTTGTGTTTGTTGTTACTGTTGCTGTATCGCCACTTCTGTAGCTGTGTGTGGCTTGTGTTTGTTACTGTGGCCGTGTTACGACCTGTTTTGCACTGTTACACGTTACACCGCCTGCGTGTTACATCGCCCTGTCTTGTCAACGCTTGCTTGCTTGCTTTCAAGCGCCCTTCAAACCCCCCTACTTGGAAACGTCCCTCGACGACGTCTCCACCCCTCCCCGTTACCCGGGGCAACGAGGTAAGACCCATTATTGGAAGTGGGGGAAGGTTCTGTTGTAGCGTAACATTAACACAACCGAGATCAAATCCACACTACGTGTTATGTTACGTGCTAAATCATCTACTCAATGTACTTTGTTAATGTTCATTAATTTTTTTATGAGGTCCACTTTATATAATACGATCAGATTTTCAGAGACTCCATAGCTTTATATTTTTCAATCTTATTTTAAAAATAAGTTACTAGGTAGTGTCCAAATCTCAAATTTTAACTTCCAACTCCTAATGTAATTGTTTCCGAAATATATTGTTGTTGCCTTAGCTGTACCAGTTTTTGCACGTAAATGATCAGGATTAGAATTATGGCAAATGTTTTACTATGCAGACTGCTCTAGTCTTTGCAATAATAACTTTATTCTAATGATCAAAGTTAGTTATCTCTGTGGTTTCTGCAAAAGGATGAATATTTTATATTTAATCGAATGCACAAATAACGTTTACTATTTATACACGACAGATTATAGGGCACACTTTATTAATTGGGGAGACAGATTTAATTTGGTCCGAGTGACTTGTCTTTGCAACTGCTTCTCCATTGTTGGTGGTGGGATTCTGCCGCGGTTGCTTTTGCTACTTGTTGTCATGTTATTGTTTGTTTGTTTGCTTTTGTTTTGTTTTGTTTGTTCCTGAAAATTGAGTGTTTTGTTCCCGAGGAATATGTGTTTGATATAGTATTTCGTAAATGTGCTGAGGACTACCAGAGAGTTCTCCACAAAAGACATTTGCCTTTTACCACCATCAATTTGGTATATAATAATAACTAAAATGAGCCACGATGTGGTGTTGTCTAACAGTCATGTCCAATATCTTGATGAATAAATTTTCCACTGCTCAAATACAGCAGTGGTTCTATACGTGTGCTGCCAGCTGGTGACACTTGATGGCATTATTTTATATTTACCTGATGATAACTTGACCCCTGTGACAATGTGGAGAGCACTTAAGTGTTTGTTTTGCGTTCATGTATACACTGATATGTTTATGTTTAACCCTTGATTCCCTTGAATGTAATCACTATTTGTTGTTCCCCACCAGTCTACACTTCAAAGTCCCTAGTGTGCATCCAGTAACACTTGTTTTTGTATTAAAGATATTAACGTTTCTTTGGTTAATCCTTTCCACACTTTACTACCATTGTAACGTTTAAACAATCTTAACTTTAGTTTTCTACCTAAGTGAATTCCACTGATGCAGTATTAAGGAATTTTTTTAATGTGTTTTTTGTCAGTCAAAATGTAAAACAATTTTAAATTGTCTTGACTAAATGTAATCCATTTATTTACACTTTTCATGGAAAAACAGTCCCAAAACTGCCACAGATGTTGATGGTTTCACTGTAAAGGTGTCAAGACAATGGAACATCAGTTAAAGATTCATTTTCACATTTCAAAGTGGTTAAAAATCTTCAGCCTTACCCGGCTGCTTTGATTTTGTGAAGATAAAACTGACACTGGTGCAGATAAAAATAAACTTATATTGTTTGACGTGTCAAGATCAAATTTAGTTGTGATTTTGTTGTCGTTCCCTGTGTACATTGGAGTTCACTTTGGTTTTCTCACTTTGGCTGTCGTGTGTTATGATTTGCATGGACCGTGCACGTGTTGTGTTTAGTGAACGTGCGACCGGGCGTCACTGAGACATGCATAGACGACATAATGCCCAGTCCAACCACGTCTAGTACCCCCGCCCCCAAGGGAGCCACTACGACAGGTGGGTAACGTCACCCTGGGTGACATCAAGGTGCCCCCGTCCATATATGGTCAACCTCTAGTCGTTGCTCAATGACTTAGTCATTGTCGTAGTCGTTCACTCGTTTGGTGCTGTGTTCACGTGGTCATTTTCAGAGCTGTTGATTGGTCGCCTGAGTCAGAGATCAGATCAAAGGAGGGGGATTGTTTTCATGTATTGACGTTTATTTTAGGCATGAATAGTGTTGTGTGGTTGTAAGGTGATACTCTACAAAACATTTTTTATTAGAAATCTTTAAAATTTTAGAATTGTAAGGAAAGTTTTTTGAAAATAAATATTGCTGGTGCGTCTAAGAGATGAATAATAATAATAATGAGATTTATTAGAATCCTTTCTTGACCCTCTTTAATCCAATTTTGCCTTTCGTAGAGTTGCACCGTCTACTAAATTAATGTTCTATTCTATAGGTTCAAGTACAAATAAAGATATGTTAGGGCACAAAACTAGTAAATGAGTCGCAATTGAAAAAATATAAAAGAAAATAGATATTTCTAGGTCAGTGATAACAAATGTAACTATCGCCCATCGATCTGACTCTGCGTCTACTCACAAGGAGCGTCTCCAACCCCAGGAGAGGGGGGACTGTGGAGCCACACGGTGGCCGTGCATGTGTGTGGGTTGTGGCATGTTGCATGTTGTGTGTGTGTGTGTGTTTGTGCAGTTGTTAGCTGGTGTTGCATGTTCCAGACTCGCCGTTAGTACGGTCACACTCGGCGAGACGCGCCCCGGACAAAAGTCCAAAACGTAAGTAACCTCTCACCCACCCACTTCTCACAAAACACCCCAAATTTTGCGGTCACCCTTCATCCCGTTAAACAATATCTGGTCTCCCTATAAGTCGGAATTCAGGTAAATTGCAGTTTGTATCCAAAAAAAAATATTCAAAAATGTCACCCTTTTTTTTAACCACACTAAGTTGCCCTTGTGGCCAATGAACCATTTCTTAATGTGGTCCCCCGAAACCGCAAACTTCAATCGTGTACTCTCTGTATTTGTTATGACAGAAACTAGCTACCAGCACATTTTAGTAAAGTTATGAAATTGAACCATATAACTATCATGTAACCTTGCAGCCAACAAATGCAGTCCATCCCTCGTTATAACTAAAATGTGTAATCTACTGTGACACTTTATAAAACATTCCCATGGCTGATGTACAAGAAGACATTGTCAGATTGAACTCGGTCCCTTAGTGACGTGATGTCTCTGCTAGGCACCAGAGGTGTTATGTCCTGTCATTTAGAAACTATACGAAGTACAACCAATGATGTGTTTTACAATGGTTGAGCCATTCCTTCTCCAATACGTGGTGTTGAACTTGCACATTTTTCAGTCAAAAAAGTCAGCTTGCATTAATGTTTCACTCACTGGGTGTCATTATGGTAGCAGTTAATTTTCCCACGGTATGGGGTAACAGCCAAACCACCCATCTACCATATCTTGATAAACGGTTAAAACATATTTTGGGACTTTGCGAGTAACGATGACCCCCTGAGTAGGAACAGAAAGAGACCAAATGTCCATCAGTACTGTTGTACGCGACGTGACACGGTAAGCTGCATGTTGTGTTGTGTTGTGTTGTGCATGGCCAGTGCAGTAGTTGAACTGTCTTCTGCGTTCCTTCAGTCGTACAAGAACTCGAAATGAACTTTTCACGTTCCAAGTCAGAACGAAAACCCAAGAGCAAAAGTAAAAAGTCTGGTAAGACGCTCTGCCCTGCCCGCCTGGCTGCGACAGGGTGTGGGGCTTCACTGACTCCGCTTGCGCTACTAACCTTTCCCACTAGGTGGCGGTTGTTACCAAGAATCATCTTCGTTGAGAAAGTAGCATGTGACATGATGTCGTATTTAACATTGGTGATACATATATGTGGTCCACACAAACAAATAATCAGTGAGTAACACAATATCCTTTAATACTGTGAACATTGTTGGTATCGTTATGTTGAAAGCAATGCTGGTAATAGAACAAAACATGAGTAAATGTTGGGGTGGTACTGTAGTGATGACACTGGGCATTGTTTTGTTAATATATTTCGTAAGAGAAACATGATTTTGGTCCTAGGTTTATACGTGTGGACCTTCATATGTGATAGGTGATAGTGCGCACCATCATCTTAGCATAGTTAAGTGATAGTGCGCACCATCATCTTAGAAAGTTAACCGACTACTATTCTCTTGAATTCTGCTTACTATGTCACAGGTGACACCAGTGGTGATGTGGGGTCTCCCATCTAATTAATGGAATCAACTAACTTTTACCAACATGTGTATTTAGTTAACTGCTTCAGAAATATTAACCGCTTCAAGTCTGTCTAACTGTCAGTTAATTTAACAGTGCTGTTGTTGACGTTCTTTAATGCTCACAATTAACCTATTAATTATAGGCTGCACTAACGAACCACAACAATGATACATTGCTTATCACATGAATAATGTGTTCATAATATTTATGTTCATAACATTCATGTATATAATACATGTGTGTAATATGTGTGTATATGTATGTGTGTATATATACATATATATATATATATATATATATTGTACACATATATAAGTATATAAAATTACATATATGTGTGATATTATCCAAAATCTTTGTTCACATGTATTCGTAATAATGTGTGTGTGTGTGTTTATGATGTGTTTAATGTGTATGCATTTATAAAATATATACTATATATATATATATACTTTTATAAAATATATGTACATGTATCTATATTTTACATAAATGCATGCGTAATATATCCTGAAATGTACACATTAGGATTACAAAAAACAGAAAAGAAATTAATCCGACTTCCTATTACCAGTCAAATGTGTATGATAATAACCAACTATGGCTGTCAACGTCTGACTAGACTGACACATTTTCTGCAGACTCAACACACCTACACAAACATCATATGTATTACCAAGACAAACAACGATCACATTTATCTATTTACCTAGCTAGTAGAGCTCTACAGTGTGAACACAGCCTTGTTCAGTTGCATCAAGTTGTAAAAATAACCATCCTCAGGACAGTTTCCTGAACTATTCCTACCGGATATTTATCAATGGATGTACATTACGTATTTTTTTAAAGGTATGTAGAATGTCCACAGGTGACCTCAGGTAGTTTTACACAAACAATGGTAGCATAGAATGAGACCATAATTAAGAAAATATGTTAATTAGAGGATAGCTTTAGATGGTGGTGTTATTCTAGCAAGACCGACAGACAATGACGCGTAACTTGTGTCGTGTTTTCAGCAGCTGTCAACGGCGATGAACCAGTCGGGTCGCCAGCCAAGTCGACGTCCAGCGGCGACGGTACACATGACGATGTAAGTCTGGGGACGAACTCACTGGGATCTAGCCTCAGTTACCCAGGCTTCTAATTTACAATTATCGTAATTATGTTATCAGTTGTAACACAGGTTGCACTGTGAATAAATTGTGTTCGCAAACATTCTCATCTCGGTTCAAGATTACAAATCAGAAAGACTCGCGTATTATCAATATGTGTGCGAAATACGAGGACGAAATGTACGTTTTATGATTGTAGTTTTAAGCGCTGCCTTAATTCGTGATGAATGAATGAATGAATGAAAGTAACATCGACTTGAATCTTTTCTTAAAGTGTTGCGAACTTGGCAACTGTGTTATTTCACATGCTAGACCGTTCCATGTGTGTATACCTCCAACAGTAAGTGCCAGTAGTCTGTGGGTGGTGTTTGATTTTATAACATAAAAAAGTTTACCTTGTCTGGTATCATGCTTGTGTACGGCTGCAGTTGGTTAAATAAAAAAGCTTGTACACGACCTTCTAAATAGTGGTGTAAAAGATATAATCATAGTCTTCTTATATGTAATTATATATTGAAGTTTAAGAATTTTTGAGCGATGAAAAAATACAGATGTATGACCATGGTAATCAAGATTATAGATAATTCACATAACTTTTTCTGTAACAGAGAGTTTTCTGAGTCTAGATGGATACATGTTTCCCCATATTTCACAGCAGTAAGACGTGTGTGGTTCAACAAACGACTGGTATAACGTGCGTAGTGCAAGAACATGGTTTGTCTGACACGAACTGTTTCCGTCTGTAGAGCTCTCCAACGAAGGAGGCTGCGCCGGGCATTGGCTCGCCGACGAAGGAGAAGAAAAAGAAGAAGTTCCGCATGCCGTCCTTCTCGAAGAAGAAGGACAAGAAGAGCGACAAATAGACACCAAGTGCAGTCAGCCTGCCGTACGCACGGAGTAAACAATTCGCTGATTAATTATCATGAAACGGCGTCTTCCCAGCCAGCAATCGCCAGAGGGAGGGGAGGGGGTGGGGAGGGAGGGCGTCATTCCCGCTTCGGGCGGCACATTCGGTGCGAACCGCGCTTTGCTTTGCCATATTGTGATACTTTGATAACGACCATGTAGCATGCCCTAGCTGTAGTCTGTATACAGAAATACATACATAAGTAGAAGCGTCGCTTGTAGGTGTCCCGTCTTGCATTTAGCAGGGTTGGCGCCGGAGACAAACGGAGCAAAGGCGCCGACTTGTGAGCTTCCCTCGCGCCGTCTTTCGGTTTTATCCTCATGAATTGAACCCACTGCTGACTGTGACAGTATTGTAGTGGTCGTAGCTTAGTCGTGTGCCGTCGGAGCCCAGCCGGCGTCTGTGTCGCCGTGCCAGAGAGTCTAAACTACGAGCAACGAAACCGCTGCTTTTACGAGTAACCGTTCGTTCGTACGAAGGCGGATACGAAATCTCGGAGCGTAGAAACCTCTGGCACCGACACGAGTGCGCCCACAGTTAAGCCGACAGCGTTTCTATACTATACAAGTGCCATCGTCGCATCGCGTCGCGTCGCGGTACTTCCGCCGTCCCAGCATGCAGCTGGTGGCGGTGCTTCAGATTGTTGTTTTCGTGTGTTGTGTTCCCGTCCCTGCTCCCGAAAGGGGAGGAAGTTCAATATTTATGCAAGAGGAAGGAAGGTCGCCGGGTGTGTCGGGCGCCAGTGTTCGTCGTCGCAAAACAAACCGCTGCTTTCGAGGTGTGAGCGTATTTTTCTATGAGTTGTCCTTGTCCTGTGTGGATTGTCAGTAACCATGGTTACGGAACCGGCCCGTCCGAGGGCGGACGGCACGTTGTGTGAAAGTTTGAGTTGTGTATAGTACTATACTGTAAAATATGTTGAGAGCCGAGTAGACGTCGTCCGAGGCACCATCCGTCAACACTTAACCACGTATTCGTTTATAGTTCGCATGACAATAATGCGCGCATTCAAGACTCGCAGAGTTGCATTTACGCAAAGTTCGCTTCCCGGCCCCCGCAATCTTGCGATTTTGCAGTTTCTTGCATATCCGGGAAACGATTGTTACCTGGTCCACTGAATTAACTAAGATATGTTTTAGATAGCGCGTCTATCGCCGTTACACCAAAATGCGTGAAGCCACTGGATGCATTTCGTCGTCCCCGCTATCTTGTCGAATTCGTCTACGTCGTCGTCTTCTATGTGACGAGACGTGGCGTGTACTGTACAATATCTCTTGTGTTACCTCGTGTTATCAGTGCTGTTTTGATGGTGCTTGTGCAGTCCGCGCAAGACGATATATATATCTACAGGTGGCCATGCTGCAATAGTTAGTATCCGTGTGTCATTTGCTCGAATGTGTAATTGCGTCAGGAGCCGCGGCGTGATTCGTCGTCACGTGACCGTCACGCGCGTCGCTCGCGGTCGATAGTGTGTTTTAGCAACGATGCATAATTGTGTATATATTGTAGCGTTCGTGTATTAGCGTAGTCAGAGTAGCGGGTTGTAGTTGATGTAATGGCCGATCGGTCAACCGAGCGACGCGCGCCGACCACCACCGGAAGTGTGTGTTCGCTTGTGCGCGCGCGCGCGGCTGTATCGTACGATGGAAGATTATTATTTTTTAAGCTTTTCTACTACTTGAGTACTACGAATTGCTGCGGGGAGTGGCCGTCGAGAGGAGGCGCCACCTGTCGGTCCTTCGTACATCATGCATGACGTTTTAATTTGTTGTAACTGTTACTGTATAAACGCTGTGTGCACGACACGTGCGCGGAGCTGTCTTCGAACGACAGTCGTCTCGTTATTAATCAGTACCTGTTTGCGCAGCACTGTTCCGTTGGGAAGATGTCGCTTAACAGATTCTAGTGAACATGTAGAAGAAACAGCCATATATACGCGTGGCAGTCCGGGCGCTATGGACGTGTGTCCGGCGAGCCGATTGATTGAAAGTATGTTTTTAATAGAGATACAGGTCGACATAATCGCTTGAGTTGCTGTACAATGCTTACCGACGATAAGCAGCCGGTTAAACTACATTTGTATTTCGGCTGAGGCAGCCATCTTGGATTACACCAGCCACGATTCTGTCGCCAGTCAGTGGCCTGTTGTCGTCACGCAGAAATGAGCAATGCTTTCGTGCGTCTTCTTGCTGTTACGATAAAATAAACCTACATTTCATCTTACGTGTTATTGTGTTTATTTTGTACACCGACATAGCACTAGTTTTCAGCCAACGACAATTCCAGTTTATCGGTAGTTTATGCGAAATTCCGTAGCTACAATGTAGTATTTGTGTGTGGATAACATAACACGATTGTCTACCTTCAGTTTTAGCTGTTCCTATGGTTGTAATCTTACGGCGTAGCCAACTAGGCGGTTTGACATTATTTTTCATTTATTTATGTCTTGATGACTAGACAGACATAGGTTACAATTATATGATTCATACAGTATTACGCAACAACGTGAATTTATCGGTTACCTAATTCATTATTGTTAATCCAAAGCTGAAATTAAAATAAAAACCGAAATTGTCCATATGTAACGTTCTGACTATCGTCATTATAGTACGAGTTTCATCATCTAGTGGTCTACGTGACGTCACCCGACAAGATCAGACTAAGTAAGTCCGTGTGTCACACACGATAACGGCGAGTCAGACTCCACTGGGGGTAGGTGACGACTAGTCTCGATTACCCAGATAAGTCTCCGTCAGGTGACCACATTTTAACCCCTAAAATTTAACCCGAAGTGTAGACACCTGTCAGTGTATTTAATTTGTATTTATTTTACCTATTTATTATCTTGTACATTTTTCAAAATGTCAGTCATTATTTTATAACTTTTTTTTATACATATTTTATATATTTTATTTACCTTAACAAACTTAATATTATAATTCTACGACACATGTATACTTACTCATGTACAGCACCTCCGAATGGATATTTCTAGATTTATGGCACTTTATAAATGTTATTATTATTAAAATCCTTTATGCTCTGTCGATGTTTCCAACAGAACGGCCTTACCCCCAGAATAGGGTAGAGACGCTGATTAGTTCTCAGGCCAAACATTAAATAAAGATACCCTTTTATAAGATAATTATATATTATAAAAAATACTTCAAAATTAAACTTGATTGTTATCAGATTTGAGTATACCTTCAATGTTTGTTTTCATTTAACACTGGCCAAGTTCCACTTACGTCTTAATTATCCAATCGGTTAACATAATATCTGGTATAGAACATTCTACACCGTTCACATATAGCCCATGACTATTCTAGTTTATTTGTAAGTACATTTGTCGGGTGGGTGGTAAATGAGCACCACCGGATGGCGCACGGGAAGGTGAACCGTAGGACATATACTACAGGATACGTTTTTCTTCCGACGAAGATTCGCTATCGCCAGTTTATATCAGTGAAGATATGAACCACGATTTTTGACCTAGTACTGTGATCAATCATTAGACAAATCTGTAGATTTAATTATCGATTTAATTCTGATAAAGTGCTGAAATAAGCGTGAAAATTCACAAGGTAAAGTATGCATTGTTAACAATGAAGGCAGTGAAAAGTGCCACAATACCCCAAATGCTAACACGCACAGTACAAATAAATACCTTATATCGTGGCTTCCATTCGTTCACTGATACTAACGATGCGTACGTCGAATGCAACGCTCTTCCACCATCGCTTAACTAAAGGTCGCGTATAACTGTTGTTGTTGACAGCACTCTGCTTAGCGCATACCATTAATACATTCACTGTTTTAACGTTAATACACTAATCATTACGATGTGTTAAAACGTGAAACGTAACGTAACGTAACGTAACGTAACGTAACGTAACGTAACGTAACGTAACGTAACGTAACGTAACGTAACGCCGTCCAGCCTTCGTTGACAGAAGCTAAGCACTTCACTGGTAGATGAAATTCACATTTCCGTCTGCTGGGTACTGGTCCAAGCACTCATGACCCCCAGGCTTGGGACACGTCTTAAGCGTTTCCGGGTGCCTCAAGTAATTCGAGGTACCATACCGACGGAGTGCGTACAATCCGGGGTTGGTGGGGGCGTTTACCCAACGACCCCCAAGCGACAGTTTAGTCGACGCTGTCTCTCCCAACACGTCCGTCGTCGACTGTTGGGTCCACCCGAATAACATAATGCGCCAGTGCGGAACGGTCAGGATGTACTGCGGACGTCGAACAACATTCACGCCGTTTTCGGCAGACTGTTCACGATGCCCTAACGACAACTCGTAGCCGAATTTCGCGAACTCGTCACGGTGATCCCAGAATGATATGTTTGTCGACGTTATATACGTGATGTCTGCGCCGCGCGCCCACGGTAGAATTCCGTTGAACTTCATCGCTCCTAGGACCGCATTTCCCTCCAGTCGACAGTACAGACCGATCTCTTTGCAGGCGTCCATCACGCGAAGGATCCCATCGAGCAGCTGCTCGACGGCGCAGACGGGGACGATGATACCGTCGACACGCGACACGTACTTCGCAAACTGTTTGCACGAGAACATGGTGTGTCGGCCGTCAGCCAAGTTGACGCGGTTGAGCTTGTGTTTGACTGCCATCTGGACCCATTGTTGTGTTAACGGCGACGCGGTTTCGTTGTTTAACAACGCGATTTCGTTTGACGACGCGGTTTCGTTGTTTGCTCGGACGAAAAACATGGAGTCGGGACAAGACATGACGAGTTTCCCGGCTGTCTGCAGGCGCAGGAAGAAGTCGTAGAAGACGGTGTCCGCTGACGTCATCCGGAACCGAAATTCTTGCAGCGTCGACAATCTGGCGACGAACGGCGACGAGATGTAGTTGCAGTAGGCACACGAGTTTGTCGATAGGTCGTACCCGGCTCTGTAGGTGAGTGTGTAGTTACGGAGAACCGTCTGTTCACAACCCATTGACCAGTGTCCATCCGGTGTCCGGAAAGAGGCGCCCACAGCGGCCACGTCCAATTCGGACGCGACTCGGACCATTCTTTCCAAGAGGGCGTACCACAGGAAGCGGTCGATTCGCCGCGCGATTAACACGTATTCTGTCGTTGCCATGTTCACCAACAGATTCCACACGTGTTTCGCTGCAGGTTCGTACCCGATCATGAGCTGGTCGACGCGCATCCGCAAGTCCAACGGAACAGATATATTTCGGGGCACGCACATAATCACGGTGAGTCGAGGATAAGTGGCGTAGATCTCTCGGAGAACCCCTACGATGTCTTCATCGTCGGCGTACTCGTGACCATTCAAGAGAATAGATATGACCGACTGGAATGGCGGGACGTTGGTGCAGTTGGTCAGCACACGACCCTTCTCGAACCACGGGTAGTCGGCTACGGTGCCCAGGTACTTCTCTGGGCACACGACCGACCGGACCCTGTGTTTCTTTACCGCCGCCGCTGTTCTGGCTAAGTGTAAGAGATTCGGTGGTATTTCACCGTGGTATGTTATCAAGGTCGCTAGAACGTGATCCAGTGCTCTGCGCACATGTATTTGAACTGCTGGATTTTTCCATGTCAAGTTCGCGAGTGTCGCCAACTCGAGGACGATCCTAGGAAACTCCTCGTACATGTTTCTCTTAGCAACTGTATGTCTGTGGTAAAGATGCGCAGACGTCATCAGCATTGCGATAATCAACGCAGCCTTGGCGATTTGGCAACGTGTAGGTATATACCGTCTGCCCCTCATGCTGGCGGACCAGTGACGTACTCACGCGACAGACAGAAGTGGTCACTGCTTGTTGTCGGTCAGTTCTTCCAGAACAGTCTCGGTCGCATCAAATGGGATAATTATCAAATCTGAAAAGCACCGTAAGAACATTTCGCAATTAAGCCCAAGAAATATCAGACAATAGCTTATTTATTTAAAACAGCACACTAATTAGTGTAATAACGTGCATATGCAAATAGCCAAACACAGCCGCAGGGAGAGATGGAGTCGGCGGGGCAGATAAATCAAACATCGTTCACTTTTCACACTCGCATCAATTATGATATGTTTCCGTCTTGGGCTACATATAATCCCGTGAAACACACATACGGCCTAAATTCATGCGTTCATACTATTTCCGATACGTAAATTGATATATATGTCTATAACAGTGTGGTAAACTCTATATTAAATCGGATAGTTGAGATCCATAACACCAGCTATTTATGACCTGATATTGCTAATGTGATGTAACAAAAACCGAACTGATGGCTATAGTCTATAATCCATATTTTATCAGCCTTTTGGCTATGGCATTAAGTAAAACTGCCATCCGAGCGGTATTACTGGTATCCAGCCATGTAACAATACTGCTAAGACGATTACCAAAATATACAATTACTACCAAAACATCCCCAAATGCTTTAGTTTATTTTCATTAGTCGGAAACTATTGTTATCCGTCATTAGAATATAATTCTTGTGGCCTGTCCCCAATCAGCTCCAGTCGCGCGGAAGCAGGTTCGCCAAAGGAAAAAACACTAATTAATCAATTATATGACAGTCACAGTGTACTGTATATTTATACAAATGACAAATTAATACTCAATTAATAAAATCAATAATATTTTTTTTCACGATGGCAAATGGTACATTATAACAAGTGATGCTATATAATAATAAAAAAAGTCACATCGAAACCAAACGTTAACTTATAGGGCTTGTAAGTGGGTCACGATACATGGCGAGACTCCGCGCGACTGGAGCTGATTGGGGACTGGACACAAGAATAATATTCTAACGATGGATGACAGTCCGACTGATGAATACTAGGAAAATCAGGTCATAAATAGCTTGTGTTATACATTTCTTATCTTAAATGTCCGAATTAATATTGAGTTTTCCACACTATCATAGACATATAGTGATTTACGTAGTGCAGATAATAGACACGATATTTTAGGCCGTATGTGTCTTTTACGGGATTTACATTGTACATTGCTTACGTTGTGGTTTCGATATCACTTACATCTGACAAGTTGTCTAAATGTACATAATCATAACACATGTATACGTTTGCCCCAAACAGGTTGTACTGCGCGAAAAATGGCACTCTTCATTATTAGTCAAGATCGCCAAACACAAGTAATTTGGTGCTAATGCCATGGCAACCACTATAATAATCGATTAAAATTCATGATTTCCGTGATCACTGTCACCGGCAATGTGTTCCATTGCTTCTGCTTGTAATAATCCGTCGGACAATGTAACTGAAATACGCTATTTGTGAACAGTTCGATTATTACAACCAAAAACAACGTCCTATATGTTAACATGGAGAATATGGACTTCCTGTCCCCAACTACCCCCAGCCTCGTTTTCGCGCGCGAGACTTACACGCCTTATTGAATTAGTTAGCTGTCTTATACGTAAGGAGTTTAATCAGAGAAGATCTAACAGAGAAGGGTCACTTCGGCAGTTCCATTTTGAATTTTGAGACAGTAGCGCCTCTAGCGGGCGACTGTGCCGTGTTAGCAGACTGCCAGATGAAACTGCAGTACAAATGATATGTTCAATTATTCATACGTTATTGAAATTGCACTTGAAGCACTTCATAAACACTGAAGCACGTAAACTTGCATGTAGCAACATCTTTTCTCACTATCCAGACACTAGATAGGCCTATTAGTACATTTTTACATCATATTACAGCCTGTTATTTACTTGCTTGCACACCTGTGGCTGACGTTGACCGGTATCATGCACCCTCCCAAGCCCCCCATTTCCTATACCCACGTCAGCACTTGTTTGGGTTTTTATATTGTTGTGTTTGTTTTTAATGATAATATATATATATATTATATATATATATATTAATATATATTTAATATATATATTTTAATATATATATATCACATAATATATAATTATATATATATATATATATATATATATATATATATATATATATATATATACATATATACATATATATATAATATATTTACATATTTTAAATGGTAATGATAATTTACATATATAAGATTATTGATATATATATATATATATATATATATATATATATTTAATATATATATATATTTAATATATATATATATATATCATTTTAATATTTAATATATATATATATATAATGTGTATATAATAACTATATACTTATTATGTATATATTATATATATATATACATAAATATATGTAAGTTTATAATTATTGTATACACATATATATTACATATTAAATATATATTAAATAATATTAAATAATATATATATTACATTATCATTATTATTAATTTTATAATATGTATATTATATATTAAATGATTAAATTATATATATATATATTGTATATTATATATATATATATATATATATATATATATATATATATATATATTGCAAAAACACAATAATTATATACTTATATATATATATATATATATAATATATATAAGTATATGTATATATATATAGTTATTGTGTTCTTGCAATATATAAAATACATAATTTAATATATAATAGTATACATATTAAAAATAATAATGATAATATATATATATATTATTTAATATTATTTAATATGTAATATATATCAATTTTAATATACATGTATACATTATTATTATATATATATATATATATATATATATATATATATGTAATTATGTATATATATAATTATGTATATATATATGTAATTATATATATATATATAGTATATAATTATTGTATACATGTATATTCAAATTCTTACATATTAGAAAACTAATCAAACAGTGTTCCTGGCTAATGATTACTGATAGTTTTACTCGCAATAACACAATATCGGTTTGAGCATTTTAACAAAACATTTGTATTTAATGATGATTATTTCCTGGTAGTATAAAATAATTAAAAGTTCATAACTATGTGCTCTTATCTTCAACTTACTCGTTACACCCGTAGGTCGCGCAAAATGAGCCGGTTGATCGACTTTTCGATGTACTTGGCGGTGGTGTTGCCATTGTCTAATGTCAAGCAAATGAAGCGGCACATTCGTCCGCTTGGAACGCTGCGCTCCACGCGCTAAAATGGCGGCCCATTATAAATTGCGAAGTGACCCTTCTCTAATCATGAGCGATAAATACAATTTGAATTAAGGCAATTTAGCCTAAAAATATATGAGGCATTCCGACGAAATCAGTCGGATGTCGCAGATTGCAATTACGCTGCATGGGCCAAAATAGTGAATGCGGATCGATATGGACGATTTTAAGATTTTTATACTATCTACATTAAAAATTGTTCATCTTTCACCGCACCGAAGCTTTTATAGAAATGCTACTTGTAAATATCAATAAATGAAACTTTAAGTAAGCGGTCTTAATTGGGTGTTAGGAGAATGTGCAAGAACAAAGGCCAACATTATATTTTTTCAAGTGCCATTATCTTAAATCTCCTTCGGTCGATCGCCATATTCCGTACATCGTCGGAAAGCGAAGAATATCGACTCTCCAAATATAGAACAGGTTTCGTGGTAAACTACGACACCAACCTAACAGAATCACATAAGAATCGTATGCAAATCGGCTTGTTGCTATCACGTGACCCGATACGCGTCGCCTATTGGACGATATCCATTTCCGTTTCGTCTGTCGTCTGTTTGGGTTGTTTACATTGTGGATTTCTCATTAATGTGTTGTTTTATAGCAGTATTTTAAAAGTGCGTGCCTTTACGTGGATTGTCATTGTATAAGTATGTCATTGACAACCGGTAGTACCGACGAATTTGAGTTGGCTCGGCTGCTAAGTCAACATTTCGAGCGGCGTTCCGAGCTGTCACTCACTGAAGCCGGCGATGACAGCGCGGGTTTAGAGCGTATCATACACGATTATTTGTCGCTAAGTGATGATGAGGATTCGTCTGAATCCAAAACGATAGAAGAGGGGAGCGACGACGATTGCGATTTGCGTCTGTCTGACGCAAGGGCGGCGCTTGCCCAACCGGAGACCGATCCGGCAGTGATTGTTGTCGACACTGACAGCTCGACTGTGACTGAATTCGCCAAAGCCACTGCATTTTCGTACAAATCTATAATGTTGTGATAGAGTAGAGACTGAAATGAACTTGTTCTGATGATAAATGGCGGTTTAGAACAACTGCAGGCATGGTTTTCTGTTAATAGATTGTCTCTTAATATATCAAAAACTAATTACATGATTTTTGGTAATCGCAAAAATAACTGCAGATATTTGTGTTAGAATAAATAAAGAAAAAATCAATAGAGTAAATTACACACAATTTTTAGGTGTAGTAATTGATGACAAATTAAACTGGAAAAGTCACATTTTATCAATAAGATCTAAACTGTCAAAATGTTGTGCTATTATGTATAGAGCCAGTTCCTTGATTAACAAACATGGTATGCATATTTTGTACTATTCTCTTTTCATGCATTATATTATGTATTGTACTGAAGTATGGGATAACACATATATGCTACAAATATTCATTGTTTAGTTTTATTACAGAAAATGGTTATAAGATTAATTTGTGGTGCCAAAAGACTTGATCACACAAACTTACTCTTTCACAATGTACATATTCTTAAAATACCAGATCTTGTAAAACTAAAAACTGCTATGATTATGTTTAAGGCATATCGTTATATATTACCATTGAATGTACAACAATTATTCAGAATACATGAATCACGATATTCATGCAGGCATAAATGTAAGTTCAAGCAAATCTATGTGTGTACTAACTTAAAAAATATGTGTATTTCTGTTACTGGGGTTAAACTTTGGAACACCCTTGATAATTCACTGATTAGTTGTAAAAATGTTCATCATTTCAAAAAGATAGACTGTTGAATATTTATATGTTAGAGTCCTAGACTATTTTGCCAACATAAATTAGATAACTAAATTAAACATTCCGATTGTTTATTGTTATAAAGTTTTTTTCTTCAATAAATGTCAATGTCTTTTTTTCGATTAAATGTTGTATGGTTATACATCATGTAAATAGTGTTGTCGCACCCTCTATTGCACTGTTCAGAGGCTTTATGTATGTGATTAAGCAATTATAAGGGTAGACATGATAAGTATTGTACTTCTTTTACCCTTTTTTCAACAAATTGTATTGTATGCACTGTATGTATAATGCAGTAGTAGTAATTGTTGTTGTTGAAATAAATGTCAGTTTAATTCAATTATTATATGTGCTGTTATTAAAAATATTTCCTAAATTTAATTGTGTATTATGATTGGGATCAGACAGGGTAAATCGATCCTTAGTGTGACTTTTTATGCATTACACGTATGTAATTTAACTTATTATTTAATGTGACATTGTACAGGTAATAACTTGAAAATGTATACACATATGTCTACACGATAGTCCAAATTTGGGTATTATAGCCTACATAAAAATGCCTGTATCCATTGCGTTTGTATAGCTAATCTTTAAGTGCGTTTTTAAGTACAGGACTTAATTTCGTGTTAGGAGAATGAGCAAAAACAAAGGCAAAACAATTGACTTTTTCAAGTGCACATATCTTAATTCATACTCGGTCGATCTCCGTATTCCGTACATCGTCAGAAAGCTAAGAATATCAGCTCTCCGAATATAGAACAGGTTTCGCGGTAAAATGCTAAATCAACCAATCAGAATAACAATGTCAAAGATTTTATTCAAAGCGGCATGTTGCTGCTACGACTGTCTACGTGACCCGATACGCGTTGGCCATTGGACGATATCCATTTCCGTTCCGTTTGTCGTTTGTCGAAGATCGCTTTGTTTGGATTGTTTACGTGGTGGATTTGCCATTGATGTGTTGTTTTATAGCAGTATTTTAACAGTGCGCGCTTTCATGTGGATTGCTATTGAATCAGTATATCGTTGACAACCGGTTGTACCAACGAACTTGAGTTGGCTCGGCTGTTGAATCGAAATTTTGGGCATCGTTCCGAGCTGTCACTCTCTGATGACAGGCCTAGCCATAGATATTTTCCAAAACGATTATTTGTTGCAAAGTGAATCAAGGGATGACGAGGATTCGTCGGAATCCGAAATAATAGAAGAAGAGAGCGAGGATAATTGCGATTTGCGAGTCACTGACGCAACGGCGGCACTTGAACAAGCAGATATCCACCAGGCAGTGATTGTTGTTGACACTGAGAGCTCGACTATGACGTCTATGACTGAATTCGCCAAAGAAATAACTTGTAAACTTATACACAAACAACAGACTATGTCTAGATAACACAGTCCAAATTTGAGTACTCTAGCCTACATAAAAGTGCCCGTATCCGTGATGTTTATAAAGCTAATCTTTAAGTGCGTTTTTCTCAGATTTTACTTTTTCAACAAAACGATGTTCAAACTAAAATATCTTCGCCAATTTTTCAGACATCATAATTTATAATATATAAAATGAAAGGCAATTATCTTGGCTTTCTTATGGTATAACTATCTCAAATTTGCTTTTTGACGACATGTGACTGATTTTGTGGGAATGCCTCACATATATTTTAGGACACGTAGCAATGCTGTATTCTTAAAATACGATTCCGTTAAACCGATTTATTACACGAGCAGCTCTTTAATACTAAAAAGATAATTAAATGTAACAGCCATAATTGCGAATGCAATTTAGCCGTGCGCGTCCAACGTTCCTTCAAAAATTCCTGGGCGATATCGACGCCGAACCGCCGAACGGCTTTCCTATTTTTGGCTTTATCATGGGCTTGTACAGTTTGTATCGGTGCATTTTAATCTTATCTTAAGATCTTACCTCAAGACCGGTCAGTAGTTGCCCCAACTGAGCATTGAGACCGTCTCAAGATTTGTTTTCTTATGTTGTAGTTCGTTCTTTATGTATTTTTTTCATGTTTTTTTTAATAACACATATTAACAGTGTTAAAGCGAAAACTGTGAATTTCACTTCAGTTTTGTTTTGAAAATATAAACAATCATGAAATAAACCGCGCAATAGTTATACATACTACATAATCTTAATGATATCAATGATCGGAGTCTTACTCATTACTGACATTAGTCATAGACATAGACGCTATTAGTCAATGACTGATACTGATAGTGATGACTGGTGTACACGCGACAATATTACCGTTTACACTACCGGGAGGTGAAGTGTTGGTGTCAGTTGGTAGAGCACTTGATCGCCTGAGTTGTGGGGTCGGTCGAGGTAACTGGGTACGAATCCAACTATCAGTCATTTGTTCTAGGCTGGAGCTATTTGTGAACCCGTTGACGCCTGTGTCTTTCTTTCACATTGCCCATGGCCCATGGGACACTTGATCTTGAAGCATTGGTCCAAATACGAGACTGCCACAACTCAGACACAACTGTCACAAGTTCGCAGCGGCGTAACTAGGATTTTGCATTGCCATTGCCATTGGAGTGGACATCCGGCATCCAAAAAAATCTGTGTCTATAATCTATTATTAGTTTTATTATATACATATATAATTTATATGACGACTTGCAAGAAGTCATTCCCAAAATGAAACATAGGATGAAATGTAGAAGAATGAAATGTAGAAGAAGACAAGGTCAAAGTCAAGGTAACTTCGGTAGCCATTGCGGATTTTTGCTGAATCATATCGACTAGATGATGTGTCCCTTAACTCAAATCCGTGGGAAGGCAACGCGCCACCCTTGGACAACTCGGGAACCAGGCAAATCCAAGATGGCTGCCGTGATAATCTTTACACTACTGTATGCTAGGGACATAATGTTGGTGTTCACACGCATGATTTAGCATATGAGGAATTCAATGGACCAATTTCTAATAATTTCACGTGAACAAAATTTAAAATGGCTCCATTTTCTGCCATATCGGGAATTCAACAAAACAATTTCCAAGGATACCCACCTATGGAAACCGACTAATATTCAAAATGTTCGCCATTTTAACCGAAAATATGCATGAGCCACGATTTTGTGTCTATTCCTAGTCTTAGCACACGCGCAAAAACACAATACTGGTACACATTTGCACTCCCTTAATTAATATATATGAAATATACATAATGTAATGTGTCAACATATGGGGGATTTAATGTAAATGATATCTGGCTATGCTTACGTGAAAACATCCATAATGGTTGCCATTTTAAGTAATAATAGCCACAATCGACCATAACATGTTTACCGAACGTAGCCAAATCAACCCAAAATGTTGATTGGATAATCCTAAAACTTAGTTCCGGATATTTGTTTTATGAGTATGTATTTGACTACAGCTAACAAGAAACTTACTAAAGCTTGCAAAATGGGATGCAGTAACCACGAATGAGTCTGTGTCACACATGTAGGCCTACAGTATTTAAAAGAATAACATAAGAAGCACTCAACTATATAAGGCAGGAACAGTACGGAATTTATGCACCTTGCAGTGCTTAATTTCCGCATTCGTTGTGCAATTTGCCACACAACACGGCAGTTTGTTGTTGTTTCACTTCCTCACATGTCGACGACCAACTGTAAGGAGACTGTAAAGTCGGCAGTGAAACTTGACACGTTGGGGATTTGGAATAGTAAGCGGTACTCTTTGTCAAGCATTCATATCTCGAGTTTTTGTGTTAGTGATTCAAACCATGTATATATGAGAACGAGTTGAATCCTGATTCTGAAGATATTAAATTTGGTGTGAGTTCATATTGTAGAATACCAAACTTCATGACGTTTGAACGTGGGTAAGCGTGAACATTGATACACTTGTGGTAATTTTGCGAGTTAGTGTTGGAGTCAGTAAATGGACTCAATATATGTATACACAAATATTCACAATTGACAATATTAATACCAAATCAAGCTCACCAGACATTTGAATGTCAAGTATACATTAATTGGAATATTTTATTGCCAAACAATAAATACACGTTACACGTTACACGTTACACGTTACACGTTACACGATACATGTTACATGTTACATGTTACACGTAAATGTTACATGTTACGTGTTACGTGTTACGTGTTACATGATACACGTAAATGTTCCATGTTCCGTGTTACGTGTTACATGTTACATGTATTACAGGTATTACATGTTTATCTGTTTGCGCAATCTGCCGCCGATTAGTTCGGCTTTTCATCGCGTAAATATACAGATATATATATATATATATATATATATATATATTTGTGTATGTATGTATGTATGTATGTATGTATGTATGTATGTATCTTGAGCACGGGAGAATTACAAACATCGTACTAAAACATATACATAACACATTCTTTAAGAAACCATTTCTTCATCTGGGTTTCACACTAGGGTTGAACCAGCAAACCCCACGCCTGTGGGCATTCGATACCCTGACATTATAGCATGGAAAGGGAACACTTGTGAGATCATCTATACCAGGATTTGGGCCGACAATGTCGTTATCAATGAAGCCCACAGTTGTATTACACCAACCCGTCATTAATAAATGGAAAGAGAATGTATAACTCAAAATCCTGACCTGCTGGGATAAATATGACTTCCGAATTGGAACCAGCATATTGGATTTAATCTAAATTGATTCCGCTAGCAAAAGTTGTGGTATTGCGAAATAGAAGAAATCGACGAAATCGACTAAGTACAAGAAACCAACATGAAATGCACGAAAACGACTAAGTCCTACGAGAAATGTGTACGTTATTACATTATCAGGCGAAAGTTATTACATTATCAGGCAAGAGGAGTTTATTACATTATCGGTTGAAAAGTATTACATTATCGGTTAGCAAGTTTATTACATTATCGGTTGATGTTATTACATTATAGGGTGGTTATTATATTATCGGTTGATTTTATTACATTATCGGGTAGTTATTACATTACCGGGCGATTATTACATTATCGGTTGTAACAACACCGCCTTTTTCAAAAGAAAGTAAATAACATGAACATGTCGTGTCTCTGACGTTCTGGTGACGTGATTAAATACAATTGTCAATACCAAGGGCTTCGTAGACTTCACTGCCAGCTATAAACGTGTTGTTCAAATATTTGTATAACAGGCAAATCAATTTAAAATTACAATATCTGTAGTGACCTATATTATAGTAACTAAATGTTAAAACCGTTTATACACACAACGCAAAGTTCTAGTGCACGACTATGGCAGTGAATATATATATATATATATATATATATATATATATATATATATATATATATATATATATATATATATATAGAACTGTGACCATCATCAGTACTTATATCATGATGCCATCCTACTATGACTTCAGTTCTACTACATGTTGTGAAGAAGGGCAAACATCCACATAAAATTCTAAATTTATAAAACACTAATCTCATGAATTATCAGTTCAGTAGACAATTACACTCATAATAGCTCATCAATAACAATGCTGTGCTCATAAAAAGTGCTATAGTAATTAGATTGTAAGCAGTCTGAACAATAAAACCTGATTTTTGCAATGCTGGTATAATCTTCAACAATATACAATTAAAACATTTTGCAAACTACATTTTTCATTAAAAACAAGGAGAGGTTTACTATTTGACAGGCACAAAATTGCAGCACCAGACAACAGAAGTATCTATCGCTCCAGACAGTGTCTGTCCATCTATGTGACGTCATGACTGTCTTGCTTTCAGCGCCAACAACCAGACGTTGTTCGGTCATCTTCTAATTGGAATGTTTCTTTGTCGACTGAAAAATGCACATAATTATCAATACATCATGAGCTATTCCATTATATCACTTTCAATTTCAGACATGTCATTGTATCACTGCAGAAATTATAAATAAAAGAAGCTATTTTGTGTGTGTGTGTGTGTGTGTGTGTGTGTGTGTGTGTGTGTGTGTGTGTGTTTGTTTGTGTTGTTTGCATGTGATGTAATTGTGTTTATAACCTGTACACTGATACATAAAATAAATTTAAAAAGCCTTCTTTGAATTATTTTTAAGTTTCTCTAGTCCTGTTCCACACAACAATGATTTAGCTATATGTATTGATATGTTTTATTGTACTTTTATCATGTTTATTTCTAATCATTTTTTAACTACTATTGTTAACACCACTGAGCAGAGTTTTTACTGTGGATTTTAGTGTCTAAATAAAGTTTATTATTTATTATTATCAATAAGATCAATAATAGTATACGGAGCAATTAACTGAATCACAATATAAACATATCAGGTCACTGTGGCAATTACCTGACAGTACTTGCTATCGGATACGTCATCTAAAATTTCCAATAAAAGAATATAAAATTGAGTGGAGTCAACTATCAATTCTATAATTACAATGGACGATGTCATAAATACTGTAATAATAACATGTTGATGATGTCACTCCGTGGCTTGAATCCAAGTAAGTGTCTGCTAACTGTCACATTTACCCTATCTGCAAGACATCTAGGAAGGTATTATATACAAACACATTTTCAGTTAAATGTGAGTTAAGATTGTAGTTAAATGTGAGTTAGGTTTTTTTGTGCATTTCGCCTTTATTCAGAACACTCTCTCCGGAGGAGAGAGAGAGAGAAAGGGTAGGAGAGAGAGACAGAGAGACTTACTTTGTGGAGGATTACTGGTAATTGCTTCATCATAGTCCAGTGCTATTTTGTCAAACAGCTCCTCTGCAATGACAGGCAACGTTTACTGTAAAACTGCACACATTTCCACAATGACATTAAATTATGTATATAATTTTCTTTTTTTTAGCAGTATTCACAATTAGTGCAGAAAATAAGAAGGCAAAATTGTTAGTGAGCACTGTTCCTTTCTAATGAAAGTTGCATAATAGACGGACATTTATCCAATTGTCACACATTGTACTATAGCATAACGGACGGACAGTTGTCCACATGTCACACATTGTACTATAACATAATAGACGGACAATTATCCACTTGTCACACATTGTACTATAACATAACAGACGGACAATTATCCACTTGTCACACATTGTACTATAACATAATAGACAGACAGTTATCCACTTGTCACACATTGTACTATAACATAATAGACAGACAGTTATCCACTTGTCACACATTGTACTATAACATAATAGACAGACAGTTATCCACTTGTCACACATTGTACTATAACATAATAGACGGACAGTTATCCACTTGTCACATATTGTACTATAACATAATAGACGGACAGTTATCCACATGTCACACATTGTACTATAACATAATAGATGGACAGTATCCACTTGTCACACATTGTACTATAACATAATAGATGGACAGTTATCCACTTGTCACACATTGTACTATAACATAATAGACGGACAGTTATCCACTTGTCACATATTGTACTATAACATAATAGACAGACAGTATCCACTTGTCACACATTGTACTATAACATAATAGACGGACAGTTATCCACTTGTCACATATTGTACTATAACATAATAGATGGACAGTTATCCACATGTCACACATTGTACTATAACATAATAGACAGACAGTTATCCACATGTCACACATTGTACTATAACATAATAGATGGACAGTTATCCACTTGTCACATATTGTACTATAACATAATAGACGGACAGTTATCCACTTGTCACATATTGTACTATAACATAATAGATGGACAGTATCCACTTGTCACACATTGTACTATAACATAATAGATGGACAGTTATCCACATGTCACACATTGTACTATAACATAATAGACAGACAGTTATCCACATGTCACACATTGTACTATAACATAATAGATGGACAGTTATCCACTTGTCACACATTGTACTATAACATAATAGATGGACAGTTATCCACATGTCACACATTGTACTATAACATAATAGACAGACAGTTATCCACATGTCACACATTGTACTATAACATAATAGACAGACAGTTATCCACATGTCACACATTGTACTATAACATAATAGATGGACAGTTATCCACTTGTCACACATTGTACTATAACATAATAGACGGACAGTTATCCACTTGTCACATATTGTACTATAACATAATAGACGGACAGTATCCACTTGTCACACATTGTACTATAACATAATAGACGGACAGTTATCCACTTGTCACATATTGTACTATAACATAATAGACAGACAGTTATCCACATGTCACCCATTGTACTATAACATAATAGATGGACAGTATCCACTTGTCACACATTGTACTATAACATAATAGACAGACAGTTATCCACATGTCACACATTGTACTATAACATAATAGATGGACAGTTATCCACTTGTCACGCACTATACTATAATAATATATGAACATAATAAACTTACATTTTGTAGTTTCTTGCTTATTTTCTATAAAGCTAATAATACAAAATATTGGAAGATTTTCCTTTTGAACAACTTCTGAAAACAATTGCCTTTGTACATTGTATACGATGATCCAGTGAATGACATTGCTTTATAGCATATTGGTGTTTAAAGTTATTACTGCAAACATGTATTTAAAATAAATAAATAAAAAAGATTCTTGAATGCTATTGATAGCACTCATTAATACCAAGTGAATAATTAAATAGCACAGTTATTTCTGTCTGATATCAACGAGATGAGCCATATTCATATTATTACACCTCAGTGTATGGTACTTAATTTTACAAACTGCATCATTCATCTTTGGACACTCATTTCATAACAGAAAACGCAAAAAGAGTCCAAAAGAAGTCTAATCACTGACTTTTTGAAATGTATTTACCCCTCATGAAACTTGTTTTAGTTTCTCCAGAATGTTTGGCACCGCCACACGGCCTTATTCAGCAGTTTGAAGAAAGCAGTGAGATGCAGCCGATTTATAGTTCGGAGAAAACCCAAAAAAAATCCCGATATGATTGACAAAAAACTATCTACATTAAAAGACACTTACTGACTTGTTCTCCAGTTTTACTTGATGTTTCGAACACCTCGCCCCCGATCTCTGTGGACAGACAAAAATACTGACATCATTTATTGTACTAATAAAAATGCCCAACTGCCGCAAATCACAATACATAAAATGAGTTCTTATTGCATAACATTTTGAATAATCAATTTACGTTATCAAACATCTCATAAGAACCAAAAAACAGTAAAAACAAACATGGAATTTTGAGAAAGAATAAAGGCATTACATTTTTCCTGGGTACATGGCGGGGATGACATTTTACATCACCATTCATAAACACTGTATGACTCATCAATACATAACGGTTCCGACACAGAAACATACATCTCATGAAACAACGAAATTATTGAAGAGTGAATAAATGAGATGATTATATAATACAGAATCAACTGTTGCTAGATTTGTGAAAATTGCAGTCACCTGTGGCATAATCTGTTGCACTGAAGTAGTCGACCCTTCGTCTGTTTCGATTGTCACCTGTCACCAAGTCTTTCTTTGTCCCACTCAAGTAGATCTTACAGTTCTACCAAGAAATGATAATATTTTATTTTCAGACACAAACAATCAAAATGTACATATATGTAAAATAAATAAAATAGACACAATACGAACATATAAAACAAAGATATAAAAACAAGACAAAAGGGGTAATAAAAAATCAATATATCCATATAATCTGTCACACTGAAGTAGTCCACCTTTCTTTTGCTTCTGTTGACTCCTGTCACCAAGTCTTTCTTTGTCCCACACAAGTAGATCTTATAGTTCTAGCAAGAAATGATAATGACAACGATAACGTTATATTTCAGACATAAGCAATCCAAATGTACATATATGTAAAATAAATAAAATAGACACATTACGAACATATAAAACAAAGATATAAACACAAGATAAAAAGGTTAATAAAAATATATATATCCATATAAAACCGTTAGTCAATAATATCAATATTATTGACTACTGGTTTTATATTCTCCATTTTGAATAATTTGGCAAATAAAGCGAGTTACATTGTTTTATAGCATACACTGGTATAGATAGAGTCGTCCTTGTAAAAATGTCTCAAATATGTGTAAAATGTAAACGTCTGGAATTTATATTTTACGTATTTCACATGTCTTGTCAGACCCTTTGTTGAATAAACATACCATTATAACTGTCACTCAACTCTCTGAACAGTGATGTCAGTTCTTTTGAGATGTATGATAATTTTATTTCCATCATTAGAAATGGGCCTGAAGCCATGCATTGAAAGTGGACTGCTCTCATGTAAATAAACTGAAATGCTTAAATTTAAATGACAACAAATGGTTTATTAAAACACATTTGTGTTCATTAAAACATGTTTGAGCAGTAAATATGTTATGTTATGTAAAGTTTATAGTGCTACCTAAATGATATCTTATTATCCATATCATACAGTGCTGTACAGTGATAATTGAACCACGGTACCTCTTCATTCTGTTTAAGTTCGTTGACCCAAAACCGTGCTTTCTCAAAGCTTTTGTCATCTGTGAGATCATAACAGATGATGGCTGCACAGGCTCCTCGGTAGTAATGACGAGTCATCGCTTTGAAGCGTTCCTCTCCTCCAGTATCCTAACAACAACAAAACAAGAACAGTTTCACTTTACATAACGACATCAAGGTATTTCCTTTCAAATGGTAAAACTTATCGTGCACAATCAAGTAACAAGGTAATTAGATGAGAGTTGCAACTATCTGATATTTTCAAAACAACATTAAATTCAATTTCTAAATTGGACTGCTATTATTAATGCAATATGGCAAGTTAGCTGCATTAATTTAATTTAAAACATAATTTAAATAATTTGGTGAATACAAACTTGGTGAATTTTATAAACCAGTTTTGGAAGGATTACTAAATATATTTATATATAACATACTATAACTACAATTTATTTTCAAAATACCCAAAGTTAATCCTGGATGTTGCAGACTACTGAGATGTCCTTTCTGAAGTGCCACAAAGTAATGATGTTGAGGCTTCCCTTACCCAGATACCCATTGTGAGAGGTTTCCCATTCACATTCACCGTCTTTGCTCCAAACGTTGCACCGATGGTCTGGAAGGATAAGAGTAAACATTTCTATGAAGTAACCTTACAATTTATCAAAGTCATACACGGTTGTGAGTAATCACACACAAAATTTGTTTATAGTTCTTATTTGTAATAATGCTATAAACAGATTACATTTAGTAGCTATATTACTAGATATGCGCCACTATTAAAAGTAAGTTCTTAGGGATTATTTTAAACTGTTAAACTCTTTGTAAAGTATACAATTTTGTAGTAATTAATCCTTTTGTTATTGAATAACTCTGCTCCAAGCACTTTAGACTTTCTTCACTAGCAGAGCTGTTCAACAGAATGTAACATCTCAACTATCTTTACTGTGCAAAGACTGTACAAATAAATCCACCTGACACTGTAGCCAGGTATTCATTCAGTCAGATAATCGTTCAATGGACGGTTGCTTATACCGTAGGAATGACAAAGCGTACAGCTGTATATTGGACAGCCTCAGATATTTGAAGAAGAAAAAACGTTTTGATTGACGCACCCAAGTTTTGCATTAAAAAGTAATCCAGAACAAAACAAGTATTTTGAATATTTGTCATTGTGACAAAATAGCTTGAATTAAAACATCACTTTTTCATTACAGAATATGCAAACAAAAACACTTCTTTGTTTCTCATTAACAGCTTAAATGGGAACCGTAAAGAATTATGAATAATCATTTCAGAATAGTCTAGAACTAAACATAAACGTTAATGCCTCGTTAATAGATAAGTTGCTTTCATTTGGCTGCTAAATTTACACCTTGCATAGCTATTTTTTATTTTGGGTGCACGATGGAGTTAGGAAAATGTGTACCGGGTATGTACATATTATTGTATACACCATGTATGTTAACACTATAACGCAAACATTATGCCTTGTATGCGTCACTATACTGCATAATGGAATAATTGTTTACTGTTAGTGACTAGTACATCGATTCGAAACGAACGAACTAAACAACCGATTCGTTTATTGTAGCGCGTAATAGATAGCGTACTGGTAAATGTTAGTTCTGAAAACTGCGGCAGGTGGCTCAACGGGTGATTTAAACGTGCTGAAGACTGAAGTGAAATAAAACTTCGGTAATCTTGCAGTAAACTGCCCAAATAATCGGGACGGGGGGGGGGGGGGGAACGTGGAGAAACCGTTTTGTAATAGCTTAGGCATATACGTCCGTGCTTAGGCAAGTTAACTTGAAAATCTTATTAATGATACGGATTGATACGGATTCTTAAAACATTTTAGGTCAGAAATACGGATTGCCATCCCAAAATGTGGCATGTCTGGGGACAGGGGCGTCGATCCGGTCTTAAAAGTGGGGGGGACGAGGGACCAATTTATATACCCATATATGTATGCATAATATATATATATATATATATATATATATATATATATATATATATATATATATAAGTGTATGTATATATATGTATATTTATGACATGCATAATATATATATATATATATATATATATATATATATATATATATATATATATATATATATATATATATATATACGACCTGAAATACACGTAACTATTTTTTGGTAAATATAAAACATAATTCATTGTTGGTCTGGTTCTAATTATAAATAAACTAAAAAAGCCTTTATGTTATGCTATTTATAATAGTTATGTTGGCAACATATATTTGAAGAGGGGCCATGGCCCACCGCAATCACTGAAGATTTGGGGGATAGACTTTGGATCCAACACTGCTTGTCTGATTCGCAGAGTGACAAGATGCAGAGCTTACAGGGGTGCCAGTATAGGACTTCCCAATCCCACCTTTTCGCAAAGAAATTTGTCATCACTAAAATGAGATCAAATTTCACAAAGTGCATAAATCCGGTGGTAACGCCGTAGGCGATATAAATATCGACCAGGGCGACCATGCTGCAATCCGAGGGGTGACAGGGCAAGCAAAAATGTATAATCTTTAATGTGCTTGATGGCTAATGCCTATTAATATATCAACGCAAGGGTGCAAAATGACAATTTACTGGATTAAGATCAAGGCCAACCAAGCAATTTGTCTAGTGATTTTTCCACTAGGTAATGGGAAGTTTATATCTTATTATTAATTTTACTACTAGATCGATGTAGAGTGTTTAAGAGAGGGGAGTGATTAGTCTCGCTATATATGCCAATAAATTTGTTTTATGAACTGAACAAGTATGAGGACATTTTTTATGCTGACCCCCTCAAGCCGTGGGGTGGTCAGCGTCCCCCTCGTCCCCCACTGATCGACGCCCATGCTGTGCCTGTGTTGAACTTCCAAATCCAACATTTTGGCAAAGAAATTTGTCGTCACTCAAACGTAAGTTACACAAAGTGCAAGAATCCGACGCTTCTGCCGTAGGCGATAAGCATCAAGCAGGCGAGGCGTGAAAGTGCAACACAAATTCCATCACTTAAAATGTATTTGATGGCTAGAGCCTATTAATAATATCAACACAAGGTTGATAGAGCCAGGCAGCGGCTTACATTTTTCCGGTAGTTATAAACTTTCCGATTGGCCTTTCTGCGTATGCGCGACAAATTAAAAATCATCAGTGTGCAGCTGAATAACAAAGCATTTTTGGTATAAATGCCACGGGCTGTTCGATAACTCTCCTGTGATGACTACTTTGAAGAGTTGTCTAATATTTCGTTCAACACATTAAAATATTACGTTTGTTTAAATAACTATCACGGATTATGGCGCACTAACAGCAAACATGCCTCAAAATACAATATGTTTGCCTCGTGTTAATTTGCGATAAATAACTTTGCTGAACTTCATATCGCGAGTTTATTGTCTAGCTAGTCCTATGTAGCAGCTTTTAAGAGAGAGGAGTGTTGAGTCAGGCTATATGCCTCGCAATTTTTCTGAACTGAAAAGTGGGGGGGATAATTCCTATGCTGTCCCCCCCCACTCTGAAAAGTGGAGGGACACGTCCCCCCCCCCGTCCCCCACCGATCGACGCCCGTGTCTGGGGATCACTCACACCTTGGTGCTCTAATCCCTCAACATTTGGCATTACCTAAATTAATGCCACCTGAAAAAACCAACGTGCCCTCAAATAATTCATTCCATCTTCCAATAAGTATTTGAACCATCCACATAAAATCAATCGTTGACCGACATACCACAGTCCCTACCATTGCCACTACAATGTTTTTTTTATTAAATATATTTATTTCTCTTATAATTTTGTCATACTATTTTTAGCATATTTATTCCAGTATTTGATCTATTTTTTCAGCTATCGTTTACATATTTATATATTTGATTTTACTGTTTACATGCATTACGCACTATGTGATGTGATTTAAATATTGTGTTGTTTTTATGCATCCTCCAAAGTGCAAGATGTATATCCATTCCATGACTGGGCAATAAAGTTATTATTATTATTATTACCTGTTGGTAGTGGGTATAAAATCTGTCGTAGAGGTATCTTTGTGCGAGACTTGTCTTGCCGCCATGAAACATGCACAGCAACACCACTTTCATGTCAACTCGACCCATTGTCATATGTTATTGGTACGTCTTTAATTTACAACATTTTCTCTCGTCCGATAAGTTTCCTCTAAGAGCAGACGGACACGAGCAGAAGAGAACCACACGTCATTCATGTCGTTCCATCTTGTCATGTGACTGCAAAAAAGAAACCAATAGTGTTTTTGCAATAAAAATTATATGCATAAACGAATGAATATATCACATAACAGTTTTAATGGCAAATAATGCATATGGAACAGGCAATTGTTTCCTTTATCATGCCATAGTCATAGATGAAAATATATTTGATATATAATTTTCATTTTTTTTCTCCATATTTCAGCAGCTGAGCCTGAGGAAGAAGGGGAGCTTGCCGACCCACATAACAGTCCGACCCATTGCAGTCTGCTCACATTATCACACATACATTTTATATGTAAATATATTGAGATTCTAAGAAAATACATACTGCATACTGTACATATATTTTGACAAGCATGGAATGTACAGTGCACACTAAAATTAAGCTACCATTTATCCGTACCCACATTCCGCATTCATGATACATGCATTGCAATGTGAATATATTTTACATATTTGTCACAAAGGACTGCAATTTTTTTTGATTGACAGACAGACATTGTTTGTCATAAAGAAACACATATTTGTTGTATTTGCTTGTGTATTTTGGCAGGGATTGGATAATAATATCGAATTCCAAAATAATAAACAACATATTGAACTTGATTTCGTATATAATGATTTTTTATTTTTTTGGAATAACTACACAATTGTCAGTTTTATGTCATATGTAGACAAATAAATATTGTTTACTTTTGTATATTTACCTACAGTAGTTTTCATTATATTATAAATATATGTTCGTGCATTGTTTTAATTATAATTTTTAGATGCCATCTGGCTATATAAAATTGCAACTTTGTCCTGTCATCTCGAGGACCCCTGATACGAATTACCTACAGATCAAGTTATAAAATAATATTACATTAGTACCGCTGTGCAGCAAACTGCCAAGTAGTTGCGTAGGAAATAACAGAAATGTAATTATAAGTGATTATGAATTGTTACTGTAGGTAAAATAACCAGGGGTCGAGGAGACTGTCACTAAGACCATTTTGGTCGCTCTCGTGGTAGCCACCCCATCTCTCGTGGCAGCCACCCCATGCCAGGGCCCCCAGCTGAGAACCATTGATTAAAAAACATTGCAATGCAATTAGGACCATTACGCATAGCATTGCAAGCCTAGTTTTTTTGGAGCATACGTCTTGAAAGCAGATATGATCAATACAATACCCTTTAATAACCATTATTAGTTATACTCGGAATACTGTTGTATGATTTTAAGTTCCTAAACACAAACCCAGTCATGATATTCATTCACATAGCCATAGACACATAGATAGTCATGTCATACCAGGCATAAGGCTAAGCCTAAACTAAGGCATAACTTTAGCTGTAGCAATCAACTGTAGTAGGCTTTATTAATGCCTATTGTAACTGGATTCACAGTGCTAGCATAAGTCCCCGATGTCCACAACATTCGCAGTGGAACTACTATTGAACCCTGCACCCCGACATATAGTGTGACATTGAGGTAGGTATGACTCTGAAATAGCACTTTATATCCAATATTACCTTATTATTTGGTCAATTTTCAGGATTATTTATCAGACTTTTAGCAACTTTTTTCTATTCAACTATCTTCTGGGCACAGTAAATGATTATTGTTCTGCACCCACGATTGAAGCTAGTATACTCTTAATTTATACATAATTTACTATTTTCTTGTGAGACTTTTCAGAAATATATTTTATGTAAGTATTTATACAAATTAACTGACTCGGTACAAATACCGTTTGCGACATAAGCAGGGTATTGATTCGCATAGGAAATCGCACCATACCAATACTTAGTGATAGGATGCTAAAAAAAAAAAAAATCATATATGTCTCGTAATACGACACGTACATGAGTATAATGAGCATTTATTGACAGAGAGAAAACACTAGCGGCTACATCGCTACTGGCTACGCGGGAAGAGACTAACACGTGCTCTCTCGGGAGCGGTTATTAATTCACGCATAGATAACGTCAGGGGGTACGGTATTCGACACATACGACATCTCCCTTCTTTGTCTTTGAGTTATTAGCAAATAATCGAAATGTCTTTCATGATAATGTTCTTCCAAATAGTAATGTCCTTGGTGACGTTTCAGTGTCCGTGCAATTTCGCTAAGTAACATATTGTCGATTAATATTTCTTAGTTAGAACAAACTTGATTAGCTCCGATAGACTATTCTAAATAGACTACTCTAGACGAATACAGAGGTGGACTACTCTGTTATCGTAGTAGTGACTCGAGGATTATTCTGCCTCAGTGAGTGAGTTCACTACTGTACCTAGTTCTCTCTCAATCGAGCTGGTCTCACGACAGTTCTTCCGCTCCTTGTTACGTAAGGGTCTGCTGCCGCTCCAGCTGGTGGTACTGGTTGTCTGACAGGTGTGTCCGTCGGAATCGTGGCTGCGTCTGGCTCGAAATCGTCGTCGATGGGTGACGGTATGTCGCATACCGGAAGTTGCTTGGACACCGCCTTAGGGACAAGTTGTAGATGTCGTCTGTTCCTTCGGATCGTGCCTTGTGACGTCTGCACGGGGTAACATCGTGGTTCCGTGCATTGTTTCACCAGGACTCCACGTCTCCTCCATTGTTTTTCATCGTCGCCTTTGATGAGGACTTGATCTCCGGGTTGTAGTTGTGGTAGACGTCGTGTTCCAGGACGCCGGTCGTAGTTGATACGATAATGTGCTTTTGCGCGCTTGTCATTGTGCTGTACTTCTATTTTGGTGGGCCACTGGGGAAGAAGATTTTTATCCAGTGTAGGGATCCGAGTTCGGATCTGGCGTCCCATGATCAATTGACAAGGGCTTGTCTGTGTTGGGTGTACAGGTGTTGCGCGATAAGCCATCAGTGCCAAGAACGGATCATCTTGTTTCAGAATCTTCTTCGCCGTCTGCACTGCTCATTCCACTTCACCATTGCTTTGTGGAAAGTATGGACTAGACGTCGTGTGCCCGAATCCGTACGTCTCTGCGAAGACTCGGAACTCGTCAGAGGAGAACTGAGTTCCATTGTCTGTGACAACTTCGTCTGGAATGCCCCAGTGAGCAAACATGTTCTTCATTTTACCGATTGTTTGTCCACTTGTCATGTTTGTGAGGTGGGCTATTTCAATATATCTTGAGTAGTAGTCAACCACAACAAGGCACTTCTGCCCCGCTTATTCACATAGGTCTGCGCCTATGCGTTGCCACGGTCTGGCGGGCAGTGGTGTTGTCAACAACGGCTCTTTGTGTCGATTATGTTTGTTTTCCATGCAAAATAGACATTCTGCCACTTTGCGCTCGATGTCGTGACCTATTCCTGGCCACCACACTGTTGTCTGTGCTCGCTCTTTGCATTTGTTGATCCCCATATGTCCTTCGTGGATTCTGCTGAGGATATCCGGTCGCAGCGTGGTTGGTATGACGATTCTGTTGCCATACACCAACATGTTGTCAACAACAGATAACTGTAGACGTGCACGATATAGATCGTGTATCTGGACCGGTACATTTCTTGCATGTTCTGGCCAGCCGTGTTTGGTGTATTTCATAGCTATTTGTAGCTGTTCATCTGTTGCTGTCTCCTGCTTGATTTGCGTTAACTTCTGCGGAGATACAGGTTTAGTCTCCAGCGTCGCGTCGACGTGAGCTTGTATCTCCTGCTCGGTGTCTGGTGTTTCTGTACTCTGCAGTGGAGTTCTGGATAGGGCATCAGCAACAGTTAACTCTTTCCCTGGCACGTACTTGGCACAGATGCTGAAGCGCATCAGTCTCATAAGGAGACGTTGACATCGGATTGGCGCTTTGTCTAGATCTTGGGAGTTGATGATTGTGATCAACGGCTTATGATCTGTTTGTAGAGTGAATGACTTTAACCCTACAAGATATCTCGCAAATTTCTCGCACGCCCATGTGGAAGCGAGTAGTTCCTTCTCGATCTGAGCGTATCGTTTCTCAGTATTTGTCAGCGTTCTCGAGGCGTATGCGACTGGTAGTAGCTTGTATCCATGGAGTTGTAGGATGACTGCACCCAGTCCGTAGCTGCTTGCGTCTGCAGATACCACTGTAGGTAGGTTTGGATCGTAGAACGCGAGTACTGGAGACGTTGTCACCATGATCTTCAGCTGTTCGAACGCATGCTCTTGGCTTGTACTCCAAACCCATGCCATATCCGACTTCAGTAAATCAGTCATAGGTTTGAGTACTGTCGACAGATCTGGGAGGAAGCGACACAGATAGTTGGCCATGCCTAACAACCTGCGTAGCTCTGTCACGTTCTCTGGTGCGGACACCTTGCAAATTGCATCGACTTTTTCTGGATCAGGCTCAAGGCCATCCTTGCTGATGAGATTCCCCATGAAGACTAGCTTGGACTGTCTCAGCAGACACTTGTCTTTGTTCAGCTTCAGTCCAGATGCTCGGATTGCTCGTAGAACATTTTCGTAATGTTCGTCGTGTTTAGCTCTCGTTTCTCCGTGTATGAGAATATCGTCCATGATGACTTCCACTCCTGGTAGACCTTCGAGTAACTGTTCCATCTTGTCTTGGAAGATTTCCGGCGCGCTTGTAATACCGAATGGCAGTCGCCGGAAACAGTATCGACCGAAGGGTGTTATGATCGAAGGTGGTCAATTTTGAGCTTTCTGGGTCTAAAGGGATCTGCAAAAATCCGTTTGACGCGTCCAGTTTCGAGAAGACTGTCGAGCCTGTTAATTTGTGTAGCACGTCGTCCAAGATAGGTAAAGTGCGTTTCTCTCCAATCACGGACTCGTTCAGGCGTTTTAAGTCGACACAAATGCGCACCTTTCCTTTTTTTTCGTCTCATTACAGGAACCATTGGCGCACACCAATTTGTCGGCTCTGTGACTCTTTCAATAATTCCATTTTCCTCCATGCGTCGCAATTCCGCTTCAACTTGAGGTAACAGTGGAATTGGCACCCGTCGCGCGGTGCATACACTGTACGGGGTAGCGTTGTCCCGTAATAGGATCTTCACCGGGTCACACTGTAAGATGCCTATGTCCCCGTAGACGTCTTGAATTTCATCAACATAGACTCGTTTCATGAAGCCCACCTTCACTGCGACGCTGCGACTGAGCAGGTTGTCCGTGGTCTTGGCAACGATCACTCTGTAGTGCAGCGGTTGACCGTCGATGATTGATCGAGCCACGACCTGCCCTAAGCACGCTAGCTGGCCGCCCGGACTCGTCAGTCTGATGTAAACAGACTTCAGCTTCGGCTTGGGTTTCTTCTGGTTCAGTGTCGCCTCCGCTATGATAGTAACATCGGCGCCGGAATCTAGTTTGAAGTTGACCAGGCCCCCTTGTATTGCCACAGTCTCCCTCCATGCCGGTTCTGAATCATCGCAGGAATTTGACCCCAAGAAGTATGTGGGATGGTCGCTGTTTTCAGTGACTTCGCGTACACTTTTTGTTCGGCAAACTTGCGCGAAGTGACCCTTTTTGTGACATTTATGACATTCCGCTCGTCTGGCTGGGCAGTATTCTCGGCATGGCGCGTGACTACGGCCACATTTACCGCATTCGCGCGGGGTATCTCTCACAGCTCCGGTGAATTTCCGCCTTCCTCTGTAATGCGTCTGTCTACGCGCTGTATACTGCTTGACTTCTTCTAGCTGTTTTACGTCGCTGTGCAACTGATAGCTAACCTGGCTTTTAACGAGCTCAGATTGTCTGGCCATCGGTATGGCTATGTCGAGGCTTAATTTGAAATATCTGTGATAGCTCTTTGTCGGATAAGCCTATCACGATTCTGTCTCGAATCTGTTCGTCTTTGACACTACCGTCAAAGTTGCAGTGTTCCGCTAATTCATGCAGATTTCGTATGAATGCTTCTACCCCTTCGCCTGGGTTTTGGACCCGCTGATAGAATTTGGCGCGTTCGTGTACGACATTGCGCCTCAGAATAAAGTATGCTTCGAACTTCCGAAATACTGTATGTGTATCGTAATCGTTAGCGTCTTCGGGATTTGTTCCTGACGTTGCAAATGTCATTGATTTATATATGTGCTCAGCTTCGTTGCCCATGGCGTAGATTAGCGCACTTACTTGTACTTCGCCGTCGTCTTTGTTGAGCTTCGTCGCTAAACGGTAACGCGAGAAACGGTCACGCCATTCCGGCCACTCGTTTGGCTTGTCGAACTGGAAGTTGGACGGCGGGTTAAACTTCGACATTTTCCGCTTTTCTGTTGTTTTCTACTTCTTCTTTTTTCAATCAATATTTTTACGTGATAAACATCGATCTCACTTCGACACCATGTTTCGTAATACGACACGTATATGAGTATAATGGGCGTTTATTGACAGAGAGAAAACACTATATATAGCGACTACATCGCTACTGGCTACGCGGGAAGAGACTAATACGTGCTCTCTCGGGAGCGGTTATTAATTTACGCACAGATAATGTCAGGGGGTACGGTATTCGACACATACGACAATATACATTTGAAATATTAACCTCATTAGAAATACTATTTATTTATTCACACCTATAAATAGCTTTTGAAATATTATCATGTTCAAAGATGCAGTTAGGATAGATTACTGCAAGATAGCCGTCATTGCGTCAGCGCAATCCTGAACAAATGGGCGGTAAATTCAAAACGGCATAGCTACAAATGCGCTACATGCGATTTGTATGATTGAAACTTTCAGGTTCTTCTTATTACATATTCATCTAACTACTAGCCAAACATTAGCCTCGGTTACCCAGACTCCGTGAGGTGGCAGCACTTTTAAGCCCTTCAACTTCGCCTGGGATAAATGTGGGTCTGCATTTTCGTGCCGCCAGGGCGGCCTTACCCCAGATTAGGGTAGAGACGCTGATTGGCTCTCAGGTCAACTATGAAATAACAATTAAAATAACGATATACTTTTACAAGATAATGATATTATATATATATAAAAAGTTTTCAACATTGAACTTATATTAACACAAAAGTAAGTAAAATTCAAATTTACAGTTGTTTATAAAATAAGAATTACGGCAGGATTAACCGTGAGGTGGCAGCATTGTCTAGCCCCACACGGATAACATACAAATTAAAGAAGGATCCTTGTTTTATCAAATAATGCTGTATTATAAAAACTATTCAAAATTAAACTGATATTAACACAAAATAAATAGAAATACTTCTCGGTGTAGTTCCGCAGCCGACCGACAGTCGGGTAAGCGAGACTAGCCAAACTTCAGAATACTTCCTCAATGACAATGACAATTACAATGTGCTACGCCTAGCCCTAGGGAGGCTACGTCTATAGATATAGTTATCCGAACATATCGCATATTCACTCATCAAAATTAAATAACTCACCTAAATTTTTACAATTCACAGACTGGCATTCTCTGTCATCTCGGCTCTTAAAAGTAGTTTCCCTGGACCTCCCCACACGAGTAGAAAAGCCTATAGTGCCAGTAGTGGGCACAAATTGCAACCGACCTACCGACGCGTCCCTAGCGGATTTGCCGGTCCCTAGCAATGTCACGACACTGGCAGTGACCGTCAAACTACCTTTTGACAGCTCTCTTTCATTCAACCAAATGTTGTCATTCACTGCAGAAACGGCGCATGCGCGTATCTAGGGGATAAACATAGGCGTATATATATATACGCTCTGATACACTGCAATGCACCCAAAACGAAAAATATATATATACATATATATATATTTCTGATTTTTCCTGTTCGCCCGCCTGTACCTTCAGCATGTTGAAGCTAGGCGGTACTCGGAAGAAGAAGAAGAAGACCTACGACGGTCGCGCTTACATTTTTCTGGCCGTTAAAAACATTCCGACTGACGTTTCTGCGCATGCTCGCATTTAGGGGCGCGAGACAGCGCTAGCTAGCTACGATGACTCTTGCTCACATTGTATGTGAACGTCATAGCCCGGGTTAAAACTGCACAATACAATCTCGACTATATTGCTCCTCGCGTTTCAGATGAATTTCACGAAAATCTACATGAAACTATGTCAAAGTATAGTAAACTGCCTTAAAGACTGGTAATATCGAAAACATTTTGCGTATAGTCACTGCCAATGACACAGGTAGATGTGCCTTACCTTTGAAATGAAATTGTACTTGCTCAGATGTACTCGACCCAATTATTTATTTATTGAATATAAGTACCAGGATTATATATGTCATTGTACACTACCACGTTTGGAGATCGTAGGTCACATATGACGTACACGTGGACGGTACGAGTCAATAAATGGAGTCAATATATGTATACACAAATATTCACAATTGACAATATCAAATCAAGCTCACCAGACATTTGTATGTCAAGTATACATTAAGTGGGATATTTTATTGCCAAGCAATGAAATCATACAGATGCCAGTTGATATGAATGCACATGTACGATTATATTAATGCTTTGAGAAATATACTAAAATGGACGAAGCATGGGGCCTTGAAATGACAACAAAGTTAAAAACTAACTTTCACCTCATAAGAAAATGCTCAAGTTCAGCATGCATCGACGTTAAACACACCGCATTTGTCAAAAGAAATTAAATAACATGAACATGTCGTGTCTCTACGGAAGCCCGTTGGTGCCACGGTGAATTAATACTTTTTTTCTGACAGCCGCCACTTAATTATCTGGCGGCCGCCACTTATTTATCTGGCGGCCGCCACATAATCGGCCGCCAGAAAATTAAGTGGCGGCGGTCAGAAAAATATATATTCACCGTGACACCAACGGGCTTCCGTATGTCTCTGACGTTCTGGTGATGTTATTAAATACAAATATCAATACCAAACCCAAGGGGTTCGTAGATTGTACTGCCAGTTACAAATGTGTTGTTTACAGATTTACATAACAGGCAAATCAATTAAAAATTATAATAACTGTAATGACCTATATTATAGTACATAAATGTTAAAACCGTTGATACACACAATACAATTTATACAAAAGCAACTAGTGCACGACTATGGCAGTGAAAAATATATAAATAACGAAAAAATGCGGTTATCCAATAAAATATTATTAAAACAGTCATTGCAATAGAAGTTGGGTCTGTTATCACATACTTAGTAGGTCCCCAGCGTACACTAAATACATTTATTAACACCTGATTATATTTGCGCATGTAATGTCAGTATTTATAATAAGATACCTGTAGCAAATATATCAACTTCACAATAGCAGGCTGGAAACAGGCACTTAGCAAACATTCAATGCCAAAAGCCCTGTTTGTGTCAATCAAAATATTCCATCAGCAGACTAAAGCCACCAGTTAATTAAGTATATATATATATATATATATATATATATAGACACAAATAGAACTGACACGCTGGTTGGATTATGTCATTGTATACATATGCAACTGAATTACTACCTGTGTGTTTATCTCCTTAGAACTGTGACCATCACTATTTATATGATGCTACCCTACTATGACTTCAGTTCAACTATTGACATATAGAATTTTCAGTTCAGTCAACAATTACACTCATAACAGCTCATCAATAACAATGTTGTGCTTATAAAAAGTGCTATAGCAATTTGAACAATAAAACCTGATTCTTGCAGTGCTGGTACAATCTTGAAATATATACAATTAAAATATTTACTCTAAATCACTGTTATCCACCACATTAAAATCATACTATAATACAAACAATTAATACATACATATGTATTATATATATATATATATACATATATATATATATCATTTATATGTATGTATATGTATACATATATACCTTATACCTATATATATATATATACATATATACATATATATATATATCATTTATATGTATGTATATGTATATGTATACATATATACCTTATACCTATATATATATATATATATATATATATATATATATATATATACATATATATATATATACACACACACATATATATATATATATATATATATATATATTTCTGAACGTATTGTAACACAGTTAATGTTCAGTTTCCTTGCAAACTACATGTTTCATTAAAAGCAAGGAGAGGTTTTCTATTTTATAGGCACCAGACAACAGAAGTATCTGTTGCTCTAGACAGTGTCTGTCTATCTATGTGAGGCCGTGACTGTCTCACATTCAACAGCAACAGACAACAGAAGTATCTCTCGCTCTAGGCAGTGTCTGTCCTTCTATGTGAGGCCATGACTGTCTCGGTTTCAACAGCAACAACCAACTTTTTTCCGATCATCTTCTAAATGGAATTTTTCTTCGTCGACTGAAAAACCACATAATTATCAATACATCATGACCTATTCCATTACATCACTTTCATCCATCACTTTCACTTTCAGACACGTCATCGTATCACTGCAGAAATTAGAAATGAAAGAAGGTATTTTGAGGATGAAATTAAGTTTATTGTATACACGTGCCTATGTGTATTCACGTGGATTTGCATATCAGTGGGTGTGCTTATGTGTGTTCTGTTGCATGCGTGTGTGTGTGTGTGTGTGTGTGCGTGCGTGCGTGCGTGCGTGCGTGCGTGCGTGCGTGCGTGCGTGCGTGCATGTGTTGTGTGTGCATGTGTGTCGGTGTGTATGTGAGTGTGCATGTGGTATGATTGTGTCTATATGCATGTGTACATTGATACAAAAAGAATTAAAATGCCATCATTGAATTATCTTTAGTTTCTCTTGTTCAGTTCCACACAACAATGATTTACCTATACCTAGTGATATTTTTCACTTGTATGTTTATTTCTAATCATTTTTAACTACTGTTATCAACACTACTGCACAAAGTCTTTTCAGTGTATAAATAAAGTTTATTATTTATTACTACCAATATGATCAGTAGTAATTAATTGAATCACAATGTAAACATACAAGGTCAATCTGGCAATTATCTGACAGTACTGAGGGGAGGGGAGGGGAGGGGAGGGGAGGGGAGGGGAGGGGAGGGGAGGGGAGGGGAGGGGAGGGGAGGGGAGGGGAGGGGAGGGGAGGGGAGGGGAGGGGAGGGGAGGGGAGGGGAGGGGAGGGGAGGGGAGGGGAGGGGAGGGGAGGGGAGGGGAGGGGAGGGGAGGGGAGGGGAGGGGAGGGGAGGGGAGGGGAGGGGAGGGGAGGGGAGGGGAGGGGAGGGGAGGGGAGGGGAGGGGAGGGGAGGGGAGGGGAGGGGAGGGGAGGGGAGGGGAGGGGAGGGGAGGGGAGGGGAGGGGAGGGGAGGGGAGGGGAGGGGAGGGGAGGGGAGGGGAGGGGAGGGGAGGGGAGGGGAGGGGAGGGGAGGGGAGGGGAGGGGAGGGGAGGGGAGGGGAGGGGAGGGGAGGGGAGACAGACAAACTTACTTGGTGGAGGATTACTGGTAATTGCTTCATCATAGTCCAGTGCTATTTTGTCAAACAGGTCCTCTACAATGACAGACAACATTTACTGTAAAACTGCACACATTTCCACAATGACATTATATTATGTATTCACAATTATTGCAGAAGATGAGAAAGCAAAAACGTTGGTGAGTGTTGTTCCTTTCAAAGGAAAGTTGCATAACAGATGGACAGTTATCTATGTGTCAAATATTGTGTTATAAGAACATAATAATGTGAAAATAACCAAGTCACATTTTCTGGTTTCTTGCTAATTTTTTATCAAACTAGTAATACAAAACACTGGAAGATTTTCCTTTGGAACAACTTCTGAAAAATAAAATGGTCTTGGTACAATGTATACGATGATTCAGTGAATTACACTGCTTTATAGCACATAACTGATATACATATATTGATATTTTTAGAGTCATCATTGCAAACATTTATTTAAAAAATACTTTACTTTTTTCCTCAAATGCTGTTGATGGCACTCGTTAATACCAGATGAGTAATTAATTAATGCAATTATTTCTGTGTGATACAAACAAGATGAGCCATATTCATATTATTTCCCCTCAACCCCTTTGTAAAGCTTCATCCACAGACCCGCCTTGCCCCTCTGCCCCTTGGTAAGGTACTATTACAAACTGCAACATCCATCCTTGGACACTCATTTCCTGGTAACTTTCATAAGAGAAAATGCAAAAGAAGTCTAGTCACTGACGTTTTGAAATGTATTTACCCCTCGTGAAACTTGTTTTAGTTTCTCCAGAAAGTTTGGCAGCATCATGGGGGCTTATTCAGCGGAATGAAGATGCAGCCGAAAATTCAGGAGAAAACCAAAAGGTTCCCGATATGATTGACAAAGAAACCATCTACATCCAAGGACACTTACTGACTTGTTCTCCAGTTTTACTTGATGTTTCATACACCTCGGCCCCGATCTCTGTTGACAGACAAATGATACATTAAAAATACTGACATCATTTATTGTACTAATATAAATGCCCAACTTCTGCATGGCATCACACACAGGGGCTGAAGACAGATTCCAGATATATTCACAACTAACCTTTTTTAATTTACAAATTAGAAAAAGACATATCACAAGTTATATACAATGAGTTCTTATTGCATAACATTTTGAATAATCAATTTACGTTAATGAATCATCTCATTTCCCGAGTGTGTGGTGGGGATGCCATGTTTCATCACCACTCAAAAACATTGTATGACTTATCGATACATAATGGTTCCCACACAAATAATAAAAATGCCCCCAACTTCCGCATGGTGACACATACACAGAGGCTGATTTTCATAACTAACATATTAAAATTTAAAAGTCTTATCACATGTTATATACAATGAGTTCTTATTGCATAACATTTTGTATAATCAATTTACGTTATCAAACATCTCATACGAACCACAAAACAGTAAAAACAAACATGGAATTTTGAGAAAGAATAAAGGCATTACATTTTTCATGAGTGCATGGTGGGGATGGCATGCTTCATCACCATTCAAAAGCACTATAGGACTCATCGATATATAATGGTTCCCACACAAAAATGACAAATACATCTCATGAAACAACGAAATTATTGAAGAGTGAATAAATGAGATGATTATATAAATGAGATGATTATATAATACAGAATCAACTGTTGCTAGATTTGTGAAAATTGCAGTCACCTGTGGCATAATCTGTTGCACTGAAGTAGTCGACCCTTCGTCTGTTTCGATTGTCCCCTGTCACCAAGTCTTTCTTTGTCCCACTCAAGTAGATCTTACAGTTCTACCAAGAAATGATAATATTTTATTTCAGACACAAACAATCCAAATGTACATATATGTAAAATAAATAAAATGGACACATTACGAACATATAAAACAAAGATATAAAAACAAGACAAATGGGTTAATAAAAAATAAATATATCCATATAAAACCGTTAGTCAATAATATCAATACCAATGATTACTGGTTTTATATTCTTCATTTTGAACAATTTGAAAAATAAAACTAATTACATTGTTTTATAGCATACACTGATATAGAGTCATCCTTGTGAAAATGTCATTGAATACTTTTAAAATTTAAACGTCTGAAATTTTAAATTTTACATATTTCACATGTCTTGTCAGACCCCTTGTTGAATAAACATAACATCAGAACTGTCACTCAAATCCATGGATAGTGAGGTAAGTTATTTTGAGAGGTATGTGTGTATTAATTTCCACAATTAGAAATGGGCCTACAGGCATGGATTGACATTGGACAGCTGTCATGTAAATAAACTGAAATGCTGAAATTTCAATGACAACAAATGGTTTATTAAAACACATTTGTGTTCACTAAAACACTTTTGAGGAGTAAGTATGTTATGTTATGTAAAGTTTATGCAATATAATTTTATGACATGCATGTTATACTAACCCATACAAATGACACCAATATATTCTAAGACTGCTGGTTAAATGATATATTATTATGCATATCATACAGTGCTGTACAGTGAAAATTAAGCAGGGTACCTCTTCATTCTGTTTAAGTTCGTTGACCCAAAACCGTGCTTTCTCAAAGCTCTGGTCATCTGTGAGATCATAACAGATGATGGCTGCACAGGCTCCGCGGTAGTAGATACGACTCATTGCCTCGTAGCGTTCACTGCCAGCAGTATCCTAACAAACAACAAGAACAGTTTACATAATGACATCAAGGTATTTTCTTTCAAATGGTCTTAAACCCATGCACAATTAAGTAACAAGGTACGTCGATGACAGTACAGTTGCAACTATGTGATATTTTCAAGACAATATAAAACAATTTCTAAAAAAGACTGCTATTATAAACGCAAAAGGGTAAGTTAACTGCTTTAATTTAAAACATAATTTAAATAATTTGGTGAATACAAAGTTGGTGAAATTTATGAACCACTTTTGAAAGGAATGCTAAATATATTCATATATAACATACTAACTACAGTATATTTCAAGATACCCAAAGTTAATTCTGGACGTTACAGACTACCGTTATGTTCTGAGATGTCCTTTCTGAAGTGCCACAAAGTAATGATCAATGATGAGGTTTTCCTTACCCAGATACCCATTGTGAGAAGTTTCCCATTCACATTCACCGTCTTTGCTCCAAACGCTGCACCGATGGTCTGGAAGGATAAGAGTAAACATTTCTATGAAGTAACCTTACAGTTTATCAAAGTCATACACTGTTGTGAGTAATCACACACAAAATATGTTACAGTTGTAAACCTCTTATTTGTAATACGTAATAAACAGATTACATTTAGTAGTTACATTACTAGATATGCCATTAAGACATTCTTTTAAACTGTTAAACTCTTTGTAAAGTATGCAATTTTTTATTAATCCTTTTGTTATTTATTAATACCTTATGTCTGCTCCAAACAATTTACACTTTACTCACTAGCAGGGCTGTTCGACAGAATGTAATATCTCAACTATCTTTATTGTGCAGACTGTAAAATATTTTTACAGCAATGTTTACATATTTATATACTTGATTTTACTGTACATGCATTACTGTGTTACATGATTTAAATATTGTGTAATTTTATGCATCCTCCAAAGTGCAAGATTTTTATCCATTCCATGAATGTGCAATAAAGTTATTATTGTTATTACCGCTTGGTAAGGCAGGTTTCCGGAGAATCTGTCGTAGAGGTATCTTTGTACGAGACTGGTCTTGCCGCCAGCCTCCCGCCCCAGCATCACAACCTTCATGTCAACTCGACCGCCCATTGTCATATGTCACTGGTATGTCTTTAATTTACAACATTTCCTCTCGTCCGATAAGTTTCCTCTAAGAGCAGATGCACAGCAAGCAGAAGAGAGCAACTCGTCATTCATGTGGTTCCATCGTGTCATGTGACTGCAAAAAGAAACCAACAGTGTTGTTGCAGTCGTTGACAATATATGAATAAATCACGTAAAATTAAATAGAAAGTTTCAGGGAAGAGCTGCAAAGAACGTGGGTCCAGTATGAGATATTTATTAAAATCAAAAGATATCATATGGTGGTCGTTCTATTTCTGAATATTTCCGACACCTGAAACCCTTTTTATGTTTTGTAATGCTGATATCTACACCCTTCTAAACTGATGTTAATTTCACAAAGACACACATTACCGAACAATGAATGCTGTATTATGTCTGTCAATTATGAACAATGTGACAATTGGCAAGTCACATTAAAAGAAATCTTGAAGAAACACTTGCCCGGATACATCGACCTTCCATACCAGTCTTCTCTTGCTCACTAACATTCTGTTAGAATTACATAACATTTACTCATTTCAGCTTTTGTACTAGAAAGCTAGTAGGCTGCGAGCTCTGTATTTTGAGATGGAAGCTATAGGTGAAACTGAGAATGACGCTAATGGGTGAAACTACCACATGAAACTACCTCACTACCTAAGTGTAAAGCACTTTGAATAGTTCTGAGGAGTGGGTACTGCGCTATATATAAGAACTTACCTTTTTACATGTGGTAGCATTGTGTCTAGTTCGGCTACTTAACTTTTTAGCATATATATATATATACCTTTTCTAACTGTAGGCTATGGCTGTGATAACACTTTTGACAGTCCCAGATTGTACTTAATTTTCTAGGATGGAAACACTGTGTTTGTGCTTGTACCGACCATGCATCATAATTTGTATGAAGATGTCCTAGATTTAGACTTAGTAATTTGGATAGTTTCATGCGCTCGATGGACATCACTTGTGAGCAACGCACACAGTGTGGTTGGGGTGTGTTTCTGTTCACAGGGAATACTAATCTGCATATTTTCACCGTTTTGCCTCGATTATCCAAATAATCCTGTCTTTACTAACAGCCACTGTGGCATCTGAGTGAGATGTCTGGTGCCTATAGGTGGCCATGGCATTGTCATAGTCATAGCTATGTGATGTCAAAAACTACTTTGTATTAAATTATATCTGTCATCTGGTTACATAAAATCGCAATTCCGCCCTGTCATCTCGAAGACCCCTGTTGAGAACCATCGATTTAAAACAAAAATTGTAATGCAATTAGGACCATTATCTTTAAGAAAATGCATAGCATTGCCAGCCTAATTTTTTTGTTTCAACATATCTTGAAAGCAAAACATGATCAATACAATAACCTTTAATGACCAATTAGTTATACTCTGAATACTGTCTGATAAAATATAGTTGTATAATATTAAGTTCCTAAGCACAGACCCAGTCATGATACTCATTCACACAGTGAGATAGTCATGACATAGACACATAGTCATGACTCATGTCATACCAACTAAGACTAAGCCGTAGCAATCAACTATAGTAGGCTTTATTAATGCCTGTTGAAATTGGATACACACTGCTAGCATAAGTCCTCGATGTCCACAACATGCTAATGAACCCTGCACCCCGACATTGTCAGTGCCAGGACCCAGGGGCAGGGCAGTGACCAGTGTCACTGGCAGTGAGTGAACGTCAAACTGAAACTTGATCGACACGACTCACTCAGATAAGAAAACCGTTACCGTTATATAAGCTCTTGCTTTATACTTAAAACTCACACAGTGTGAGAAACTACGATCATCCTTTGTTATTCCGATTGTACCAATGTATATACTTACCTACCTTCTGACAGCTCTATATCATTCAACCAAATGTTGACATCAGCTGAAGAAACATCTGACGACGTACCTCCAGCGTGTAAACGGGTATTGACATAAACTTTTGCCATTTGTGGGGATGTCAACGTGTGTTGTACGAGGGTCTCCAGTACAGTTTCTTTGCGAATTTAACGTACTCATAGCATTATTAGCAACTCTTGTGTAAGTAGTTATATCCCAGATGTAGCTGGTATTGGCAATTTTGCAACAGTAGACGGTAGGGTACAAAATTATGTTTTGAGAAAGAAAGTGCCTGGGCGATAATCGAGGTGTATATTAACCTACGTGGACTGGAGTAGTGCCAGTGGAGGGATGTGGTCGGAATACACCTCTGTCTGAATGCACCAGTTGCAATGTCCAAACTACCTTGTCATAATGATTCAACCGCTTGATTGCAATGAACCAATCATTTAGTCACAATGCCCCAACAGGGTGGTTGCAATCCTCCACTTTTGATTGGAATGGCCATGCCACGCCCACGGCCACTTGTCTTTTGTCAGTTTTAATAATAATGACCCGATCGGTTTTTAGCTAATAAATAACTGTTTATCATTATCAGTCACATTGAAATCACACATCATGTATTTCTGCACCCCACTTCTACTTGTTTCCACCTCCCGACAATGCTCTATCTCTCTCATTCAACATCTTCACAAGGTAAACGAAGGGAGTTTTATGGAATATAATATATTATTGTTAATTATTTACAAAACAAAAGGAGTTTTGTTTGTTGGATATTACTTAACTGGTTTATTTTCATCACCAAACTAGCTCAAAGCTAAGCGCAATTATAAAACCCATAAACAAAACACATTCCTTTTAATGATTTGTCTTACAGGTCAGTTTGTAGCACTGTGGGGAGTGTGGTCTTATGGACATTAGCCAGTGCCAGTCCCTGTTGGAAAACAAGATCAGTGCAATCAGTTAGGTGGCAGTTCCTGGCAAAACCAGTGGTCAATGGCACTGAACTGACTCAGTATTACTATTTTTATTATTTACTTATTTATTTATTATTCAGAGCTGTTTTTAGTATTTTTACAATCATAATATGTACTATTGTTATTATTAGTATTTTTTTAATTATTATTAGTATGTGTATTTTTATGATAATTTATTTCGATATTTGATGCCATGTTTTATGATATTTTTTTACTTTTAGTTTCTTTCTATGATATGTTGTAACAGCGCCTTCGAACAAGGTAACTTGGATTTATGGCGCTATATAAATGCTTTTATTATTATTATAAATTATTACTAGCATTTGCCTATAGTGTGGAATTTTGCATTAAATACAAGATATGTGTACTGACATTTAACTTGTTACACGGTCATGGACCAGAATACATATCGGAAATGCTGCTTCATAGAACCATCTATTATGGATTAAGATCATGATGATTTAACACTTGTCATGCCCAGGACAAAGAGGAAAACTCTTGGAGATAGGGCCTTTAAAGTAGCTGGAAATTATGGAACTCATTATCCATAGATGTTGTGCACAGCTACAACTATGTTGGAGTTTTTAAGAGCAAATTGAAGACTAACTAATTTGGTGTACCCTACAACTAACTTAATTATAATTATATATTTTATTACTATTTTTGTTAGTTTACAGAAGTTTTTATTATTTACTTAGTATTATTATTTACAAAATAATTGATTATTACCAGGAAAATTAAATAACATATTTATCTATTTATTGATTTAATTAATTTTACTCTTACATTGTATCAGTACATATATATACACCTGTATATATAATGTGCATTATGTTGAATATTTATATTAATTTCCATTGTGCATTTTATTGTATTGTACATCATCGTATATTTATATTTACTGATTTGCATAGCACATAATATATTGTATAAATATGGTGCCAAGCAAGTCAATAAACATTTACATTGTGTTCCATTTTCCAGACATGGTTCACCTACATTGACTCAGACACTCACATGCGACTTCTACTCTCAAGATTGAAGGCCCCTGTGTTGGCGAGTGTGCGAGGGGTTAGGAGTGGCATGGCAAAGAGCAAGTTTGAGTATGTGCGTCAGTTTGAGGCCCACGATGAGTGTCTGCCGCACTGTTGGATTGTGGTCCGCATCGACGGGAAAGGATTCCACAGGTAAGCCGTATGCATAGTCTTTTGCAATCAAGAGTATCTGTTTTTACGACCTATATAGCCAGATTGAACAACACTGTCATCCAGAACAAAAAACTTATGGCAGCAAGAAAAGGATATCTTTGGTGTATTGAGAGTTCAAGTTGTTTTTATTTATGTGTCACCAGCGTTAGTGAGAAGTTGGTTAATTTTCTAAAACATCTGTTATATTTATTCAGTTAGTTGATACGTTTATGCAAGAGCATATAGTTTTCACCCATACTGTGATGTAGTTCTGAATTTCTTCTACAAAAAACATAAATAGAGGGACTAATAGAAATATAAGAAGTGTTTTTTATAGTGTTGACAAATGGAACAACTACCTTGCTGCAGACTTCAGGAATATCTTTATAAATATTTTTATAAAAAAATTATATTGTGCTCATTTCTTGCGATAAATCTTGCTCAGAAGCACTGTACAAAATTGGCAACACAAAGAAATTAGTAAAAAAACAAATAATAAAATCATGAAAAAGTTAATGTACTTTTACGCACCAGTATAATTTTTTTATTCTAACACCTTTGAAGTTTGAAGATATAAAATCACGCCAGAATTCCTTTAGTTAAAGAATCTTGTGCTTTTCAATGCATATAGTCCTAAGCAAACATCACGTTGTTACCAATACAATATAGACAGCATACCAGTCAAATTCTATACCTAGTAAGTCCTGGACGACAAATGACCCCTGTATGACCACTGTATGACCCTCACAGGTTCTCAGAGATGCACAACTTTGTGAAGCCGAATGACGACCGATCTCTAAGTCTGATGAATGCGTCAGCCGAGAAAGTAATGGCAGACTTTCGTGACATTGTCCTAGCTTACGGCCAAAGTGACGAATACAGCTTTGTGTTCAGGAAGAGTACCACTACATACAACAGACGCGCCAGGTGGGATTTGAGATGATGTATCATAGCATAGTGTTTGAAGCATTGGTTCAGTTCATTTAGCTTGGTCACTTAAGCCTGACAGAAAGTTGTGGGGCAATTCGACGATTCTATCTTCGCATTTCTATTTGTTTATATTATAGATGTATGTATGCATACAAAAAAATAAAACTGTATTAATCCCTGTATGGGCAAGTACTATGTATATAGAGACAGTACAGTTGAATCATATTTTATTAGACACTTACTATGATATTAAAATGTTAGTGGCAACAATTATGAAGTTTGGTTATTTATTCATTAGCCATGATTAATCCTGTTGATTGCTAATATTTTAACTGAAAATTACCATGTAAATTACTGGCATTATTATTATGATTTAAGATTAGATGTGCTTTTTAGTCATGCAAAAAACACCCAACTGGCTTTATAGAGTAATACATGTCTAACCAGTGAATATAATTGTATACTTATTTAAATAAAATATAACTAACAAAAAAGTCTAATATCATTATGTGCCAATGTTTCTGTTTTCTCTCAGCAAACTGATGACGAATCTGGTCAGTTTATTCGCGTCGACATTTGTCTACAACTGGACGAAGCACTTCCCCGACACACAGCTCCAGTACCCGCCGGCATTCGACGCTCGCATTGTGCTGTATCCTAGCAACAGGATACTGCGGGACTACCTCAGTTGGCGCCAGGTAGATTGTACGTGTGCCACACTCTTGTGTATATGACATATAGGACGTTTTGTAAAGTAAACTGTCATGTTTTTAGCACTGGTTCAACGATCATGCCGTGGAACTTGTCATTTCTGCGAATAAAAATTGTTAATGTCATTGTAATTGTCCAGGTTGCACCACTGTTGCTTGCAGCATATGTAAAGTTTAACATATTTTTGTATGCCACAGGAGTGTGACCACCACTTATGCAAAGCTCTTATGAGTTCAGTCATTTTTTAGGATTGGAGAGAGGACAGAAATAGATGAGTAATGAACTTTATAACAAAATACTCACATACACAGAAGGAGCATGTGTAAATTGTGTTTATTAATGCAACTTAAGTGAATGACCAATAGCATTCCCAACTGTTTGCTGATCTTTGACTGATTCACAGTAGTATTATATAAACAATATTATGTTTGTCTAACATAATTATGGTATAAAGCAAACTGATAAAAAAAACTGGTAAATAAAGATAAGGCATCACTTTTTCAAAGGGGTCATTGGTTAATCCAAGATATAAACTGTCTAGAATGCACACCCACGCACACGCACACGCGCACACGCACACACACACACATGCACACACATGCACACACTACCCTCACATGCACACGCACACACATTGTGACAGGAATAGATACACACAAATATGCGTGCATACACATATTGTAGTTAGGTTGTCCCCTTTTGTTGAGTTGTGGCTTGCAGATTTCCCTGTCTTCTTCCAGGTCACATAAACAATATGAACAGATTGCCCTGTCTTCTTCCAGGTCACATAAACAATATGAACAGATTGCCCTGTCTTCTTGCAGGTCACATAGACAATATGTACAGATTGCCCTGTCTTCTTCCAGGTCACATAAACAATATGAACAGATTGCCCTGTCTTCTTCCAGGTCACATAAACAACATGTACAGATTGCCCTGTCTTCTTCCAGGTCACATAAACAATATGAACAGATTGCCCTGTCTTCTTCCAGGTCACATAAACAATATGAACAGATTGCCCTGTCTTCTTCCAGGTCACATAAACAATATGAACAGATTGCCCTGTCTTCTTGCAGGTCACATAAACAATATGTACAGATTGCCCTGTCTTCTTCCAGGTCACATAAACAACATGTACAGATTGCCCTGTCTTCTTCCAGGTCACATAAACAACATGTACAGATTGCCCTGTCTTCTTCCAGGTCACATAAACAATATGTACAACACGTGTTTCTGGAAGTTGATTCAAGATGCAGGCATGACGACCACGGAGGCCCAACATCGCCTGAAGGTATGGACATCTCTCATGTCACTGTAGTAAATAACCAATAAGATATTTCTTATACAGCACCATCGAACAAAGTCAGTTGCTACTGCGTCAACTGTAGGAAGAGCACAAATACCCACCCTAATTTGAAGACGGACTTGTGGGAATTCCAATGTAATGACCCAATCCCAACTTAAACAATGCACGTAACATGAGCAGTGTGTGGCTGAAATCATCCAAAATTATATCTTATGATTGGAGGCTGACCACATCCCTCGTGGCCAATTTCAAAGGCTCAGATTAAAAGAGTTTCATAAAGCACTGTGCCGGGGATAGTGAAGGCTGTTACTGACATAATCAGCCACAGTGATGCCTGCTGAGCAAGGATGGTAGCTGCATATCAAATTTGTTTCACTTGTCTCTTGATTCCAGAACACAACCTCATTAGTTTCTGTAATATTAAATAAGACCATTTAATTTCCATGAGGTGGTTTTTTATCTTCAAAACTGGGATCTGCATAAATGTAAAATCCTGAATGCAGTGTATAGATGTTGTGGAAACACCTGGAAAGTCCATCTTTAGTTACACCCTACAATAATAATAGAAATCTATAAGTTATAGATTTGCAAAAAATTACTACAATAAACAGTGAATTGTGACTAGAAAGATGTTATAATTAATATTTGTGTTTTTACTTGATGGTTCACCCGGGGTGTAATTTGATATAATACAAAATTTGCTATGTAAGAGACTTTTGTGAAAAAAAATTGTGGGACGCAATATTTCATGTGACACCACAGTTATGGTGACTAGTAAGATGTTATAAATGATATTTATATTTTTACTTGAGGATAATTGAATATTGTGTTTTTATGCAACCTCCAAAGTGCAAAATGTATTTCCATTCTATGAATTGGACAATACAGTTATTATAGTAAATATATATATTATATTATATATTATATATTATATATTATATATTATATATTATATATTATATATTATATATTATATATTATATATTATATATTATATATTATATATTATATATTATATATTATATATTATATATTATATATTATATATTATATATATTACATATTACATATTACATATTACATATTACATATTACATATTACATATTACATATTACATATTACATATTACATATTACATATTACATATTACATATTACATATTACATATATATATATTATATATTACCCGGTATATATTATTAAACAAATCACAGAAGATAAATTATTTTTTGTGAGCATGATTTGCGTGACACAATATTTCATGTGACACCACAGGGAACATTGTCAGGAGACAAGAATGAACTGCTCTTCTCTGAGTTTGGTGTCAATTATAACAACTTGCCAGAACTCTATCGCAAGGGCACACTTCTGGTTCGATCCACGGTGAGTAAAAATACCTCATAATCATGGTCTTTATAACAAGATTTAACAATAGTGCCTCCTCGAGAATCAACTCTAGATGGCAGGTTGACTTTGGCCTATCGAGAGTCCAAACTATTTATCTAAATGTACCCCGCCCTTCTTAGGTATATGTTGATTTTATTTTTAAATATAATTTTATTAACGCTACTAGCACCTACACAATCAGTTGATAATCTGTTCCATTCATTTACTGTTCTTTGTGAAAATGAAATTTTTCTAATATCTAGTCTACACTGTTTCTTTGCTAATGTAACTCCATGTCCTCTAGTCCTTCTCTCTTCCTCAACCAAGAAAAAAATATTTCTGTCAATATTTTCATATCCATTCAATATTCATAATATTCCTGAGTTTTTTTAAAATTTTGGTTGCTCTCCTTTGTACTCTTTCTAGCATATCAATGTCCTTCTTGCGATGTGACCTCCATGCTTGTATACAATATTCTAAACGAGGGCTAACTATTGTTTTGTACAGCGGTATTATTAGTTATTTTTCCTTGTACACTATATTTCGCCTATTTAATCAAACACTTTGATTTTCCTTAAAGGACAAAAAAAGGCTACGGCTTCGTGTCATACACCTAATAGAGTTTATACAAAGTAACAATTTCCACATATACTCAACTTTTTAACGTCAGCGGTTTACTCAGAATGTGACTTTAAAGTCAAAAATTCTAACGAAATCCACGATGGTCTAGACGTCGCCATAGGTGAAGGGTTAATTTGGCTTGGCCATTCAGCGCGCGGCATTCTATATCTCGGTCAGCTTCCGGCGACGTCGTTAAGGGTCAACAACTTCGAGTCTTCGACAATTCGTTCAGTTGGCGTGACATCTAGCAGCTGCTTATAGACGTATATCTAAATCTGTGGTTAAATCTATGGTAAACTTTAGTAATTATGCCTTCGTGTTCGGCATACGGTTGCAATAATAGTTGAAACAACCGGTAGTATTGAAGCAATGGATTCACGTTGGTGATTTGCGGGCGTACTGTTTGTCACTTTGCTTGGTCCATTTTGAGGAGAAATGCTTTGATGTAGACATGTATCATCAGTTGATGGGATGAATTCAGCGATAACAATAATAGACAACTTTATATTTACCGTCATCAGCATGTTACGCGCGTTGCCGAGTTGCAGCCATTTCATGACAACAGCCAAACCCTATGCAGGGAATCTACGTGGAGAGCGTCTCGATCACCGTCGTGACGTCATTCTTCGTCTAAGATGGGGTAGCGCATAGAATTTGGATAGCTGGGTGTTAAAAAATATTTTTCTGGTAAACCGCTGGCGTTAAAAAATTGAGTATATGTAGAAATTGTTACTTTATATTAACTCTATTAGGTGTATGCTACGTAAAAGCTAACTTTGTTTGTCCTTTAATGATACAGTATGCCCATGGTACAATAGATGTTGCAGTATTTACTGTTGCAATGCAATATTTGGTAGCATTAAAAATGCTGAATTCCGGTATCTTGGAAGAGTTTTTCAACTTGTTCTAAGTGGTAAAAGGTGATTTATGAAAATTATAAAAGACAACAGTATGAATTCCAGCATCAATATAATATTATGGCATGTCCAACATGTATAATAATTAATTTACTTTGCAAATTACAATACCAACTGAATGGTTTTAGAGTCAAATGCAATGCCAGTAAACACTAATTTGATTGGCATTTTGGACTGAAAAACAATTCAGAATTTAAATGTACTAAACAGATTTTAGCCCTAGTTGTCAGCTGATCTGATTCTGTATAATGTCTTGGTTACTCAGTATCGCGAACACGTTTATATTTACACAATGATCATGCAGAAATGAGGTTTTGTTAAGAACAGAAACAGGTTTTGTCCTGAACTCCTTCAAAATTGTGTCTTCTTTCTCTGTAGAACATAGCAGCTTAGCAGTGAAAGAATCAAACTGTCAAATGAGAACATTTGGGGTCATATCTTTTACTGTCTTTCCAAGTCTTGGGTGAGTTCTCCATTTCTCCAGCTGTAATGTATACCCAGCATGAGACAATGGAGAATATCTATGTGTGTATATTCTTCACTCAACAATGGTAACTCAGACAACTCATGACTGCTTGATTGAACATGTCTGCTAAGTAAGTGATGTGTAAAGTTCTTCAAATTTTTATTTTGCAACATTACATTCTACAGAAGCAAACAAAAGGAAAAGTATTGTTGTGTGGTGGTCACATGGCACATTATGTGACGTCTTCCTGTGACCACAAAACATAAACTTTGAAATGATATATATACACTGTATAGTGTATAATTTATATATATATATATATACACACACACACTTATACACATTATTCACGTATCTACATCTCATTTGCATGACAATGGCCTGGGGGAATTTGAGAGGAATTTGACAAATTTGTGCAAATCCCAACAGTTTGTCTTTTTAAATGAACACATTTTAGTTGCATTCTATAACCAGTTATAAGGAATGTATACTGCATTTGAGTAGTACATATTTATGTCTTATTATCCCCCACCCCCCGCGCAACACCACCCACTACTTGCGACCGACCAAAGCTCGACAATACTCTAGCCCCGTATGTACGTGGCTACTACAGAGTGCTGAGCTACAATGAGAAGAAGAAGGAGAAGAACTCACATTTTCTGTACTTTTTCAGGTCCAGGAAACTGCCACGAAGACTGTACCTAACAAAAACGGGGATGGAACGATGGAGGAGACATTCCAGAGGAAACGATACATCACCGAGACATTACACACAGACATTGTAGGGGAGAAGTTCTGGAAGGAACGTCCAGAAATACTGGGTGAAGACAGCTGACCAGAGCTGACCCATCCCAGGCACACAAGTGGACAGTTCTCACAGACTCTGTATACCTTGCCCTATTGCAGGCATGCTGCCACCAATAAAACATGATGGTCAATAATAAAGATTAAAGTTATCTGTATCATGTGAAAAACACTGCCTTGTGGGAAAACATAAAAATATTCAGACATTCTATATATTATAATTGTTTTATTTTATCGCTAATAGGATGGGATTTTTTATTTATTTTATCGCTAATAGTATGGGAATACAGTGTACCATATTATGACATATACCGGGGTACCATTGATAATATGCTGATAAACCCTTGTAAGAGAAAAGAAATCTAGTTTTGCAAGTGTTTTTTTGTGTCGGTATAGGTGTCTGATATAACTGACATATACCTGTATGTGTATTTACAATATATTTGTGTTTATGAGTTTTATTTGGAATATCAATTATCTTTTTTACAAGATCACAAATTCAATATGGCCTTTTATAGTTTTTATTTATTATAGTCACCAGACATGGGGTCAAATACATTGAAATGTATTTAAATACTTTGAGGGATTCAAATACAAATACAAATGCTTTTAAATGCAAATGTATTTAAATACAAATACTTTTGAAAAGTATTTCAAATACTTTTTCAAATACTTTTCATTTTCAGGATATATTACTATATAGGTAAAAGAAACAAATCGATGAAGCCTGAGTTTCAGCATATGCTGCGTGATGCTTTCTCTAGAAATGAAAATAATTGTTTCAGTAAAATATATATAAACCTGAGTAATTAACAGTTCTGCATAAAATTAGATTTTTACATGTACTATCAATAAGTAATAATTTATCTACAAAACAGTTATTGGTTAACTTCACAATTATTTAATTATTATATATAAATTTTAATGTTTTTTATTCAATATTTAAATAATGTAAAATAATATTCCACCTTTATACTTCTAAAATTGTCAGTTATATCACCCAGGATGGTGGAAGTTAGTACTTATATGGGATAGTGCAAAGTCCTGCTGCAAGCTAATTGAATGCAATGTTCCTTTTAATCATTCCTCCACACCCTTTTCACACAATCATAGCAATGTGGACAGAACCCACAGCCAAGCTTTCCATTCATTCACTGAGGATCACTTAACAAGATCTGACTTGAATTGGGTTCTCCATTTATCATCTGTATCAATTAGGCTGCCCTGCACACTGGGCTCAGTGATGTTTGAACAAAGTCCACTGTGTACTTGGCTTATTTAATTGGGGATACCTGGCTTGAACAAAGGGCTTGATAAACCAGTGCCAGGCTTCTTCCTCTATCACACAAAGGGAATTGGCTAGCTAGCTGGTGCCCAGGGTTTACTGGTGCCCATATGTGCTATGCTGTGTAACTTAGTCCCTGACTGCAGTATACACATTTGAAAAAGTATTTGAAAAAGTATTTGAAAAGTATTTGAAATATCAAATACTTTAGGAAAGTATTTAAATACAAATACAAATACGAAAGTATTTAAATACAAATACTTTCAATTCCTAAATGTCAAATACAAATACTTAAAAAAAGTATTTAAATACTTTCAAATACAAATGTATGTGACCCCATGTCTGATAGTCACTATGCCAAAATCAAGAAATGTTATCAGTACTCTTCCCATCTACCAATTGATAATAATAGTCCAATAATAAAAGGTAATATTTAACGTTTGTGTCTGGATTGAAAATAAATACACAGTGAATTAATTGAAAGAAGTATCCTAACATTTATAGTTATTTAACAATCTAAATTAAATACAAAAACATAAATATTGTGAAGAAAAAATCTGCACCTCCGACGGGACTCGAACCCGCAATCCCCGGCTTAGGAGGCCGGTGCCTTATCCATTAGGCCACGGAGGCAGATACCGAATGGTTTCCGTGTAGCTGTTTATGAAAGAGATTGCGCCTGCGCTGGCTGAATCCTGCTTTGTTTTATTTCCGGTTTCATTGCGTTCTAACGAAAATGGTGCGAAGTAGGAGCCGATCACCGCGGAGAAGTAATGCTTATTACTCACATCTTGATCTCCATACATACACATCAAATTAATTTTTTTGTTATTTGGGTTTATTCAAATTGTAAACTCATTGTCGTTGGAGAATATGCATCAGTCGTCTGCTCCTAAATGGCAATAGTTTAGTATTATCTCGTATTATCACCCATGCTCTACAGGAATTATAGTCGCAATGCCCCACGACCGGAATGCCCCAAACCTAGTCGCAATGCCCCAGCCGCGAAGTCGCAATGCCCCACTTTTGGTCGGAATGCCCCAGTGATTTTATTATTATCAAAACATGTTAAAACATTACATTTTATTATTGTCAAACTTATGTATATAATATAATAGACATTACAACATTACATAAGTAAATGTATAATAAATAAAAAATACGTTTCGTTGATTATCTGTACATTATTGAAAGTATAACTGAATTTATGTTTTGTGTCCGTATATGTTTCATCTTTATGCGATTTGTCAAACCTATCATGAAAATTAATATCGATTACAACAAATAGTATTTATTGTATTCACCTTTTTCTCGACTTTATCCCAACCACTAGCTACTAATCTCCATAATCGAAACACTGCGATCGAACGAAAAACATAAACAAATAACCGGAGCAGTGTGAACGTTACGGGCTGCTTTATCCCTCTTTCTTTTCACCTGTCACCCACTAACACCATTTCTATAATCACTTTAATTGTATATATGTTGATTTAATAAAAGTAATTGTCACTTTTTGATTCACTTTTGTTTTCAATATATATATATATATACGACCACGGCATTCCGACCTCATCACAAGTGTGAAGTGAACATTCGACACAAAATTCATTTACGATATCGAATCGGCCAACAAAAACACTTTCAGTAACTAAGAATAGGGGCACTTATGCTGAATTCGGACCCACCTAAATGTTGCCATTATAACTATATTTGCCTATATTTGATACCTCACACAAACCATAAATATAAAACATTTATTATTAACAGAATTATTAAACTATATTTACATAAATTATGCACAAACTAATCCTAAACGTGATCAATCAGCATTCCCAGACCCAGGTATATTTATGTGTTACAAATATTGCATTTTGAGAACCAAATAGCACTCTGGTAGTCCGATTTGTGCCAGCCGATTTCTCCAGTCGCAAGCGCAGCGACGCCGATTCATGTCACTGCCACAGATCTATATGGCGTCCCTTCACGTATTTGGTGCTTACTCAGCCCATCCTACCATCTCATTCATAATTTTACTCAGGGTAAACACTGCTAGAGTTAGTGTTGACTGTTGACACATTTGTTTCTTCAGAGGCTGGTTTCTTCCATGCTCTGACTATCATTAAAAGACACGCATCTCCACATCTGCAAAATTACATCCAAATGACGAATTGCTTCCAGTCATCAGGAAAGTCAAATGTCAGAGTTTTACCTTCTTCTGTCACAAATATATCGATATATAGTGTGTAAAAGTATATTAAAAAATAGCTTCATTTTTTAGGCAATAGCTAACACAAGTACAAGTACATACAAATAACCTTTGTTATACTTTGAAGTTGTAATTTCCTCCTGTTAACAATGTTTATTTTCTTAATATTCCACAAGGAGAAGAAAAAATATCCAATATATTTATTATTATTAGTGGTATGTCTGTTGTATTTTGAAATAATCAGATAACAAAATAATTATATGTAATAAGTAAACTGCTGTAAACCTACATAAAACTTATTGCTAAATAAATAGTAATAATTTATTATGTATGTTAATAATATTTATTTTCTTCATCAGATATTTTATGACAATGCAAACGCATTTTATAATGCAGCTACACCCTGGTAGTTGCATTTTCTGCCAGTTTTATAATACATGATGCATTTCACTGTATTTTGTCTTTATGTCGTAGAACGAGAGAAACATTCCCGATCCAGATCACCGCGGGAGAAAGAGCGAAGACGTGAGTGATTTAATGTTTAAATATGTAAAATAACTTGATTGGTAAATTTATGTTAATTAATAATTAGAGTGCTAGAGCGTTGGTTTGGTTGAGAAAACCCTGATTTGGCAAGTTGGTGCAATTGGTATAGAAATGTGTACTGATACTGGAGTCACTTTCAGTTGCATATATTATGCAAAATATTGTAATTTCATGACAGTAAAATGGGTTAACGGAACATGTATAATGCACTCAAGAAGAAAAAAAATTGCATTATGGATATTATGCACCCTTTGCATCATTATATAGATCGACACAGAAGAGATAGGTCAAGGTCACCCCGAAGGAGAAGGTCAAGGACACCACCACCACGATCCAGGTCTCCAAGAAGGTACATTGTTATTTTACCTATTATTCTGCTTCTACTTTCAAGTAATAGCGTATGCACCCTTGCATAATTATTATATATGAATATCTATTTGATTAGTAGTAATGGATATACCTGACATGTTTATTATATCTTAATTTTGTTGTATTCTGGGTTCAGATTAAACTTCTTGTATTTTACATGTTCACACATTGTCTGTGATCAAATTAAGCATTTCATGTACTGCAGTACTCATATTTACAGATTAGTGTTGCTTTCATACTAACACGACTTGTGTAGTGAATATGATTACACAAATGTCTTATAGAATCTGTCATATTGTAATTGGACGTACAAGTAATGGATAGAAAAAATTATCTCGATAGCAAGTTTTAAATTCCTTCAGAGCCATATTATATGTTAACAAATAGACATGGTTGTTGCTAGAAATGTTGTTGTGTGTTATACATGCATGTGTTGCATGTATGATGCACACATACACACACACAAATGCACAGACACACACACATGCATACACACGCACACACACACACGCACACGCACACGCACACGCACACGCACACACACACACACACACACACACACAGCATAATTTCATGTGCAAGTACATTTCTGTTGTAGAAAGTCAAGGTCTCCGCCCAGGAATCGCCACAGGTGATGTCTTGTAGATGCGTGAATTGTATAACTTAGACAAACAGTACAATCTGACTATTAAATTCTTAGCTTTATGAAATGCAGCTATTTAAACACGTTTGTCCTGGACACTCGCTAGGACTCTCTGCAAGCAGTGTAGCACTTTATTATAATTTATCTGTGAAAACGTTCATCAAGTTGGAAGATTATTATTTCACATAATTAATTTAGACTCACATCGACGTTTCGACCACCATTGGTGGCCTTCATCAGGAACTATATCTTCACTGCTTGCCAGATGGCATGGCAAGCAGACTGTCCCACATGTGACTTAATCAGTAGCCCCCCATCTCTGTTTATAGTTGGTGCAATCTTCCTAATCCAGATGGCTTCTTTAATCCAATGCACACACCTGTCTGTCTCTATCAGTTAAATCTATCCACCACTTTCTAATTTAGCACAGGTGTGTAGGTTAATAACGATCTATAAATATTTCGCTATTACATTAACACATTTTACAAATGTTACCTTATGTGTGCATATTGATACACAGTATAAACCGGCAGTTTGGACTGACTCTAAACATATGTAACTGAGATTTAAGATAATTTAAGTATCATCATAAGCACAGTCAGGGTAAGGAACATGCAGTTAAATGAACAACTATTTTAACCTAGTACTGGCTTGTACTGTTGTAGAGTTTGCATTATATACCACTGGATAAGGTAATGCATAAATAACATTGGATATACAGAATGTCAAAAATATTCCTGTACAAATAGTTCTACAAATTTTTGACCATGCTTCATGTGGATGTATGTTTTTGTAGGACACCGTCAGAAGATAGGGAAAGTAATGACGACGACTGTGTATTAATTGAGAGGCCTGAAATTGATGGTAAGTATCTGTTGGAATCCTCATATAACCCAGTTACCACTGAAGATCTAGTAGACAAGATGCTTCAGTAATTTACATTCGTTTTACATTGAACTAGTCTACAAGTGTGGATGATCCTCTGCTAGAAGCAGAAGTAATAACAATGCTGCAGTAAAAATTTGTAATTTTGAGTATAATTTTCCCTATCAAGAAACCTTTTGTGTTTAAGTTTTGTCAATTGACATTAATAATACTAATAATGTGACTACATTTTTATTTGCCGTAAATCTAGCAAATGTAACCATTCGATAAGAGGCACATTATACCACTATAAAAGATCTTTTTTTAAAGTTAAAATAGAAGTGCATAAATCGATCAGTTTAAGTAAATAATATTAGTCATAATAGTAATAAATATTATTACTAATAAATACAAGTTAATTATACTACAAGTTATAATAATAATAATAAAATAGTTGATAAATAGTAGATACTTAGTTTAAAATTAAGTTTCTTCAGTTAATTTTTAAGAGAAATGTGACACACATGTGACATGGCAATCAACCAATGATTCCATTGTGGTGACTCTACAGTAGAACCCCTCATTTAAGTTTGGCAGCTGTTGCTTTTTCATAGTTCGGTCAGAAAGTAAAAGATCACAAAAATTTAACGATGTTCATCACGCGCATCCATGCCCCGTTAGTCTAATGAGAGTTCATTGTGAGAGTTAGGTTAAAATGTGCTGGCCACCTATCAGATGGTCATTCGTCAGGGGTAAAATTCAAATTACCAGGTGGTCGTTGATGAAAGGTCATCTATATGGCATAAGCAGTCAGTCAGTGGAAAAAAACGGTCGTAAAAAGTGAATGGCCGTAAATCAGAGCGGTCATTCACGAGGGGGTAATACTGTAGTATCACTGAATTGTTGGTTCCAATCAATAACTGACTACTCCTTGAATTTAACCGAGGGTGCTCTTAGGTTTGCGAGGACAGTATAACTCTTTTACAGAAGTTTTATCTGTTGTGACACTACAAGGTATTAATCTTCTGCCTTAGAAGCAGTTTGATAACTTAGTCAAGTAAAAGGTTAACATCTAACAGCCGTAGTTTTCTGTTTTCAGAATCACTGTTAGAAGGAAAGACGCCAGACGAGATAGAGATGATGAGAGTGATGGGGTTTGCTGGGTTTGACACAACAAAGGTGAGATCACTCGTGTCACATCCACCGGTGGACATGTCCACACGGCAGAAACTCACAAACACCCGCTTCTGATTCTAAATCCTGAAGTTACAAAATCCTGAAGTTAGGCACAGCTAATCATGTCATCTACCAGGCTTGTTTTCATTTCAGCCAGTTGTATGTGGTACCTGGTATCAGTGGTATGTACTGTATATTATATGCGCAATATGTTTTTCTATGGTGCATATTCTTGAAATGCACAGGAAACATGGTTATATAACATTGGCACCAAAGGGTATGAATCTCTTATCTTTTCATTCAGTATTTTATTTTAGAAGTTTTACATGGTTATGGAAAATTCAAAAGTATGGTCATTTGATGTAACGTGCGATATGGATTATGGAATACAAGTTTTGATGGTAAAACCCGGTTTGAAACCCGAATACAAAAGTACACAGTGCACAGCTCTATACCAGTCTACTCAGCCACGCGTGAAAATGGCTGAATGTGAACAAAATATTGGAATTTTACAGACCAGCTTTTTGGTGTGAGATATGTGTGTGGTGGCATTTTCTTGGTTTGACCAGCACAACCAGTGGAGATAGATACGTGTAGGACAAACTATTTCAGCGAACTCCTGCACTTGGTGTAGGGTATCTGGTAGTTCAGTCAGACGGCAATGGTTTCTGATTACACTTGAGGTTGGTTTATAATGTCATCACCACTAGTTGGCCGGGGCTGGAGCAGGGATGATGTGAGTCGGATGTTGATTTAGGGGAGACGTGACAGCTAAAATACTTTGTTTTGACAAGAGTACCAAAATTATGTCCTTCCCTGCTCCAGAACCTTTGTACGTTTGCTTGTTTCATAAGAAATTAACTTACTTTGGAGCAGAGTTTTTTAAACATACAATGTTTTGACCCATCATCCTAGGATCTTGACCATGTAGAGGTGTCACAGATAATGAGTTGAACTGTTGTATGTTTTAAATAGTATGCTCCAAAGTAAGTTAATTTCTTACAAAAAACTTGGCACCATGAACAGTACATTCTATAAACGTCTGCTTGTGTATGTGGCAGGGGAAACATGTGAGTGGCAATGATGTCTATGTGGCAAACATTGTACACAAGAGGAAATACAGGTAAGACAACAACAAGTGAGAGCAACTTCTAATACAAAGTATGTCAATGGTACGAAGATAAGGACATCATTATGGAAATAAAGTGGATAAATGAATATGCTAACTACCAGTCTGTGGATCATTGTAAGTGCATCTCTCCCCAGGTGTCGGGTCCACTCAATCTTTCTCTGTTCGTTCCCTTCCTTGAACCATTAGTCTCTGAGTAACTGTTGTTATTTCAAGTTACTGATTTACAAAGCTATTTATTGGAGAAGTACAGAAACTCTAGAGTAATTGACAGTCTCCAGAAAATGAGTTTTAAAATGAAAATACTGTCATGATGTTAAGTAATGGTTTTGGAGTGTTGCTCTTTCGGGAGGCGTAAGATAGTGTGAATCACATTTAATCTCTTTTACGACCATTCGCACTATCAGAATTACCAAGTTGTGTTTTTATGATGGTGAAAATTAAGATTTATATGATAAAATCTCTTGAATTTGTGTGATTTGTCATATTTCAGTCAAATTTTTCACTGATGTGTGGATCTGTTATAGCACAGATTATCTATTAGGGGAATAAAATAATTACTACCATGTCAGTATCTCATTTGCTTTTGTTTTTATTGCATTTATTAATTGAATACTCAAAATTTAAGATGGCCACCATTGTTGTGACCTAGTTTTGTTGGGGAAAACATTTATTTTCTCGATCAATTTGTTCTACTAATTGTTCATGCAAGAAATCTCATCTTAAAAGTGAAAGCTAGCTATCAGGTAATGTATGACTGTCCTCTTAGTTTATCTGTTTAGCATTAATCCATTCACACTACACATGATTTTCCTTTGGTTGTTGTAGACAATACATGAACCGACGTGGAGGATTCAATAGACCTCTCGATTTTATCGCCTAGACGTCACCGTACTGATAGTCTCTGAGACAGTTTCATCCAACATTGGCAGATCTAGTCAGCTAGCGATTTACTCAGAGATCGTAATTTGTTCCTTTTTTTAAACACATTAAATCTTGTAGTATGATTCATTTCTAATTTTGTCACTTCTTCCACACAAAGATTCACGTGTAAAAGATGTATTATCACATAACAGTTGTTTGCGACTTTGGAAGTTGAGAAAGTAAAAGTTATTGTGTAGGAATATTTAGCTGATACTTTCTGAAATGCTGCTATTTTAAGCTTTATGCACGTGGAACGTAATACAGGAATACTTCAATTGTGAATGATATTCTTTGCTGATATTTCTGCAGATGAGACGATGACACAACACTACCAATAATCACTGTCCCTTGGCCTTATGCACTGTATTGTTTGCGGCTGGATTCTACTCTTCATTATAATACATATTTAAACATAAAACGTGTACCTTTAAATAACAATATGCGTTCCGTGTCAATTTATTAACAACCGTAACTTGTTAGCGGAGACGGAGGACTAAGAGTTAGAAATGTTATTTGATTCACCTCGTGCTCTGATTTATCAAACAATAAATGCTTAGGCGCAGAGCAGCTGGGCGGGTCGTGACGTGCAAGCTTGTCCTGTTCGCGATATTGTCAGTGAATACATGTTGACATATTAATGACTTCAGATAAATGCGACGCTCTGAAATCCTTTATTGCGTAATTTGGACGATCTTCGCGTGGAAATTGAGAACAGGTTTACGTGCACAGCTGATCCGGCAATAAGCGTGGATTTCACCGTTATTGCTATGCAGAACTGGACGGATGCATGCACGGTGTTGAGTTGAGTGGTGTTGACATATTGGTGCGTCGTTCTGATGTTGTGCGTCGCTATCTTTGGTCTACGAACCCTCTTTCGGCGGTTCTTTCTTACCCAGAAATTCTTAACACCGTCTGCACATAGCCCTAGTTGACCAAAGCTACCTCCTTGGTCATAGTCTCTTTCGGTGCCGCTGGGGGCTATGGTATTGTTGTGCTTTGCATGCTGGTGTTGTTGGCCTACCTTTCCACGCTGTCGAGTGCGGACATTGGACGGGGAGAATAGGGTGAATGAAAGTGACCAAGTTTCGGCACGGTGGCTGTATCAGTACTGAACCACCGACCTGCCGGCACCGAGATTCGAAGCCCCTTCCCTCTAGTCGGGAGTCCTGCACTCTAACCACTCACCCACCGCGCCCCATTTCACTTTAACCGGTGCAAACCCGGTTGTTACTGGCAAGCGGAATTCATAATCATTCACTGTCTGATATATTTCCTGGTCTCTTGTAGTGTCAAACCATATTTACAGGCATATTTCCTAAGACCTCTAAGTTCTACATACTATTTCCTTGGTAAATCATGTAAAGCTGTCGTTATTATATATAGCGTGGCGATGTTTCTTGAGATCACGACGGGTGTAATTGCGTATCCGCAAGTATTACTACTGCTGACAGTATTACAACCACCAAACAGAAAAAGTAACAACTGGGTATCGCCGCATATGTCAAGCCAGCTATGGGCGTAAGTAACTGCATTGTCATATTTATTATTGTTGTGCTACAAGTGCTTAATGACATGTATTTGGGTGTGGTGTTCACCATTGTATAACCGGGAACAATTCCAAAATGGCCGCCAACGTAATCTTGTCATAATAACCTTAACTGAACAACATTTTATATTTAGACTTTGCGGATTGTTGCCTCAAAGGGACGACAGTTACACTTAAAGCGAGTCTATTATTTATGATCAGCCTCAATGTGATAGCATCTAAGCATTGAAACCATGGCACTCGTTACGTTAGCTGCTGTATCAGGCGTGGCGGACTTCACAGAGAAGCATGTGTGTGTCGATGCTGCCAATGAGCACGTGTCTGCGGTAGTGCACGGCGACGGTGGACCCCGAGAACTCCTGGCCGTCGTTGTAGTACACGTCCTCAACTCCGATCATCATGGAGCCGCCGTCAGACATCGACAGCCGGAACACCTGTACAGAGCGGCAACGTGGGCCTTTGTAACAAGATCGGAAATCTCTTAACACGTAGTTAATTGAATTGGTAAATTAACGGTGATTCTTGACAACTGAAGTTAACTCATGCCACATGCACACTTGTCAATACGAATTCGCCAAACTTTTATAATAATTTGTTTGGCAATTATATACACTTGGTCTTGGACGGATGCGCGTTAACTCATAATTATGATAAAACAAAATTGTACACACGCGCACGCACGCACGCACACAAACCCACACACACACACACACACACACACACACACACACACACACACACACACACACACACACACACACACACACCACACACACACACAAACACACAAACACACAAGCACACAAGCACACACAAACGAATACATCACACAAACGTTCGAAGATAATGACAATATCACTAACCTGGGAAGGAGATACAGAAGTATTCTTGGGTGGCTCAATCTCATCCAAAAGAAACTCGACGTCACCGTGCCCGGCCACCCACACGTCGCCCGTAGCCACGTCCACGTCAATCTTGTCAACGAAAGAATTCAGCGGAACTTCCTGAAACACACGATGTAACTAACCAACGGTCGGACGGACGGTCGGACGGACGGACGGACGGACGGACGGACGGACGGACGGACGGACGGACGGACGGACGGACGGACGGACGGTCGGACGGACGGACGGACGGTCGGTCGGACGGACGGACGGACGGACGGTCGGACGGACGGACGGACGGACGGACGGACGGTGTTGCGCTTACATTTTTTCGGTCGTTAAAAACATTCCGATTGACGTTTCTGCGCATGCGCAATAAATGTAAAATCATCAATGTGCAGCGAAACATCAAAGCATTTTCGGTATAAATACCACGAGCTGTTCGTTAACTCTCATGTGATGATTACTGCGAAGAGTTTCTTAAAATGTCGTTCAATGCAATAACATTACGCTTTTTATAAATCACTGTCACGGATTATGGTTCACTACAGTCACGTGAATTTACGCTTGTCATCAAAAAAAGCCTCGAAACTTGTTTGCCTCGTGTGAATTTGCGACAAATAACTTTGCTAACCGGTTATATACATCCTAACGAACAACCCGTAGTATTTATACCATAAATGCTTTGTCTTTTCACTGCACATTGATGATTTTATATATATCGCGCATGCGCAGAAACGCCAATCGGAACGTTTTTAACGCCGGAAAAATGTAAGCGCTATAACGGACCAATCTCACCGTTCTTGACGGCCGACGTAATATTATTATTGAAACGATACCATTGAGCGTTGACAGCGACCGTGGATTTGACGCTGCGGTGCGTCACGCTTAGGATGCTTGTTTCTTCGACAATAAGAAATAATAATACGTGAACAGATATCGCGTGTAAAACGCATTCTCATAATCATGATCATCTAAGTCTTGTTTTCGGCACGCGCATGCTCATTGCGGCTTCCTTAAAAGGATAATAAATTATGTCTTAATAGTCTGAGTAAAACGTAAATAGCTGGTCACAACCCTTGCTAAGCAATTCTGAACACCTAATATTGTGATATCCTTAAGGGCAGTTTTCTGAAAAGGGAATCTATTAATGACTAGCGCACTTGCAATAGTTTTTGTGGGCGACAGAAAGACGCAAATACTGACGAGTGTGACACAAATGACACGAGTATGACATAAGTCACGAATATGATAACAGGTTCGACAAATCTCAGAAATGTGTTCTCTAAAATTAAAGTTTTTATCAAAAATTATTCCACAATTCAGTGTGGACACAGCCGGCTTAACGTATTGAATACGTAGTGGCATTGGGAACACACTCTTAGTTCTTTCACGCTGCCTCTGTAGAGCAATAATACTAAACTCTGTCTTGTCAACATGTTTTAGGTATACGGATATGTCAGCTCACGTGTGAATTTATCATATTTCCTTCTGGCAAATATTGTTTTCACTTATGACATTGAACACATGCCATTCGTAATAGTTACAACGCCAAAATAAATTCGGCCATGGACACGAAAGTAATATTCATAGATTGCTGACCGGCATATAGGGAAAATTAGGCATTAGTGATGTCATACTTTCTATCATAACGAAACGGCCCATGACATTTAAATTATTAGTCTTCAGTGTTGTTATTCTATTAAAATGCTGACATGAAACAATGTTTAATGAACCCCATCATTGAAGTCTAAGTTACGGTCCTTTTGTAGTTTTACAAATCTGTAAAGAAATGTATAAAGATAAATATTATAAATACTAGTGTAATGTTCTTCATTTATAGGTTGACTGCAATCAAGTTCGACCGATGCACAATGGCAAACGTACATTGTCGATTTGATTGCTCTAATGGGAGTTTGAAACGCCAAGAATATTTGTTGATTTTCTTATATATCTTCCCATTATATATATATTTTCACATTAGCAACTCTTAAAATCAACATTATGGAGTGCTACGTACGATTCCAATTTGCTAAACATGATATCCTACCTGCATCAAGCTCAGCGCATTGTCCGACTTCCTGGCGTAGATATTCAAAGTTTCAGCGCCTAATTCTGCCATGTACACATACCTACAACATGCAGCAATGGACACTTATCACTCACATAACACACAATTCATGTACAAAACACAGAGGTTGTTCGACATACTTATTTGCATTAATTCTATCTCAGCCGCAGTCATGCTGTACAAAGAATCCCCATTGGAGACGACACTTGCACATTCCGGACACATTGGACCAGATGTGTATTTAAAACGAATACCTGATCAAGTAATTTTTGGCTTCTAGTCTGTCGTTCGGAAATCGGATACGCAGTAATACAGCGGCCACCTACCTACCATCTGACGAAGTCATTATGCCAGTTGGAATACCGAGTCCCGTCAGAACAATACGTCCTTTTCTGCCCATGTAGAAGCCGACATTGCCAACGCGTAGACCGCGATAAACCTCCCAGTTCAGATCGTGCCGGAAGAAGTTGATGAAGTAGAAAGACTCTCTTCCCGTCGCCACGATGTCGGCCAGGCTGATGGTGCATATAAAACACAGATGGTGTCGTAATTATCACTTGAGTGACATAAATAATAATAATAATAAATAAATAAATAATAATAAATAAAATACAATATTTATATAGCGCCATAATCACACGGTGCCCTATGGCGCATACACGTTTGCTTGTTCTAGAAAGTAGCAGGATCTAAATAGAATCTTTGAGAACATTTGGAAGAAGAAGAAGACATACTGGAGAAAGGATATCTGGTCAAAATACCAAGAATATCAAAGAGGTGGAGAATTATGCTTTTCTCTGTACCAAAGAAGGTTTTAAATAATTATACTAATGAGGTAAAGAACAGCAATTGACTAATAATTAAGGGAGCAAAAGGCATGCTTCCGGCAAGAAAGATCAAGTACTGATCAGAGACCATCCCTGCTCATAATAATAGAGCAGTCTTTGGGTTGGCAGTTTAATGTGAAGATATAGCGGTGAAACAGGGCTTCGTTTTGTCACTATTTCCCTTTCTGGTGGTCTTTTCCTTTCGTAGGGTTTCCATTGTTCATCGGTTATTTCGTATTCTGCTGACTGCCCAGTTCATGTCCTCTTCTGCTTGTTGACTTGTTCCATCATTTCCGTGACATTTGCTTTTTTCTTACCCAGAAATGTGTTTGTCGTTGTCGGTATGTGATGTTTAACATACTCCTTTGTGCGGCCGCTTGTTCTTTGCTTGGGTGGCGAGTGCCCATGTTTCCGCGCCGTATGTCATTGCTGGAAATACGCATGAGTGGTATTCTTGTCTCTTCGAGCATTTTCCTGTGTTGCCATTGCTCGTGAATGCTCTACGTCGGGCCGTTATTCTTCTTTGAATCTCCTTGTCTTGGTTTTTGTCTCTGGTGCTATATCTCTGTTTCAAGTACATGTATTATTTATTATTTATTATTATTACAAGCATTTATACAGCGCCGTATCTCCGGGACCAGCCCGTTCATAGGCGTGTACACACATTACAATAAAATATACATAGAATCATAAAAACAGATCTTAAAATGTATATTATATATAAATGAATTAATACAAAAATAAAATATATATATATATATATATATAAATGAAATATATATATATATATATATAAATGAAATATATATATATATATATATATATATATATATATACATATAGCTTTGAACGTTCTCGGCCTGAGTGTTGTTGACATAATATATTCTTGTGTCGTTTTCCGTCACCACCATTGTCTTCTACTTGTTCATCTTCAGACCCTGATTTTCACTTTCATCAGCTAATCCCTGTTGCATTTGTTGTAGAAAATATATCAGCTCAATTGTGAATATATTATGCGTTACCATAACAGTTGGTAAGTGGTAACAAATTATTAGTAGGCAAATATACATAAGAATAATACATTTATAATAACTTAAACACGGGCTGTGTTATCAATTTGCTGTAGATAACTAAAATGGTGTAAGAGGGAGAGATTGCCACTAGGAGAATTGTGGTCGCCCTCAGGGCTGCTTTGTAATTTTAACAAAATGCGACAATGGTTTGACATTTACTGCAGTTGTTTCACCAGTTACAGTACATTTTACACGTGAGTTAACAGAAGAAACGAAATAAATATAACTTCTGCTATTGGTTGATTGTTACTGACTGAATGAATGCTGGGTCGCTGTAGGTTCTCACGTGGTAGAGCCTTTGCTTCTTCGCGTCAAAAAGAAACTTCTCCACCGTTTCTTTGTTGTTTGCGTTGTGGTTGACAACAAATACGTAGACTAAGTCTGAAAAACAATAAATACCATACGTCAAAGCTAATCAGATAAAAAAGTATTCGGCGACGTTCGACATTTTTACAAAGCTCTTCGAATTTTACGTTAATTTCGACCGGAGCATCCACAAAACACGCGCCATTTCCCCTAACAACCGTTTGGCTAGCTCTAACTTCCGACCCCACGAAACCAACTAAAACGTCACCGCTTTCCCCAAATCCCTTGATTCCGACGGATATGCTAGGCAAGCTTAACTGTCACTTTTCTCACATTTTATTAAAATAAAACAGCACAAAAGCTCAATCTAGGAAAAACCTTACTGTGCTTGATATTTATCCAAATGTTGAGCCCGTGCGGCGAGAATGTGCGTCTGTTGAGGTAGCCCAAAATGTGGAGCTCTCGGACCCCGTGTTTCGGCTTACTGAAGTCAAACAGGAGCAACTTTCCCCGAGCCTTTGGATGTTTGCCCTGTCCAACAAAAGGATGAAGTCGTTGTTTTATGTAGTATTAGTTGAGCTGTCTGGCTTTGCACGGAAAACTGCTTTCTAGATAAAGTTACCTATATTGTAATGGTTGTCTATAAATCAATCTAATGGATTGCTCCTACAATATTGTGTAATGAAACGTCACACATCCTCCAAAAAACATGTTTGGCATATTTCTGAATATAAAAAACACACCCAACCATAACTGCATGGAACTTGAATTTCGACTAGTCTTCAAAATGCAAGCAAAGGTTGCGAACAGTTAATAATTTATTGATTTCCAAACGTTAATACTTACTTAGTTAATTAATCACAATTATTATATATGAGTCATTGGGCTTTTGAAAAAAGGAAATCGAAAATAATGTCTCAATAACACCGACCAATATGTCAGGTATATGCAGTGAAATGATCTTACGCTGAATATATATCACTATTACCAAAACTAACATTTTAAGAATCTGCTTATGATGCCTGGTGTATGTGCACCATCTCAACACCGTTACAATCAATGTCTGGGAAAAGAAATGTTACATAACGTGCGTTAGACAAAACAATTTTAATGTATATTGTTGCGCACACCAAAACGTACATGTCTGCACCATGGCAACGGTGTTGATAGCAATACTTTTAAGAACGATTAATGGTTTTCTGGTTATGACGCGAAATTGTTTTCTATATTTTTGCACATTGTTTATTAACAATTATTTTTCATTGTGGACTGCATCACTCTGTTTTAAATTTTGATAAAAACTGCGTCTTATGTGATAACTATTCGTAACGGTGTTGGTAAAGCAATACTCATATATATCAGACAGTAATTGATGGTCTAATGATATAATGACTCTTACACCCAGTGTCACAGAACTTTGCAGATGGCACATCCAAATTTATAATGATATAGAAAACAAATGAATTGTTCACTGACAGCGTTTTAAAATATTGCCACCCAAAGTTCCCCACCACAGGGACTAATGTTAAAAGTCTAAATACAGTGTGTAATATATAAAAACTACCCAAACATGCCAGCTAGACATAAAATGTCATCAATAATAATCAATCTAACTGATATAAAGAGACCGCAGGCAGGCTGTAATTCCTACAAATAAACTATGGGATAGCCTATTTATGATTTCATTTAACCTCTTAAATATTTTATGAAGTTAAATTAAATTTGTTTGGGGGATTAATTATCAGTTACCATCCAATCTTATCGCAGTACATCGTAACAATTATGTTCTGGACTTTGCTGACAGCCCGTTTGATTAGACAATATCCGAAGTCTCTAGTAAAATTCTCTCCATAATGCTCCTTGTTTTCGCTAAGCACACTAATTGTATGACATGCGCAGTATGGCATACAGCGCCGGAAGTAGAAGTTTGTCGTCCAGTGATTGGCTAAAATTAATATATGTGGGTGTAAACCACGGAATATGTTGACATGTCATTTTAGAAATTATTCTCATTATAATTACACTTATCGTCAGTTGGCGAATACACTGTGTATGGCGAATAGGTTTCAATAGCAATATAAATAATATAACCGACAGACGTAACCTACTGACGAGATAAACGCCAATCCATTCGGTAGAGTCTGGATGTCTTCAGAGTCGCCATCTAGTGACAATATACAATAATTAAACATATAAATGTACAGAAAATAATGCAAGAATGTTAATACAAGTCAAAACAGCGAGATACGTATAGACAACGTACCATAAACCTCACAAAACAATATTAGTTAAATATTACCATTGCTATTCAGATGCAGTGATCTTCTGATAGTCAAGTGAACGTATGCACTGGGATATATAGTTGACACGTTTCTCTTAGGTGACGTGAACCTCGACCGCCCAACGTTCAGAGATTAACACATGACGCTTATATTAACAAACAATACCACTATATGTTCGCTATACCCCATATTTCAAGACACCCCATATTTCAAGACTTATTGATGTTTTGAAGTTATCGACTTGTTCTGAATAGGTAACAAGTGTGTAAACTATTCACGAACGTACTAACAAAAAGGCTAGAGAAGATACGATATCATCCAGGACGACGTAATGAATCGGCGGATGGTCTGAGCCGGAAACCACACCCGACTGCAACCAACGAGTTCACAGCCATCGGAGACGAAAGGATAGCTGACATCCTACAGGTAACGGCTTTGCCATGTGATTTACACCAGACGTTACTCAAGGGGAACGATCCGGGTCACCACCGCTCAAATGTGCGACATATTGGAAAATGTAATGTCGTCGGTCATACCCAGTGATAAGACGGACGAGATCCAGGATGTACAGCCGAGTTGAGTTGTCCGGTGTTGGGCCGAATCTAGCATCACATCGACCGAGGCCGAGAAACGACTCGTGGAGAAAGAGACAAATAGCTACCAGCGGTAGCAAAAGGCTGTTATAAACATTATCTGTTTTGGCCGGTTTTGCAGAACATTGATAGATCCGTGAGTGGAGGTCAAGTAAACCTGTTGTTGCTTCTTCGTTCCACGAGGAAGAAAGAATTAGAGGAATTGCACGAACGGATGGGACATCAGGACATAGATAGGTTCGAGAAAATAATGCATGCAAGGTTCTAGTGACATAATATACCAGACATCCATAATTGGATTTCCAAGTGTGAGCGTTGTAATCCAGCAAAGATGTCACCTTTGAAAGTACGGAAACCTCTGCATAGCATTGTCGCAAGAGAATTGGAATTGAGAATGTACTGGTCGTTCCAGTAAATTCACAGTGACTGTGCCGATTAGAAACCAAACAGCTCACAGGTTGCCAAAGCGTTAGTACGTGAAAGGTTTCTGCGCTATGGAATTCGTATACTCTCAAACCAAGGAAGATGGTTTGATACTAAAATGTCACGGAGTTTCATAAGATCTACGCGAACGACAAATCTCGCACAACGCCGTATCAACGGGCAGTGCGAAATATATAATAGGACGATCGATGCACTGATTGTTACGCACACTGACACCATATCAGAAGACCAAATTGGCCGGACTACCTACCGGAACTTACCCATGTGTACAATATAAGACCTCTTGAGTAGATTGGACCACGAGAGTGTACGAAGTGATAATTGTGTCTCACTCCGCCGAACAATAGCGAGGTAGTTAATCATCCAGCATCGCCTCTACGTCGGTCAACGAGTCGTAATGCGTGTCATCACAGTAACGCACACCGAGAACCGAGATGGGTACTAGATCACTAGTCTCGTCTAGATACGGTTCTCGTATACGTCCCTCACTTTAGCCACAGAAGGATACGTGTTAAAACTCAGGGACACGTACTCCTAGTGGATTCTCTTGATCATCAGAGGGCACTAGAGAGTAACGTCGCGCCTAGCTGGTCAAGCTGGACTACTTAACTTAAAGGCAAAACAAAGTTAACTGTTTCGTGGCATACACCTAATAGAGTTAATATAAAGTAACAATTTCCACATATACTCAATTTTGTAACGCCAGCGGTTTACCAGAAAAATATTTTTTAACACCCAGCCATCCAAATACTACGCGCTACTCCATCTTAGACGAAGAATAACGTCACGACGGTGATCGAGGCGCTCTCCACGCAGATTCACTGCATGGGGTTTGGCTGTTGTCATGAAATGGCTGCAACTCGGCAACGCACGTAACATGCTGATGACGGTAAATATAAAGTTGTCTATTATTGTTATCGCTGAAATCATCCCATCAACTGATGATACATGACTACATGTCTACTTCAAAGCATTTCTCCTAAAAGTGGACCGAGCAAAGTGAACTGTACTTGGACTGGAGGGATTCCAAACAGTACGCCCGCAAATATGAATCAATTTCTTCAATACTACCGGTTGTTTCAACTATTATTGCAACCGTATGCCGAACAGTAAGGCATAATTACTAAAGTTTACCATAGATTTAACGACATATTTAGATACACGTCTATAAGCAGCTGCTAGATGTCACGCCAACTGAACGAACTGTCGAAAACTCGAAGTTGTTGACCCTTATCAACGTCGCAGGTTAAGGGTCAGACATAGAATGCCGCGCGCTGAATGGCCGAGTCAATTTAACCCTTCACTTAATGGCGGCGTCTAGACCATCGTGGATTTCGTTAGAATTTTAGACTTTAAAGTCACATTCTGAGTAAACCGCTGACGTTAAAAAATTGAGTATATGTGGAAATTGTTACTTTATATTAACTGTATTAGGTGTATGCCACGAAACAGTTAACTTTGTTTTGCCATTAATGTAATTGTCAGGCGCAGTATACTGTGGGCCAGCGACCATTCACGACGTAATCTGTGGGCCCAGTTGCCAGTAATTACCTGCAGCCTGAGCGATATCGCACCATGTATACAATTTACACTTATTATAGTATTATGCAACAGGCTGAAGTGACCATGGCAACTTCAGTTATAGTTGTGTAAAGTAAAAGTATTATAAAATCCCATTATCCACTAGCCGCATATCTAGGCAAGTGATGAACGGCGTCCTAAGCAATAAGACGTAGATGACATGCGTACACTAGCCATAAAATGTCAACACTTACCGAAGCCAGGTACTTGCGAACAAAGGCCTGGCTGGTGGTTGGATATGTCGTTCGTTTCGACAGGTTGTGTCCATCTGAAAACATGCTCCTCACTTAACTGTTAGGCAAATATCAATATTCTTCAGATAAATGACGTGAACACATTATCTCAACCCTGAAGTATCCCAAGTCATAGACTCTATGTAATATCCTTCACCAACAATGCTAACATGTAAGGATAGCATGCATTGATTTTGTCTTTCAAACAAATATGACGATCCATAAAAATTATCTACAAGAACTAAATGTATCTGTCTCTATATCTATATGTCTGTCTGTCTATCTGTCTGCGTGCGTGCGTGCGTGCGTGCGTGTTTCTGTGTGTGTGTGTGTGTTTGTGTGTGTGTGTGTTTACGTGTGTGTATGCGTGTGTTTGTGTATATATTTCTGTGTTTGTGGGTGTGTTGTTGTGTGTGTGTTTGTGTGTGTATTTATGTGCGTTTGCGGGTGTTTGTGTATGTGTTGGTGTGTGTGTGTGTGTTTGTGTTTGTGTTTGTGTTTGGGTGTGTTGAGTATGTGTTGGTGTGTGTATGTGCTTGTGTGTGTGTGTGTGTGTGTGTATGTGTGTGTGTGTGTGTGTGTGTGTGTGTGTGTGTGTGTGTGTGTGTGTGTGTGTGTGTGTGTGTGTGTGTGTGTGTGTATGTTACAAATGAGAACCATTATAACAACCAAATAAACACGACATCGTACAGAGCATTATTAGGACTTACGATGTCTTGCTGCCAAAGAGTGTCACGAAGCCAACGACACAGACAACAACGGTAAGTCTCCGCATGGTTGTATCAACTGATGAGCTTGGAACAAACGAAAAAGCAAGCGACTGCAGTGACACCAAATAGGAGACAACTGCTCCCTGAGAGCTTACTCTCGACGTATGCTAAGCCGTGGAGTGTGGTCCCGTTGTGTAACACAATATGTACAGTCGATGATGTATGGAAAACACTCCGGATACCAGCCACACCTAATCCCATAAATCTCGCAGTGTTTTTGCGAGTTTTTTTGCGGATGCAATTCGTGTAAGTTAAACAAACTCCTAAAATACGCAACTATGAAGACGTTGTGAAACGCTTTCCAGGTTTACCAAGAACACTCCAGCGGATATGTGAACACATTGTGCGCCTGTTTATAACAGCAAGACATTTGGCTCATCGATTCTACATGTCACGATTAATGATGCGTCATAGAGAGCAACAGTTGTGGGTGGACATGTCTTAGGAGACACGGATTTCACACATGATTGTTTTGGATATCTCAATTTTTCGCGTCTGCAAATTTCAAAAGCTGTCGTCAATACATATATCAAAATATTAAAAATGGGTAACTAGGTAAAGTCCTTTGGAATATATAATGAGTTATATATGAAGAGTTTGCGGAAGCTTTTTAATTTAAAACATATACTCATATACATGCATAATTATATCATCGTCATTGTCCGTAGTTGGCATCACCTTACGTGTGTATACAAGTTAACTGAACATTCATGTTTTAATAGAATTGTTACATATGTTTCACACCTGGTCAGTTATACAAACATAAATCATGTGCTACATGTGAAATTACTAGTATATTGTTTATACAGCTATCGTAGGGTTGACAGCGACCAGTCCAGTTTATACAAACCATATTTCACAATAATTATTCCTATATAAACCAACTGGTAAGAGCCTTAATATACTGTTTGTATATGTGATTTGAACGATTCAGAAAAATATATATTGTATATATATATCTGTCTGTCTATTTACCAACCCCACCACCACCAATTCTGCCGGACGGCTGACTCGCGCATGCGCATAAACATCACACGGATATTATATAGCGCCCGGAAAAAATGTAAACGCTACAGCGAACAAAGTTGCTCTCTGGAAATCTGGTCCAACGAAAATAACGTTGCATCACAGAGAAGGCCGCCAGACGTCTTGAGTAAGATTAATATCACAAACGCAATGACAGATCGACAACTCACTCACTCAGCGCAGTAAGTGGATGACATAAACAGGTAATATATAAGTAAGTACGCAAATGCATGTTCTGAAACCGAAACGTCTGCACACCTTTTAAACAAATACTAGCAAACCGTTCTAGATCCATGTGAGCATTCGAGAAAATTATGATCCACATGAAATGTCAGTAGTATTTCGAATACAGTGGTAATATATGTTACAACTGTAGTCTACTTCACATTGATCTCACATATCTTCCAGTCGTCGTGTTTGTTCGGGATCTGAATGGTCGCCTGTTTGCAGCCGTCTTTCTCGCAGAGACACTCGGCTAAGCAGGTCATCAGGCCGCCAGTGCCAGAGCCGACGGCTTCACTCAGCTTGCATCCCAGGTACTCGCCGGCCACTCCGCAGGCCGGCTCCTTCGTGCGTTGACCCATCACTTCAAAGTGGTTGTCGGCGCAGACGAGACCGTGTCCGGTGATGCTGACTGTGAACGACGCATTCAGCTTGGCCGGGACACACAGCTTGATGGCGAGTCCCGGCATCCAGCACGAGTCTAGGGACTCTGGGATCCACTGCATGGAGAGCGCCGAGAACGTGTACATGTCCGTAGACTCCAGTGACAAACACGTGTCGTTGTTGTCGTCATGGAGGTGAACGGAGTGTTCCATGTTGGCGGGAGGGGCGAGAACGGGCAGAGCCGACACTGCAACAAGGGACAACATTACATACGCCAGTGTAGGTACCTTTTAGATAAAGCGTTGCAGAATTAAAGATGTCTGTGAACGCGCTGATATACAGGTGAAAGAAACTTCTCGATTTGTTTACGACAATTAAAAACTGTTAATCTGTTAATTATAAAAGCAAACCAACAGGATTTCTTTTAATATCACAAATACAACAATAATGACGCAGATCAAAGACATCGTTATTGATGGGAACATGGTTGGATTACAGATTAAAATAAAGGAAGATACACTCATGAAATCAATACACAATTCACCAATGGCAGTCGTGAAATTGCACGTTTAGGCCCTTCTCGAATGACACAGATTGATTGAACGCCCCAGAACAAGGTGATTTGACGAAATAAAAAAGCAACTGAATGTGACGTTGCAACTCTGTCAGACAACATCAGACTTGCAAGAATTGACACTGTCCTGGTGGGTGTTATCCTAATTGGCCCGAAAGTTGACACTCTTCAACCTTCCATGTCGGAGGTTCAGTCTACGACAAGCTCCATTCCCGAAAATAAGGAATTTCGTCACGCCACTGACGCTGTTATTTGAAAACATGAACAGTATTCTAAATTAGCAAATGGCATTGATTCCACAACGAAAAACCATCACAAGAAACAGTCACTGTTGCTTTACGCACGAGGACATCTGAAAAAACAAGAACACTGAAAAGAGAGCTATTGCAATGACCAATGATAATTTAAACAACGTTAATTTGGCATGTTATGCCACACTTTTCGCAACATGAAACACGTCAATCTATACATAACTGCAGAGTAACTATTCGCTGATCATTTGTCATGCATTTTGAGGTTATTAAGCCCACTCACTCCGAAATATCTTGAACGTGGCGTTGACATCTGCTGGGATTGTGGTGATGTGTGCCGCGGAAACAGACCCGTCTCCTCCCTTTCTCCGGTCTACAAATCGCACCAACTCTTTCGTTCCTGGAGACAACCCAATCCCACCGGAAATGACATCGTCTTTCCAGGATACCCATAACTCCCTGGTGCTTTCACAGTCCTGGCTGAACTGTGACATCTGTCTGGTGGTTTTGTGTGTCGGCCCGACGGTGACGTCATTGGATTCGACGTTGGAATTCGCGAATTCAACTTGATACAGATTTTGAATACGCGACGTGGACAACTGCACGTTCACCCGACTGCACGTCTTTATTTGGAATACCAAGGTCGTCTCTCGCTCCAAGTCCGGCAAGTCGCTGCTGTGTGTCACGTGATCGCAGAAGTCGGCTACAATATACACATGGTGACTCAATTACCAAACAGGAGTTGGTGGTTTAACACATCAACTTTTAATTGAAAGAGCTACTACTAACTCAAATTAATATCGACGATCATGTAACTTATTCAAACGTAATTAACCACACTCACACAGGGACACATACACGCACACACACACCCACGCACACACGCACGCACACACTCACACACACACACACACACACACACACACACACACACACACACACACTCACAGTGTGTTTATTTCGTGCAGTTTGTACTCCATGCAAATCAAATCCAAGTAGACATGTTGGATCTTGCTTACCCAGTGACCAGTACATATACCTTGTGGGTTTTTGTGTGCATTGTGTGTGCCTTTGTATACGTGATTATGTATGCCAGCTAGTGTATAATATGTTCAACACAGTCGGTCCTCCTTACGTGATAACTGACAATCCCAACCCAGCACAGCAATGGCACTTTTGTTAACATTCTTGTACATCCCTGTTTCGATCTCACGGAGATCCGTCCCATCGATGTTGACCGAATGAACACTGAAACAGATAGCAACAGTTCTACAATTCGCTGCAAAGGGTATTTCAAAGAAAAAGGCCCGAACGTATCATCTCTGTGCGTTTCAACCCAAATTAAATTGCCATGTAATTTTTCTTGGTATAAATCTCCAGTGACTTCGAGCTCATCATCCAGCTTACAGAATCACATTTACTTTCCCAACGGCAGTTTCATGATGTAGTGAAACTTTATTGATCATCATCTGTTGCAGCAGATGTAGCAACAACAGCAAAGGAAGTAGAATCAGCATTACTACAGCAACAGCAGCAATAACAGTAGCAGTAACAACAACATAATACAAAATCAACAACTTAATGAACTTATATGTGTCTGATATGTTGTGCTGCTAATGAAGGAATTCAGTTGCTATTATTTGTCGTATAACAATCGAAAACGACTAAATCAATATAACTATAAATATACGTATAACTAATATACATCATTAATTGATAGCAACAACAAGTAACGTGATTTACAAACACACCAGCGTCATTTAGTATCACGGGCAGTCATCAATTCA
>OZ024864.1:50042604-50062604 GCA_964017155.1 Oasisia sp. SBJ-2009 | reverse complement strand
TATATATATATATATATATATATATATATATATATATATATATATATATATATATATATATATATATATATATATATATATATTGAACAAGAATACGCGTATATACCGAAAGCACAGGAGTGCATGCAACCGGCACCCTCCCCTGTCAATATACATTGAACAAATATCACTAATGCAAGATCGGCGATAGCAGTTCATGTTCTCCCTTCTGTCCTATTAAAAAAAAATCTGAGGTGCGTCTAGTTCGTGTCTTGTTAACTGTTGAAGTGCGCTGTTAGGTCTACTCACTGTTATTCGAGATAGTGAAGACTTGCCGCGGTGGGCCGCTCTTTGGGATGTACACAGCCTTGTTGTCGATATTAACCAGCAGTGGGCACACATTCTCAGCAGCTGAAAAGGTTGCAATAAATAAAGTGGAAATGATTCGTATTTCGCAGCTACATAGGGTCTACCGAGAATACACAACTTGAACTACAGCTTGGCTAGAAATACAATAACGATCGGAATAGCGTTGAGACATGTCCAAACATTATAATATTCATTTCACTCTATTATACAGAAATGTCATTGCAAACATGCATATCAACAAATGCCTCCTGCTGTTTTCATAGTTTAGCTGCCGTTTTTCCATGACACGTCATAAAGGTAAAATTATTTTGTTTTCTTAAATTGACACGAGGTTTTTCTTCAGTTGCTTAATTGATCTTACGACGGTATAGGTGAAATTCCGCGGTTAGAACAAACGTTTTAAAGATTGTATCCACAAGTTATACAAATCCCCGGTAGTATGTTTGAAGAAAAAACAAAAAATCTTCGAATTGCCTGCCGGAAATGTGGGTCCGCATACAGGCAAACAAACTAGCAGATACACACATAAAACATGTCTTATTCTACACATGACAAAATCGTTACATTTGCACCTAAGGAGTAATGTCAACATAAGAGACACTTGAACGAGTTATGCACTATCTCTCCCCGTCTCTCTCCCCATCTCTCTCCCTGTCTCTGTCTCTGTCTCTGTCTCTGTCTCTGTCTCTGTCTCTGTCTCTGTCTCTGTCTCTGTCTCTGTCTCTGTCTCTGTCTCTGTCTCTGTCTCTGTCTCTGTCTCTGTCTCTGTCTCTGTCTCTGTCTCTGTCTCTGTCTCTGTCTCTGTCTCTCTCTCTCTCTATCGGTGTCTCGGTGTCTCGGTCTCGCAATTTTGCCAGTAAGCACATCCGGTGTCTTGTGAATACTTGTGAATAATCCATTTTGAAACAAGTACAAAATACAGTAATGGTGCTGCAGAAGGCGGACCGCCTCACCTGCGATGTGACTCTGGTTCACCCAACTACAGACCGTCTCACCTGCGAGGTGACTGGTTCACCCAACTACAGACCGTCTCACCTGCGAGGTGACTCTGGTTCACCCAACTACAGACCGTCTCACCTGCGAGGTGACTCTGGTTCACCCAACTACAGACCGTCTCACCTGCCAGATGACTCTGGTTCACCCAACTACAGACCGTCTCACCTGCGAGATGTCTCTAGTTCACCCAACTACAGACCGCCTCACATGCGAGGTGACTCTGGTTCACCCAGCCACAGACCGTCTCACCTGCGAGGTGTCTCTGGTTCACCCAACTACAGACCGTCTCACCTGCGAGATGTCTCTAGTTCACCCAACTACAGACCGCCTCACCTGCGAGGTGACTCTGGTTCACCCAGCCACACACTGAAGCCAGGAGCATCGTCCGCAGCAGGAATCGAGGCAGCCTCAGCGAGGGAGTCCGAGTCTTCTTGTAGCCCATCGTCTTCTGTCTTCTGCCAAACGTTCCAAAGATGTCACGTCAGGCACCAAATTCAGATTGCGATCGAAAGCAATTATCGAACAGAACAGAACAGAACCGTGCGACACCAGCCTTTGAACTGCGCCGGGCGATAGACGCGTGTGTACATTCACTTCCTGTTCTATTTTCGCCAATTCCTCGGTGCTTAGTTTCATTAGCTGATGGTGTCCAGCAGCCAGTTGAACGCGGAGGCAGCGGGTCTGTTTAAAGATCAAATAGAGGCGACTCGCAACCGTCAAGGACAGCGACCAAAATCATCACCCAACTGATTTTTTTCACTGAGCAAAACAATGATTCATAGAGACAACTTAAAGGAACGCAAAACCGAAAAGTTACATGCTATGCACGTGAAAGAGTAAATAAAAACAAACTATTTTGAACGGTAATCACATTTTTAATGTCAATGGTTTATTAGTAAAAAAAATCTGAACACCTTTTCTATCAAAGTTTGTAAGTTGCGCCATTTTGACTGATGTGTGACGTCAATAATGCTCGCAGTCTGGCAATTCTGTATTTAAAAATAATCGCTAGGTGGCGCTGTGTACATCCGATTCGTGTAGGCGAACCGACCTGATTTTCGTTCAGAAATAGCTGAATTTCGATTGCAACGATAAGGGCCAACATTTTCAAGATAGAACTGAACGCGCTGGTAAACCTGGTAAAGAAGACCCGCCGGAAGCCGAAATGCAGAGGCGAGTAACAAGCCGAGGCGACATTGAGTGATCGACAAGTGGTCGAAACTCGCCGAAACTTCGAAAGGCGAATGTATGCTGTTACTGTGGATACCCGTTACTGTAACTGTATTGTTAGGAGGAAGACTCAAAAATCTGTCGGTGAAGGTAAGCATTTATGTGTCTAATATGAGAAATGTTGCCCTAAATGTTCATTATGAAATCTGGGCTGGATGTTAATTTAAGTAATTAAAATATCAACGCCAACGGAGTCGAGGGTGGGTCAGTGACACTGTCACTGACAGATATGCTGATGGCCACCTCGCATTCGGTCCCGGAATTCGGCAGTTTCTACTTAGTCACAGCCATGCCATGTATTATTCTCCAAGTCAGTGGTGTAGTGTCGGATATGTTATACACAACTAGAAGTTACCCAATTTGAAACACATCATATCACATATGGGGTCATGGCTCTCCGATTTATCTCAGCCTGACACAGACTGACAGAGTGACAGGCTCGGTCCTTCGCCCATGTTTTCAGGAATCAATTTCCAAATTGCCCACAAATCATTGAAATGTGGAAAAAATGCAGATTAATTGTTGTTTTTTCAAATACTGGACATTATTATATTAACAGCAGCGACTGTGGCATGTTTTTTGTATTATTGACATAGCATGACCTGTGCGACTAAAAAACAGATGTGTGTCAATATTGATTGTTCTTTTAATAGGCGTGGTATATTTAAAGCGAGGGTTTGGAGCCTAATTCTGGAGGGCTAAATAAAGAAAGAAAATCACCACCCATGTTCTTTATGAAATCAACTTCATGCTGAATAATAAAGTTGTTTTTAGCTGAATATATGTCTCTATTAAAAATAACCATTTTGAACTGGGTAAAAGTAACACAACTAGCAGAACAAATATTCTAAACTATAACATATGTGGATATATTTATGTATATTCTGTGGTGGTCTTAATTGCAATGTAACTTTGTTGTCGTGTCAAGGTAACCATAATAGTAGCTGTGATGTTCTATATTGTGCTAATAATATTTCTTATTCATGAAAAACTCATTTATACATCTGGTTCTGTTTCAGATGTGCCATGATATATTACAAATGGCCATGGATTTTATAGTCTGTGTTTGGAGCAGACAGTGCTTCCAAATGTTAGACAACTGTCACATATATCTGCCAACAAAGATGTAAGTATAATATTATGTTCATGTATTTATAACAACAGTGAAATGTGTTGCTCACAATTTATTGACAATGAAAATAACATTAGAGTAACCAGAACACCAAACATTTTATATAATACAAATGACATTTCATACAATGAAAACACCACATATTATTCCATAGTAGAAATATACCCAACAAATTAGGTTTAACAGTAAATGATGTAGGATCATTCTAGAACATTTCGAGTAGCATGGCCAGTTGTCCACTATGTGAGAATTGAAAAAAGTTCCAGTGATTTTATAAAAACAGAACATGTATTCTATTGTATTTTCTACAATGATAATGGATTGAGTTACCTCCATTTTCATATGTCACCTGTCAACACAGTTCTTATATAGTGCAGTATCCAATCCTCAGACATGGGGTCAAATACATTTGTATTTGAAAGTATTTAAATAGTTTTAAGTAACTGTAATTGATGTTTAGTAATTAAATGTATTTGGATTCCTCAAGAGTATTTGTATTTAAATAAATGTCAACGTATTTGACCCCATGTCTGCTCGGCATTGTCCAAAGTGCTTTACACTTTACTCCCTGGCATACCTATTCAGTTAAACACCATCTCATGACTGTGGGAAGCATCCAGCTAAGCTGTAATTAATGAATCAAGACGGTTCGTGTTACAAATATCCACCACTGTCAATAGCCAGTTACTTGTTTACACAGCCGAGTGAATTGGAGCAATGACGGGTGAACAGACTTGCCCAAGGTTCGACACAGCAGCACATGGTTTCGTTCTCGTAGTTGAGAGTCTGAAGCCAAGTCCAAAGCTTTAAACCACTGTGCCACTATACATAGTTGATATATTTATTTAAGCCTTATTTTATTTCAGGAGTCCAAGTCGGCCATATACAGAGAATTTTACCCGGTGGATCCATGACAGGCTTGGTCGAAGGGTACAGAGAGTCATACCAGTGTATACCGGCCATAAGATCGAACTTCTGTGCTCTCAGCAGAGAACAAGATCTAGGATAACACTTGGCACTTGTTGACTGCTGCCCTTGCGAATTATCAGTTGATTTGTGAATAAGCAGTTGGATTGTCAATGAACAAATCAACTGACTCTTGACACCAGCAGACCTTCTTTCATTAGCTAGGGCATATCTGAACCAAGGATTGCAATTCTGACATGGACAGTCGTTGTGGGCAGCGGCCAGAGTTCTGACAAAGATGTAATTCACCATTCACTCATTCTTCCCACCACGGTGTGGTGGATCTGCAGGTAAACATACAGCTGTAGTGTCTTCTGCAGCTCCAATTACTTGCGTCTTGACCAGAAAACAGCCATGTTGTCAAGGTTCGCTAGGACGTGGCCGGACGTTCTTGCTAGAGCCATGGTTCCATCCTATAAATAAACAGGACATGCTGTACTGCTAAATATTTGTGTCATGTTGTATCTTATATACAGTGGTTTGTTATCAAGTGTGGTTGTCTTTAATAAAAAAAATTGTTATAATGACATTTAAGTGCTTCAGATTCTATTATCCAATAAACACAAACAATATCAATCGAACAGGAATATCTATGACAATGTATATTTTAACTGGCAAAATGTCATATTGACACATCACGCCAATGTGCATGGTGGATCATCTGACTTACTTGCTAAACTATTGGATTAAATTATTATTGAATTAGGTTAGTGATTTGCACTCTTATTGAAGAAACTGGTACCAAATGTTTACCGACTGATCTTGTGGGATATCTACAAATCCTCGTTGACTCGTTCCATCTAGTATATTATGCTAGTCTGTTATTGGGGTGTGTTAATGTTTCTTCTTGTTTGCTGAGTGTGTCCCAATATTTTAAGAAACTACCTACCAATAAAGGCAATATTGCAAATTTGCAAAATAATTTTTACAGTACATAAGTTATGTCTCATCATAGCTAATTATTCATCCTTTACTGTAAGCCTGTAACATGTCCTAGTATCAATGTATTAGTATCTGAACTGACACAGCACACAGAATTTGTAATTGTGTGTCTCGCTGAACGAATAACATGATTGAAAACAACATTCGCAATGCCAGTTTGTGATGTTTGAATAATATATTTACTGAAAAATATTGCAGGCATGCTGGCACATTCACAGTGGTCAACCTGAAAATAGGAACTGCGTAACTATGAAAGGCAGTATTTTTGAAAACTTATTTAGTGAATATTGTAAAACCTTAATTTATTCTTTAGACCTATTTATTTTAATGTTTTAAAGTATTTATTAAAATATTTTATTAAAGTAATTTTTAAGTTTATTCAAATAATCAAAGAAAATATGTTTTAATGTCTTAACATATTTAATTTACCTTTATAGATACATTTCAAATAAATTATTCTCTACTTTTTTAATTAATTTTTTATTTATGCTAATGTTTTAAATTATATATTATTTCAATCTATTTTAACAAATATATTTTGCATGTTTTATGTACCTATTTCAATCTGTATTGATTGCCCAGAGAATGAAATAAACTAACCAAAATCTAGGTGCTATATTATCGTTCATGCGAATTGATGGGGACATCTATGATCTGGCTTGCATTCAGCTGTGTTTTAATGTTACGGTCATGTTTAACACATGTAGCTTTACCTTATTTATATGCCTCTGTTCATGCAAACGTGATACCATTCAATGTAGGATAAAATCAAACTAATAATAATGAATAACAATATCGAACGGTTTAACTCGCTTGGACTTGGTCCTAGACCTAGTTAGCGGCTCCATGATCCCATGTCATGTACATACCTTCTAGAACGTTAACTGTGGTGGATGTTTATAAAATATATCAGTATGCACATAAGTCATAACGACAGACATCGCAATGTGTCTAATGGTACAAGATTTAAATAATTTAGACACAGAAGACTTAATATTTACTAACCTTCTTGCGCGCGCTGACTTGGCTACGGCGATGGAAGGTTTCGACCGGTAACCCGTTTCAACGACTATCGTTGGTGATTAAATATCGCGCCAATATCGTTTGCAGAGCTCTAAATTTCAAAACTCGACGTCGCCAACGTTTCTGCGGATCTTGACCCACTATATACGATGAGAAACATCCCATTCGAAGCAAGGTTCTTCGAACGGATGTTCTTCTTCGAAGTTCGGGTATCTGACAACATTGTGTTTACAACGGCGATAAGCATTATTATGCGTCATCGGACACGTGACTTTAAGGCCGGTTCTGCGTGCTGAATGGTTATACAACAGGAAGAGGCGGACCGGGGCGCGTTAATGGCCGCCTCTACGGAGCCGAGGATTTCAGTGAAATTATCCACTTTGAAATTATTTTACTAATAAACCACTGTCGTTAAAAATGTGATTACCGTTCAGAATGGTTGCTTTGTATTAGCTCTTTCACGTGCATATCACGTAATATTTCCCTTTTGGCTTCCTTTAACAACTTTGGCAAACGTATAATATCCACTGAAAAAATCAAGTGGTAAAGGGTCGATGAAACGTAGATGGCGAAGGCAGATGACCCAGGACTCAGCACCATACAGTAGAGTAATTAATTCGTCTTCTTATTTGTACTCAATGTTGCGCGACGTCGTAATTGTGTGCGAACTAGAGGGATAGGTGGCGCTGCTTGGCTGCGACACACGGCTTATTGATTTATGGCTTTTTTCTAATGTTTGTTGATATTTTAGTAACTTGTTTCACATATCTTCACGCGACAGTGACTTCTTCAGTGTAGTATGGTTTCAATGGTGAAAGTGTTATACAAGTGCTTCATCGTGTTTGTCCTTGTTAGTGAGTTATATTCTGGATTGCGAACTGGGGACCACACCCAACATGGCGACCGATTCGTGTAAACTCGTGAGGGACTGCTTCGACTACGCTCGCCCCCATCTTCACGGGCCCTGGCGCCGACGCTCTCAACGTCACACAGGACGCCTACAAACAACGTAGTCGAGGTAGACGAGGTGGTGTGAAAAACAGACTTCGTAGACGGCCAATAAATTCCCCTCTTCAATATATATAGAATTTGCAAACGTTTTGCAAACAACAAAATGGACGAACTTCACGCAAAGTGCCGATATGACAACGTTAATTTATCGGGAGGCCTGCGTGATGGCCTGTTGCGAAACTTGGCCCCATTCGACCGGTCTAGACGATGACATCAGGCTTGACGGGTTTACTGCGTGCCGTCCAATCAGTGCTGAGGAGTCAGGCAAGACGAGAGTATCAGGTTTGGGCACGTGCATTAACAATCGGTGGTGTTCTAAGGTAAATATTAAGACCACAGTCTGTACCACTAACTTGGAACTGTTGACGCTGTCAGTTCGCCCGGTCTACTTACATGCAGTGTTTAGAATGTGTATGAGTTACTATAACAGTTATTGGCATTCCCACCAGTCGTGTATCAGTCTTCACGTTACGGCGGGTATTTGCACTGTTCCCACTGCTGACGCAGTCGCGACTTGCCAAGTCAGTTGTTTTAATTGTATAGTTCGACTGTGTTCAATTTCACGGTTTGCGGAAACGATCCGCCAGGGGTATTGTAGCGCAGCCCTACGACCTCTGGCTGGCGTTGCTGGTCTCAACCTTACGGCTCTTCTGCAGGGGCGTCGATCCGGTTTTAAAAGTGGGGGAGGGACGGAGGACCAATTTATATACACATCTATGTATGCATAATATATATATATATATATATATATATATATATATATATATATATATATATATATCATATAATATATAGTATAATATGTCACATATATATTATATATATATATTTATATATATATATATATATATATATATATATATATATTTATATATATATATATATATATATATATATCATATCATATATTATAATATGTCATATATATATATATATATATTGTATATATATATATATATATATATATATATATATATATGACCTGAAATACACATAAGTTTAAAAAAAATATATAAAACATAATTCATTGTTGGTCTATCTGTTAATTCTATACTAAAAAGCCTTTATGTTATGCTATTTATAACAGTTATGTTTGCAACATATATTTGAAGAGGGGCCATGGCCTACCCCAATCACTGAACATTTGGGGGTAGACTTTGGACCCAACACTGCTTGCCTGATTCATAGAGTGACAAGATGCAGAGCTTACAGGGGTGCCTATGTAGGACTTCCCAATCCCACCGTTTGGCAAAGAAATTTGTCATCACTAAAATGAGATCAAATTACACAAAGTGCATAAATCCTCTGGTTCCGCCGTAGGCGACATAAATATCCACCAGGGCGACCAGGCTGCAATCCAAGGGGTGACAGGGCAAACCAAAAATAATAATCTATTATGAGCTTGATGGCTATATATCAATACAAGGGTGTAAAATGACAGAGCCCGGCAAGATGAATATTTACTGGACTTAGATCAAGTTGCGGGCTGCCGCCAACCAAGCAATTTATTTTATTATTAATTTTACTACTAGACAGATGTAGGGTTTAAGTTAAGAGAGGGGAGTGATCAGTCTCGCTATATATGCCTATAAATTTATTTTATGAACTGAAAAAGTATGAGGACATTTCCTATGCTGACGCCCTCAGGCCGTGGGGTGGTCAGCGTCCCCCTCTTCCCCTACTGATCGACGCCCATGCTGTGCCTGTGTAGAACTTCCCAATCCAACATTTTTGCAAAGAAATTTGTCATCACTCAAGTGGGAATAGGTTACACAAAGTGCAGGAATCCGTCACTTTTGTCGTAGGCGATAAGCATCAAGCAAGCGAGATGTGAAAGTGCAACACAAATTTCATCATTTAAAATGTGCTTGATGGCTAGAGCCTATTAATTATATCAACACAAGGTTGATAGAGCCCGGCAGCGGCTTACATTTACCCGGTAGTTATAAACTTTCCGATTGGCATTTTTGCGTATGCACAAATTTAAAATCATCAGTGTGCAGCGAAATAACAAAGGATTTTTGGTATAAATGCCACGGGCTGTTCGATAACTCTCCTGTGATGACTACTGTGAAGAGTTGTCAAAAATTTCGTTCAATACATTAAAATATTACGTTTGTTTAAATAACTACCACGGATTATGGAGCAAAACATGCGTCAAAACTGGTTTGCTTCGTATTAATTTGCGATAAATAGCTTTACTGAACTTTATATCGCGAGTTTATTGTCTAGCTAGTCCTATGTAGCGGCTTTTAAGATAGAGGAGTGTTGAGTCAGGCTCTATGCCTCGCAATTTTTCTGACCTGAAAAGTGGGGGGGGACAATTCCTATGCTGTCCCCCCACCCTGAAAAGTGGGGGGGGGGGGGACGGACGCGTCCCCCCCCCCCGTCCCCCACCGATCGACGCCCGTGCTCTTCTGTGACATGTCCTGGTGGCTGCTAGTCGTCGCTGTCTGATCTAAAATTGCTTCGCAGCACCGATCGTCCCTGCTTAACTAGCTATTGGACGTTATCAGCTAATGCAGTTAAGCACGGTATAATTAGCGAGAATTGAACGCGTTACAAATCGACCTCCAACACGCGCTGGCCTATAGCGAAACAATCAGCTAATCGTTCAGTGACCGGATGCACGTTTGACTGTAGTATCCAAATTAATTGAGTCCTTAGTAGTTTGGCATTTGTCAACAAGGTGATCCTAGGCATTTTACAATTGACTTGCACAAGTAAACTAAACAGCACGCATTGACATTAGTTCAATCTAGTTCTGCTGGTGTTGTTTCGGGTTCATATGGTGATCCAACAATACTCGATGACTTTATCACTTTGATAGACTACACAAATATACTGTGATAACTAAAAAAAAAGCGTAACCTAATTAACAGAATTTCGTAATCAAATGGCTAATATATTTCTTAAGCCAACACAAACAGCAATCGCCTTTCGGCTGCACCCTGCTGCTGACTATGCCAGTGTTAGCCAGCAATGTCTCTTGACGTCTCAATCCTCTACTTGATTTCAATATCTGGGGAGTAATTATCAACACACACGGCTTTAAGAGTTAAGATACTAATGTACACCGAAATGTTGACACATTCCGGATTATTGCTTAAATGAATCCTTATTTATTTTAATAATGTACGTCTATTATGCAAAAGGTTACGGACAAGTTCAGCAACTGATATTGAATAAGATCACACATAAACAACAAAAAGGCTGCATAGTCACATAATAATAATAATAATATATTAACAACCTGATATTATTACATAACAATTCACAATATGATATCGACAAGATTGCCCTCCATTTTTCTTATATGCATAGGCACGTGACCTATACAGAAGGTGTCGGCAAAAAACGTTCCCGTCATGTTTTTACTTTCTAAAACCAATGAGCATTCATTTTATAATTGTTCCGGTATGACGGAACAGAACATACCTTTCAGAGTGTAGTTTCTCTAGGAGTAAGATACGTTTTTGATAAAGCGCAAGGATTCTCAAATAATTGTTAACTAAGGTGTACATTTAAAATCCCTAGGCCAACTAGAAGGGTTGATTTTGATGTACCCATGCCTGTGTAACATGGATTTCCAGGGGGTGTAGGCAATGGCAGAATGGGGAATTTCCCGCAGGATTTTGGAAAGTACGAAATACCGATGTAACTTTAAATATATAACATTATTTCAGTGTGATAGGACTTTTTATCAATACAAACATTCTCACATATATTTCGGGACAGTAACTAATTTACTTTATATCGATATCATATGCTAAAAACATGAAACTATTGATGTTCAAATTGATCGCATGTCATCATTTAAATGTTGATTAATTGTAATAATCAAAATTAATACGCAACTCCACGCTAGCCTTGCATTATGCAATGTGACACTCGAAAAATAGAATCCGCCATGTTTTTCAACTTTCTAAAAAAAAGATATGGATCTTCATTTATTAAATTCATAGAACATATCAATACTTTCCGTCATACCAAGATTAATTGTTATTATTCTGGCATGTCGGCGTACAAAATATCTCCATGATTGTAGCGTTGTTAGGTGTTAATGGCGTTTTCGATCAAGCGGAAGGATTGTGGCATTATTGTTAAAATTGACTAAGCCAACTAGATCGGGTTTAGATTGTTGTACCCATGGTTGCGGCAATATAATTTTTAGAGGGTGTAGAGTATGGTTGAATGGTGCATTTTCCAAAGAATTTTGGTGAGTACAGGATTACGTTTTTGCTTTAAATTATTTAAGTTTGATAGGGATTGTTATCAATATAAATGTTCTTAAAACGTTTATGGACATGGACATGCGTTAAAATTATCAAACATGACACTGGCCAGTAGCTAATTAAATGTATTCCTAATTGGCAATCATTTGCCAAAAACAAAAACTATTAATGTTCAAATTGGTCCTGCAAGTTGCAATGTGATCGTGATAAGCGTGTCGTCTACAGAAATATCTTTACGGATGCTCCAACAAACCTGCTTTAAGCGTGATTTTTCGGCTTATAGGCATAGAACAATCCTGATTATAGCGTTTTAGTTGTAGTTGCCTTTTTATCAAGGGCAAGGATTTTTGAATTAGGTTTAGTTAAGGGACACAGGTAAACACGTCTAGATCAACAAGATAGATGTTGCAATTGAACTTTTAGAGGGTTTAGATAATGATGGAGTGGTGTATATTCCTCAGAATTGAGTGTCTACGAAATTCCGGTGTTGTTTTAAATATATAACATTATGTCAGTCTGATAGGAATTGTTTATCCCCAAAAAATTGAATTATTTACGCACATGGAAATGCATACAAATTCTCATATATGATTAGGGCCAGCAGCTATTTTCCTTTTTCCTATATGGAACTCATTTGTACAAAGCAAAAACCATTAATGTTTAAGTTGAACATATGACATCATTTAAATGTTGCTAAATTATATTTATCACAATTAATATTCAACTCCATGATAACCTTTCACTATGCAATGTGATGGTGACAAGTCTTCTAACGGAATAGTTGTACGGTTAGTACCTAACACATCCAGAACGTGGCCGCATTTAGCGTTTCCGTAGATACTTCGCAAAATGGAATCCGCCATATTTTTGATTTTTTTTAAACAACGAATGTTAATTATTATGCTCCTACAAAATATGAACACTCTCCAACATACCTAGATTATGTATGATTGTTCTGGCATACTGGCATATATAATATTTGTTATCAACACAATTTTGTGAAACATTTACGGATATGGAAATAATTACAATTTATCATAATGATTCGGGCCAGTAGCTAATTTACTTTATTCCCACGAGGCAATCATTTGTAAGATATAACATTATTACAGTTTAAAATGATCTTATGTCATCTTTTAAAAGCGGGTAATTTATATTCAGACTCTACTTCTTGTTACCCTTGCATTGTGCATTGAGATTGTAATAAGGGTGCCCTCTACCGGAATATCTGTACGGCTATTTACGTGATTTATCCAGAAGGTGGCGGCATGAAACGTTTCCTTGGATACGTCCGAAAATGTATTCCGCCATTTTATTTTACTTTTCAAAAAACAATGAATGTTCTTTTTATTAAGTTCCCACAACATAAGGATACTTTCCAACATACATAGATGAAATGTTATTGTACCGGCTTGTCGGCATATAAACATGTCTTCCTATTTGAAGCGTTTTCACTGTGTAATTGGCGTTTCTGATCAATTGCATGATTGTGCTATTATTATTAATTAGGGGGCACATTAAAAACATTTCTAGGCTAGATAGAACGGATTTAGTTTGATGTATCCATGCCTGTTGCAACTGAACATCTAGAAGGTTTAGATAGTATTAGAGTGGCGGTTATTCCGCAGAATATTTGTGTGTACGAAACTCTGGTGTCGCTTTAAACATATAGCATTTCTTCAGTCTGATAAGAATTTGTTATCAAAACAAATGTATCTAAACATTTACGGACACGGAAATGCATACAAATTCTTACATATGATGCCACTAGGTAATTTATTATTTCCTACGTGGTAATCATTTGGTCAAAACATAAAATCATTAAAGTTTAAATTGATCGTATAACTAAATTTAAATGTTGCTAAATTATATTCATCACAATTAATAATTAACTCCATGTTAGCCTTGCTTTATGCACTGTGATTTTGACAAGCGTGTCGTCTACCGGAATACATTATGAATGACTAGTTACGTGATCTATCCAGAAGGTTGCGGCATTAACCTCTCCTTGGATACGTCGGAGAAATTAATCCGCCATGTTTTTTACTTATAAAAAGAATAAATATTCAATTACTAAGCGTCTAGAATATATGAATACATTCTAAAAGACCGAGTGTAACTGTTATTATATCGTAACATCGACAGATAAAATGTATTCTTGATCATTGCGCGCTTTTGGTTGGAATTAGCGTTTTTGAGCAAGCGCATATATTGTGGAATTACTGTTAATTAATGGACACGTAACATTTCTAGGCCTACTAGATGCGATTTTGTTTGATGTAGCCATGCCTTTTACAATAGGAATTGTATAGAGTGTAGATAGTGGTACAGTGGTTTTTCCTATGTGGCAATCATTTGTTCCAGACATAAAAAAGTTAATGTTTAAATTGAGCTCATGTTCACGACTCACAGAAATGTTAACAGTACAACACTCTTTGTTAGGTATATCAACATCCGCTAGAAGGAAGGCAGCATTGCTCAGTGTTCGCGTAACGCGTTCCAGAAATGGCGCAGGTTTTTTGGCCACCGAAGCGACTGGCTGGATCACATGGTCTCGGAAAACGGCGCATACTAATGTTGTTTACTGTTCACATTGACATCGACCAATGAATGCCTTCAGAAGATGATCAGCGGGAAAAATTTGTTATATTGCATTCGACCGTGGATGATTAAATGTGAACTTTGCGTTGCGTTTATTTAAAAAAAATACTAATATAGATTTGCGTGTTACCTAAAATGTGATAATTATAACCCACATCTATGGCATATTAGCTTTCATATGGTATAAATATGAACTATGTATGTCAGGGCAGGACGTGAGGAAAACCCTTCACAAACGGGTGGTATCAGGACAGTTTGGAGCGTTTTTCATGTCGCTCAGGGGCCAGTTTCATAGCGGCTACGTACGACGTCGTAGCGGGCGATAACTCGGCGAAAATCTAAGACATCGTAAAGTTACACTAGTTGCGTTTCATGAGTCTGCTCCCTAGTTGCACTTACCTGCACCATGTATTTGGTAGGCGTAACTTTACGCTGGTTGAAATATTTACGGTATGCTCCCGAAGTTGAAAATACAGGGATTCCCCATCGCGACGTGAGGGGATCAATGCTACGGAGATTTAGAGGCGCGAATGCTAAATTGGTCTCATGAAACCGGCCGTACGCTGCATTGTCTATTCGCTGTTAGCTACGACCAGTAGACCGCGTAATTGCGCGTAAAGTTACACGGCTTCATGAAACTGGGCCCAGAGCTGAGGCCTGCGTAGTCTCGCTTAACCGACTGTCGGTCGGGTGCGGAACTACGCCGAGAAGACAGTCTGGTCAGTATGTCGGCATTTGAATATTTATCCGCGTGATCTATACAATGCTGCCACCTCACGGACACTGGTTAATCCTGCCGTAAATTTGAATTGTATTTCTATCTAATTTGTGTTAGTGTAAGTTTAATTTTGAATAGTTGTTATAACATAACATTAATTGATAAAAAGGTATCCTTATTTAATGTGTGTGTTATTCGTGTGGGGCTAAACAATGCTGCCACCTGACAGATGCTAGTTAATCCTGCCGTAATTCTTATTTTATAAACAACTGTAAATTTGAATTTGTGCTTATTTTTGTGTTAATATAAGTTCAATGTTGAATAATTTTCATAGGATACCATTATCTTGTAAAAGTATATCTTTATTTTTATTTTTATTTCATAGTTGGCCTGAGAGCCAATCAGCGTCTCTACCCTAATATGGGGTAAGGCTAGCCTTGGTTACCCAGACTCCGTGAGGTGGCAGCACCTTTAAGCCCCTGAACTTCGCCTGGGATAAATGTGGGTCTGCATTTTCGACCCGCAGAAAGTTGCTCTCTGGAAATCTGGTCCAACATATATATTGCTAAATCACTGAGAAGGACGCCAGCCGACGCAATGACAGTTGGAGTGCACTATCAACAACTCACTCACTCACCGCGGTAAGTGGTTGACATGAGCAGGTAAGTAAATAGCTAAGTAAGTAAATATATGTTCTGCAACCGAAACGTCTGCACACCTTTAAACAAAATAATAATAGCAAATTCTTCCAGACCCCTGTGAGCATTCGATAAAATTATGATCCACATGGAATATCAATAGTATTTCGAATACAGTGGCAATATATATTACAACTGTAATCTACTTCACGTTGATCTCACATATCTTCCAGTCGTCGTGTTTGTTCGGGATCTGAATGGTCGCCTGTTTGCAGCCGTCTTTCTCGCAGAGACACTCGGCTAAGCAGGTCACCAGGCCGCCAGTGCCAGAGCCGACGGCTTCACTCAGCTTGCACCCCGGGTACTCGCCGGCCACTCCGCAGGCCGGCTCCTTCGTGCGTTGACCCATCACTTCAAAGTGGGTGTCGGCGCAGACGAGACCGTGTCCGGTGATGCTGACTGTGAACGACGCATTCAGCTTGGCCGGGACACACAGCTTGATGGCGAGTCCCGGCATCCAGCACGAGTCTAGGGACTCTGGGATCCACTGCATGGAGAGCGCCGAGAACGTGTACATGTCCGTAGACTCCAGTGACAAACACGTGTCGCTGTTGTCGTCGTGGAGGTGAACGGAGTGTTCCATGTTGGCGGGAGGGTCGAGAACGGGCAGAGCCGACACTGCAACAAGGGACAACATTACATACGCCAGTGTAGGTAACTTTTAGATAAAGCGTTGCAGAATTAAAGATGTATGTGAACGCGCTGATATACAGGTGAAAGAAACTTCTCGATTTGTTTACGACAATTAAAAACTGTTAATCTGTTAATTATAAAAGCAAACCAACAGGATTTCTTTTAATATCACAAATACAACAATAATGACGCAGATCAAAGACATCGTTATTGATGGGAACATGGTTGGATTACAGATTAAAATAAAGGAAGATACACTCATGAAATCAATACACAATTCACCAATGGCAGTCGTGAAATTGCACGTTTAGGCCCTTCTCGAATGACACAGATTGATTGAACGCCCCAGAACAAGGTGATTTGACGAAATAAAAAAGCAACTGAATGTGACGTTGCAACTCTGTCAGACAACATCAGACTTGAAAGAACTGACACTGTCCTGGTGGGTTTTATCCTAATTGGCCCGAAAGTTGACACTCTTCAACCCTCCATGTCGGAGGTTCAGTCTACGACAAGCTCCATTCCCGAAAATAAGGAATTTCGTCACGCCACTGACGCGGGCAGTTGAAAACATGAACAGTATTCTAAATTAGCAAATGGCATTGATTCCACAACGAAAAACCATCACAAGAAACAGTGACTGTTGCTATACGCACGAGGACATCTAAAAAAACAAGAACACTGAAAAGAGAGCTATTGCAATGACCAATGACAATTTAAACAACGTTAATTTGGCATGTTATTATCACACTTTTCGCAACATGAAACACGTCAATCTATACATAACTGCAGAGTAACAATTCGCTCATCATTTGTCGTGCATTTTGAGGTTATTAAGTCCACTCACTCCGAAATATCTTGAACGTGGCGTTGACATCTGCTGGGATTGTGGTGATGTGTGCCGCGGTTACAGACTCGTTTCCTCCCTTTCTTCGGTCTACAAATCGCACCAACTCTTTCGTTCCTGGAGACAACCCAATCCCACCGGAAATGACGTCGTCTTTCCAGGATACCCATAACTGCCTGGTGCTTTCACAGTCCTGGCCGAACTGTGACATCTGTCTGGTCGTTTCGCGTGTCGGCCCGACGGTGACGTCATTGGATTCGACGTTGGACTTCGCGAATTCAACTTGATACAGATTTTGAATACGCGACGTGGACAACTGCACGTTCACCCGACTGCACGTCTTTATTTCGAACACCAAGGTCGTCTCTCGCTCCAAGTCCGGCACGTCGCTGCTGTGTGTCACGTGATCGCAGAAGTCGGCTACAATATACACATGGTGACTCAATTACCAAACAGGAGTTGGTGGTTTAACACATCAACTTTTAATTGAAAGAGCTGCTACTAACTCAAATTAATATCGACGGTCATGTAACTTATTCAAACGTAATTAGCCACACTCACACAGGGACACATACACGCACACACGCACACACGCACACACGCACACACGCACACACGCACACACGCACACACGCACACACGCACACACACACTCACACACACAAACACACTCAAACACACACACACACACACACACACCCACACTCACACTCACACACACACACACACACACACACACACACACTCACATTCACACTCACACACACGCACGCACGCAAGCACGCACAAACACACTCAAACACACACACACACACACACAGTCACACACACACACACACACACACACACACACACACACACACACACACACACACACACACTCACATTCACATTCACACTCACGGACACGCACGCACGCACGCACGCACGCACGCACGCACAAACACACACACACATACACACACACACTGTCACACACACACACACACACACACACACACACACACACACACACACACACACACACACACGCACACAAACACACACAAACACACACACACTCACTCACTCACTCACACACACAAACACACACACACACACACACACACACACACACACACACACTCACAGTGTGTTTATTTCGTGCAGTTTGTACTCCATGCAAATCAAATCCAATTAGACATGTTGGATTTTGCTTACCCAGTGACCAGTACATATACCTTGTGGGGTTTTGTGTGCATTGTGTGTGCCTTTGTATACGTGATTATGTATGCCAGTGTATAATATGTTCAACACAGTCGGTCCTCCTTACGTGATAACTGACAATCCCAACCCAGCACAGCAATGGTAGTTTTGTTAACATTCTTGTACATCCCTGTTTCGATCTCACGGAGGTCCGTCCCATCGATGTTGACCGAATGAACACTGAAACAGATAGCAACAGTTCTACAATTCGCTGCAAAGGGTATTTCAAAGAAAAAGGCCCGAACGTATAATCTCTGTGCGTTTCAACCCAAATTAAATTGCCATGCAATTCTTCTTGGTATAAATCTCCAGTGACTTCGAGCTCATCATCCAGCTTACAGAATCACATTTACTTTCCCAACGGCAGTTTCATGATGTAGTGAAACTTTATTGATCATCATCTGTTGTAGCAGATGTAACAACGACAGCAAAGTAAGTAGAAGCAGCATTACTACAGCAACAGCAGCAATAACAGTAGCAGTAACAACAACATAATATAAAAACAACAACTTAATTAACTTATATGTGTCTGATATGTTGTGCTGCTAATGAAGGAATTCAGTTGCTATTATTTGTGGTATAACAATCGAAAACGACTAAATCAATATAACTATAAATATACGTATAACTAATATACATCATTAATTGATAGCAACAACAAGTAACGTGATTTACAAACACACCAGCGTCATTTAGTATCACGGGCAGTCATCAATTCACAAATTTGTAGAAAGTACTGAAGACTTGATTGTTTGTCAGTTATATAAAACCTGGCGGATATAGTTTTACGTGTGAAGATGATCGTTTTCGGTGACATTCTCGTGAAGTCACGTAAACCTTGCAAAACGTAGTAGCACTGCAGCTCTAAGGCACAAGAAGTGTTAATTATGTAGACTTACTTGCCAGGGTAACTCGCTGTAAAGAACAATGTGCTTTGTTCAACTGCCAAGTAGAAGATTTTGTTGTTGGCATTAGGCTGTCGATACAGCTCCCTCAGATTGGAGCCGTCGTACTTGGCACAGAAGACAGCTGGCATACGGGACAATAACGGTTCGTTTATGCTATTATTCCAAACGATATTGCCCAATGCATATGTAACAGCAACATTCCAGTTACGTAGATAGGTTCGATTCAAGTCCAAACAAGATATTTTTTGGAGCTAATCAAAATTAAAGCAAAGCAAAGAGAATTATAGTAGATAATAATTAGAGACACGCCTTCGGTAACAGCAAAGTCAATTTATGAATACACGGGAATGGTAGCTGATTAGTACCAGGTTAATGTGTCTAAAATATTCTGACGAAATAACATTTTCGTTTTCTATATGGCAAAAGCATCACAATATATGATATGTCGGATAGATGATTAATTACAT
>OZ024864.1:49990104-50037604 GCA_964017155.1 Oasisia sp. SBJ-2009 | reverse complement strand
TACTCATACCGATAAACAACAACCCCAAAAACTGTAAGGAAGTTGGCAAACCATACGACACAACCCATACGATACATACATGTAACGGGATAGGACGACCAAAAAACAGAAGACGGGCTGCAACAATGTTGTCCTGGAAATTAAACGCCGACGACTTAGATAGCTAGGACACTCGGAAGTGAACTCTAAACTCTTGGTGACTGATCAGTCAGTGTAATCCTTTCGGATATAGGGTATACCTGTAAAAAGAGGGGGTTTATATGGGTTGCCTAAAAGTGAATAATATATATATATATATATATATATATATATATATATATATATATATATATATATATATATATATATATATATATTGAACAAGAATACACGTATATACCGAAAGCACAGGAGTGCATGCAGCCGGCACACTCCCATGTCAATATACATTGAACAAATATCACTCAAGATCGGCGATAGCAGTTCATGTTCTCCCTTCTGTCCTATTAAAAAAAATCTGAGGTGCGTCTAGTTCGTGTCTTGTTAACTGTTGAAGTGCGCTGTTAGGTCTACTCACTGTTATTCGAGATAGTGAAGACTTGCCGCGGTGGGCCGCTCTTTGGGATGTACACAGCCTTGTTGTCGATATTAACCAGCAGTGGGCACACATTCTCAGCAGCTGAAAAGGTTGCAATAAATAAAGTGGAAATGATTCGTATTTCGCAGCTACATAGGGTCTACCGAGAATACACAACTTGAACTACAGCTTGGCTAGAAATACAATAACGATCGGAATAGCGTTGAGAAAAATATCCAAACATTATAATATTCATTTCACTCTATTATACAGAAATGTTATTGCAAACATGCATATCAACAAATGCCTCCTGCTGTTTTCATAGTGTAGCTGCCGTTTTTCCATGACACGTCATAAAGGTAAAATTATTTTGTTTTCTTAAATTGACACGAGGTTTTTCTTCAGTTGCTTAATTGATTTTACGACGGTATAGGTGAAATTCCGCGGTTAGAACTCCGCATACAAACGTTTTAAAGATTGTATCCACAAGTTATACAAATCCCCGGACGTATGTTTGAAGAAAAAAGAAAAAATCTTCGAGCCATTCCAATTGCCTGCCGGAAATGTGGGTCCGCATACAGGCAAACAAACAAGCAGATACACACATAAAACATGTCTTATTCTACACATGACAAAATCGTTACATTTGCACCTAAGGAGTAATGTCAACATAAGAGACACTTGAACGAGTTATGCACTCCCCGTCTCTCTCCCCGTCTCTCTCCCCGTCTCTCTCCCCGTCTCTCTCCCCGTCTCTCTCCCCGTCTCTCTCCCCGTCCCTCTCCCCGTCTCTCTCCCCGTCTCTCTCCCCGTCTCTCTCCCCGTCTCTCTCCCCGTCTCTCTCCCCGTCTCTCTCCCCGTCTCTCTCCCCGTCCCTCTCCCCGTCTCTCTCCCCGTCTCTCTCCCCGTCTCTCTCCCCGTCTCTCTCCCCGTCTCTCTCCCCGTCTCTCTCCCCGTCTCTCTCCCCGTCTCTCTCCCCGTCTCTCTCCCCGTCTCTCTCCCCGTCTCTCTCCCCGTCTCTCTCCCCGTCTCTCTCCCCGTCTCTCTCCCCGTCCCTCTCCCCGTCTCTCTCCCCGTCTCTCTCCCCGTCTCTCTCCCCGTCCCTCTCCCCGTCTCTCTCCCCGTCTCTCTCTGTCCGTGTCCGTGTCCGTGTCCGTGTCCGTGTCCGTGTCCGTGTCCGTGTCCGTGTCCGTGTCCGTGTCCGTGTCCGTGTCCGTGTCCGTGTCCGTGTCCGTGTCCGTGTCCGTGTCCGTGTCCGTGTCCGTGTCCGTGTCCGTGTCCGTGTCCGTGTCCGTGTCCGTGTCCGTGTCCGTGTCCGTGTCCGTGTCCGTGTCCGTGTCCGTGTCCGTGTCCGTGTCCGTGTCCGTGTCCGTGTCCGTGTCCGTGTCCGTGTCCGTGTCCGTGTCCGTGTCCGTGTCCGTGTCCGTGTCCGTGTCCGTGTCCGTGTCCGTGTCCGTGTCCGTGTCCGTGTCCGTGTCCGTGTCCGTGTCCGTGTCCGTGTCCGTGTCCGTGTCCGTGTCCGTGTCCGTGTCCGTGTCCGTGTCCGTGTCCGTGTCCGTGTCCGTGTCCGTGTCCGTGTCCGTGTCCGTGTCCGTGTCCGTGTCCGTGTCCGTGTCCGTGTCCGTGTCCGTGTCCGTGTCCGTGTCCGTGTCCGTGTCCGTGTCCGTGTCCGTGTCCGTGTCCGTGTCCGTGTCCGTGTCCGTGTCCGTGTCCGTGTCCGTGTCCGTGTCCGTGTCCGTGTCCGTGTCCGTGTCCGTGTCCGTGTCCGTGTCCGTGTCCGTGTCCGTGTCCGTGTCCGTGTCCGTGTCCGTGTCCGTGTCCGTGTCCGTGTCCGTGTCCGTGTCCGTGTCCGTGTCCGTGTCCGTGTCCGTGTCCGTGTCCGTGTCCGTGTCCGTGTCCGTGTCCGTGTCCGTGTCCGTGTCCGTGTCCGTGTCCGTGTCCGTGTCCGTGTCCGTGTCCGTGTCCGTGTCCGTGTCCGTGTCCGTGTCCGTGTCCGTGTCCGTGTCCGTGTCCGTGTCCGTGTCCGTGTCCGTGTCCGTGTCCGTGTCCGTGTCCGTGTCCGTGTCCGTGTCCGTGTCCGTGTCCGTGTCCGTGTCCGTGTCCGTGTCCGTGTCCGTGTCCGTGTCCGTGTCCGTGTCCGTGTCCGTGTCCGTGTCCGTGTCCGTGTCCGTGTCCGTGTCCGTGTCCGTGTCCGTGTCCGTGTCCGTGTCCGTGTCCGTGTCCGTGTCCGTGTCCGTGTCCGTGTCCGTGTCCGTGTCCGCGTCCGCGTCCGCGTCCGCGTCCGCGTCCGCGTCCGCGTCCGCGTCCGCGTCCGCGTCCGCGTCCGCGTCCGCGTCCGCGTCCGCGTCCGCGTCCGCGTCCGCGTCCGCGTCCGCGTCCGCGTCCGCGTCCGCGTCCGCCTCCGCGTCCGCGTCCGCGTCCGCGTCCGCGTCCGCGTCCGCCTCCGCCTCCGCCTCCGCCTCCGCCTCCGCCTCCGCCTCCGCCTCCGCCTCCGCCTCCGCCTCCGCCTCCGCCTCCGCCTCCGCCTCCGCCTCCGCCTCCGCCTCCGCCTCCGCCTCCGCCTCCGCCTCCGCCTCCGCCTCCGCCTCCGCCTCCGCCTCCGCCTCCGCCTCCGCCTCCGCCTCCGCCTCCGCCTCCGCCTCCGCCTCCGCCTCCGCCTCCGCCTCCGCCTCCGCCTCCGCCTCCGCCTCCGCCTCCGCCTCCGCCTCCGCCTGCGCCTGCGCCTGCGCCTGCGCCTCCGTCTCCGTCTCTGTCTCTCATTTAGCCAGTAACCACATCCGGTGTCTTGTGAATACTGAATAAAAGTGGAAATGACTCGTATTTCGCAGCTACATAGGGTCTACCGAGAATACACAACTTGAACTACAGCTTGGCTAGAAATACTGCAACGGTCGGAGCTGCGTTGAGACATGTCCAAACAATATTATATTCATTTCACTCTATCATACAGAAATGTTATTGCAAACATGCATAGCAACAAATGTCTCCTGCTGTTTTCCGAGGTTAGCTATGTCTCCCCCCCCCCCCCCCCTCTCTCTATCGGTGTTTCGGTCTCGCAGTTTAGCCAGTTGCTAAGCACATACGCTGTCTTGTGAATAATCTATTTTGAAACAAGTACAAAATACACAAATCGTACTGCAGAAGGCAGACCGTCTCACCTGCGAGGTGACTCTGGTTCACCCAGCCACACACTGAAGCCAGGAGCATCGTTCGCAGCAGGAGTCGAGGCCGCCTCAGCGAGGGAGTCCGAATCTTCTTGCAGCGCATCGTCTTCTGTCTTCTGTCGAGCGTTTCAAAGATGTCACGTCAGGCACTAAATACAAATTGCGACCGAAAGCAATTGTCGAACAGAACAGAACCGTGCGACACCAGCCTTTGAACTGCGCCGGGCGATAGGTGCGCGTGCAAAACATCACGTCCCGTAAAGTTTTCGCACGTCCCATTAAGTCTACACGGTGCTTCGTTTCATTAGCTGATGGGGTTCAGCATCTAGTTGAGCAGGGAGGTCGGTGCAGCAGGTATGTTTAAAGATCAAATAGAGGCGACTCGAAGCCATCAAGAACTTCACGCAAAATACCGATATGACAATGTCAATTTATCGGGAGGCCTGCGTGATGGCCTTTTGCGAAACTTGGCCCCATTCGACCCGTCTAGACGATGACATCAGGCTTGACGGGTTTACTGCGTACCGTCCAAGCAGTACTGAGCAGTCGGACAAGACGAGAGGATGGGGTTTGTACACGTGCATTAACAATCGGTGGTGTTCTAAGGTAAATATTAACACCACACTCTGTACCACTAACTTTGAACTGTTGACGCTGTCAGTTCGCCCGTTCTACTTACATGCAATGTTTAGAATGTGTATGGGTTACTATAAAAATTACTGGGATTCCCACCAGTCGTGTATCAGTCTTCAAATTACGGCGGGTATTTGCACTGTTCGCACTGCTGACGCAGTCGCGACTTGCCAAGTTAGTTGCTGTAATAATTGTATAGTTCGACTGTGTTCACTTTCACGGTTTGCGGAAATGATCCCGCAGCTCGACGACCTCTGGCTGGCGTTGCTTGTCTGAAAACTAGTGCTCGTCTGTGAAGTGTCCTTGGTGACTGCCAGTCGTCGCTGTCACCAAGCCGTCGCTGTCTGATCTAATTGGCACCAAGCGCCCCTATTTAACTAGCTATTGGACGTCATCAGCTAATGCAGTTTAGCACCGTATAATTAACGAGAACTGAACGCGAAATCTCGCTACAAATAGACCTCCGACACGCGCTGGACTATAGCGAAACAATTAGTTAATCGTTCAGTGACCGGATGCACGTTGGACTGTAGTATCCAAATTAATTGAGTCCTTAGTAGTTTGGCATTTGTCAACAAGGTGATCCTAGGCATTTTACAATTGACTTGACAGGTAAACTAAACAGTACCCATTGACATTAGTTCAATCTAGACTAGTGCTGCTGGTGTAGTTTCCGGGTTCATATGGTGATCCAACAGAATTTCGTAATCAAATGGCTAATATATTTCTTAAGCCAACACAAACAACAATCGGCTTTCGGCAGCACCCTGCTGCTGGTTACGCCAGTGTCAGCCAGCAATGTCTCTTGACGTCTCAATCCTCTACTTAATTTCAATAGCTTAGGATCCATTATCAACACACACGGGTTCAGGACTTAAGATTCTAACGTACATCAAAATGTTAACACATTCCGGATTATTAAAAACCCTTATTTATTTGTATAATGCATGTCTATTGTGCAAAACGTTACGGGCAAGTTCAGCAACTGATATTGAACAAGATCACACATAGACAACATAAATGTTGTATTGTCACATAATAATAATAATATATTAATAACCTGATAGTATTACATAATAATTCACAATATGATATCGATAAGATTGCTCTCCACTTGATTTTGTTATGGGTACAGTGTATTGGATTATATAAATATGTAGTATTACTTGAATCCCACAGTACGTTTTAGCAAACCATAGTTTGGCTCATCTACGGATACGGACGAGGTTACAACTTTTCACACGTGATCGGGCCAGTAGCTCACTTACATTTATCCTCTATGGAAATCATTTCCTAAATACATAAAAGTATTAATGTCTAAATTGATCGTATGACATCATTTAAATGATAATAAATTATATTAAGCAAAATTAATACACAACTGCATGCCATAATTGTATTATTAAGTGATTGTGACAAGCGTGCCGTCTACCGGAATACATTGACGGCTAACTACGTAATTTATCCGGAAGGTGGCGTCATTTAACGTTTCCGTGGATAATGTTGATTAGTTGCACATCTCTCATGCTGGTGAGTAACGTTTTGAAGTCTGAATGCATAATATATATATATATATATATATATATATATATATATATATATATATATATATATATATATATATATATATATATATTGTCCCATTATATTTTTGTGTAATGGGATTCATTCTACAACCATACTTTGAAATTAAAATTCTTAAACATTTGACAGTCCTAATACTAGTGGGGTTACCAACTCCTAGGGTGTTTTCATTTACTATTTTATTCTTATGATTACAACATGCATGTTGAAGGTTTACCGCCTGATTACCCTGTATGTGTGTTTAGTTACTTTATTAAGCTCAAAACAAAAGTAGCTCTCTCTCTCTCTCTCGCTCTCTCTCTCTCTCTCTCTCTCTCTCTCCCTCTCTCTCTCTCTCTCTCTCCTCCCTCCCTCCCTCCCTACCTCCCTCCGTCCCTCCCTCCTGGGTTCAGTCTTTTTGTGACTGATACTTTGAGAGCACAGTTTGGGAGCTCTCTTAGGGACCATCTCAATCATCATTGTCTGATGGACTGATGACTATTAGGGACCGTCTCAGTCAACATTCACTAGTGCCCTGATGACTCTTAGGGACCATCTCAATCATAATTCGCTGATGGACTGGTGACTATTAGGGACCATCTCAGTCATCATTCACTGGTGCCCTGATGACTCTTAGGGACCATCTCAATCATAATTCTCTGATGGACTGGTGACTATTAGGGATCATCTCAATCATCCTACACTGGTGCCCGGATGACTCTTAGGGACCATCTCAATCATAATTCTCTGATGGACTGGTGACTATTAGCGACCATCTCAGTCATCATTCACTGGTGCCCCGCCTCTCTCTCTCTCTCACTGTTTTGCTCTCTCTCCCTTCAGCCATGCTCATACAATTTACTCACTTTTGTTGTGGACACAACCTCTCTCTGTCTCTATCTCTCTCTCCCTCTCTGTTTAACGTGCATTCAACCAATCGTGATGAGATGGATAGAAGTCCCTATTTTCCAGTCTTTAGCATATGCTATGCTAACCTCAACAAGAGTTATATTTTTTTTACTTAACTTGATGACCTGGTAGAACTGTCAATAATTTCAATGTTTGGTGCACAGATTACACATAGGGATCGTCTCATCGTTCTCTGGTGCGCTAGTAACTCTTAGGGACCATCTCGATCATCATTCTCTAATACTGGGCTGATGATTCTTAGGGATTGTGTTGATCATCATTCTCTGATGCACTGGTGAATGTTAGGGACTGTCTCAGTCATCATTCTCGGATGCTCTGATTCTCTTAGGGACCATCTTAATCATCATTCTCTGGTGGACTGGTGACTATTAGGGACCGTCTCAGTCATCATTCACTGGTGCCCTGATGACTCTTAGGGACCATCTCAATCATAATTCTCTAATGGACTGGTGACTATTAGGGACCATCTCAGTCATCATTCACTGATGCCCTGATGACTCTTAGGGACCATTTCAATCATAATTCTCTGATGGACTGGTGACTATTAGGGATCATCTCAGTCATCATTCACTGGTGCCCTGATAACTCTTAGGGACCATTTCAATCATAATTATCTGATGGACTGGTGACTATTAGGGACCATCTCAGTCATCATTCACTGGTGGGCCCTTGTCTCTCTCTCTCTCTCTCTCTCTCTCTCTCTCTCTCTCTCTCTCACTGTTTTGCTCTCTCTCTCTCTTCAGCCATTCTCATACAATTTACTCACTTTTGTTGTGGATACCACCTCTCTCTGTCTCTGTCTCTCTCTCTCCCTCTCTGTTTTATGTGCACCCAACGTGATCAGATGGATAGAAGTCTCTATTTTTCCAGTCTTCACCATATGCTATGCTAACCTCAATAAGCGTTATAACTTTTGTACTTAACTTGATGACCTGGTAGAACTGACCAGTATGATGCTGCTAGCGAGAAACATGCTATCTGCCTTCGTCTACAGCCTAATTGTAGGTCTTACATCTTATTTGTGTGAGTTGGATATTAATTCCTCTTATTTGGCAACCAAGATGCATGACATTTATGAAGAAAGAATTCATATTCTTGCTTATGTACATGTACATGTACATGTATATTATATTAATATATATATATATATATATATATATATATATATATATATATATATATATATATATATATATATATATATATATTATAAAGATATAAGTAGTTTAATGCATTTCAAAAATATCACAAAACCAGCTAAACGTATGAAATGGAATCAATGTGTGTGCACACAACATGTAGTGTTTGCATAAGGAACACCAGCAGGGTATGAACCTGCCACACACAACACTGAACCGATATTACCCTAAACTGTGCAAGTGAACAAAATGGTTTAGAGAAACATTTGACAGTGCTTTTGCGTTAAAACACAGTATTCTAACTTCAACTATTCACAACTGTATTGTTAGAAAATGAATAATTTATTACACATGGTATGATAGGAATACATAATTAACAGTACACGATCTGTAAAAGCATGCACAAACTGATTTTTCTGGACAAGACTGCTAATTGTGGTTTTGAGCACTTCATATCGCGGCACTAAGGCTGCCCAACAGCCAATTTCAAAGAATGTTTTTGCCAGGAAAATTACAAAACGAGTATAATTGTGTCCTACAAGCATGTATGTTTAGTGATGGTTATTAAACCAGAAAATGTTGCATCGTCTAACAATATCCAACATATTCTCAAGATCGTTATCTTCAATAAATTTTCGTTACGTATGGGAGCGTGTGTATGTGCAGTCTATTTGTCTATGTGTGTCTAATAATTATGAATGTATGCACAATCCTACGTTTTATATAATAAAAAGGAAAATGTGTAAGTTCAAGATATGTTCGATAATGTCATAATTGTTTTAATATTTGTTTTATTGATGCAGGTACTTTATCACGAGTTGTGCACACATATGAAAGTGTGGTGATGTATGTACGCGATTGTACTGATTGGGTAGTAGTATTTATGTTTACTATGTTTCTTAAGTATTACGAAAAATATTAATTTAACATGAATGAATATCTCATGGAAAAGAGTATAACCAAAGGTTATAGACATAACATATACATGTATAAATAAACGCAAGCAAATGTTAACAAGTATCTTAACATTGAATGATCGCAGTTATCTAAACATACATTGAACGTATTATTGTTAACATATCATAGTTGCATTGATTTTGTTATTGACGATTAAAGACATAGCAGTATATTTAAATAGTAAAAATGATTGCATCTGAGCTATTTACTATGAGTAAAATAGTCATGACTTAATGCTATTAACTCTTTCACAATTTAAAATAGTTCCAGCATTTGTGTAACTTTCAATAATATAGTTTCCGTACGTGCAAACAATTAACTAAAGCTTGTCGTGAAGCTAAGATGTTGTGTACGATTAAAACAAAACAAAATGAGTTTTAAAGTTAAACATGCCTTGAATTTAGTTAAATTCATATTCATACCTTAATAATAACAGTCAATGTCACACATTTACTGTTTTAAAGAAACACTTTGAAAAAGAAAAAAAGAGGGAATGAGGAAGTGGGAGACACTGTGAACATAGCCTGTAGTACAATCTAATGTAACTAGTTCGGCCAGAGATTCCTCATCGGTTGCTCCTCATAACGTTCCCTGGCACGGTTGGTCACAATCCTTACTCCCTCACAACTGACCGACTTCCGCCGGAAGTGTTCCTATGGGAGGGAAATTACCTAGCCCAAACCCCGATTCGCCAGATCGGTTGTGACCTCCATAGGATGAGCGTCACTGGTAACCGGAAAGAAAGAAAGGACCAACAGAGAAAGCGGCAGGGGGGGAAGTCAGCAACCAGGGAGATGCAAAACGAAGGAGCTACTCTGAAGCAGTGATCGAGGGTGCATTGAGAACAGAAAGGGTTTTTATGGGCGACTCAATTTTGCGAAAGACGGACAAGACGTTAAACAAAGGAGAAGATGTTGTTGTTTGTCTTCCGGTCGCTCGGATTGAGCATGTGACAGATAGGGTAGAGAACGTGTTGGGGCATGGCCAGGGAGGATCTATATTAGTACATGTAGGGACGAACAATGCAGACAGGGAGGGGACAACTAGAATAGTGCAAAGATACAGACAGTTGGTAGGGAAATTGAAGAAGACAAGAGTTGAACAGATCATTCTCTCAGGAATCTTGCCAGTAATCGGAGGAAGGGGAGCAACCTATAGAAACTGTAAGAGGATGGCAATCAATGCTCTGGTGGAGCAGATGTGTGAAGGAGAAGGAGTTGGATTTGTAGATTTGTGGGGATACTTTGTTGGGAAGGAAGATATGTACATGAGAGATGGCCTCCATCTAAGCGGAAAGGGCGCAGCAGTGTTCTCCGAGAACCTGCTTCAATCTATGGACAGAGGAACAGGTTGCAATTTTTTAAACTAGTTTCGCAGGGGGGATACACAGAGAAGCCAAATACTAGAGGCATAGCTAAAGACAGCAAAAAGAAATCAGCAAAAAACAGCCTGGAAAGCCCTACGAAATTTGGTTATAAATGTGTTTGTTTAAATGCAAGGAGCATAGTAAACAAAAGAAATGAACTAAACATTATGGTAGAAGATATTGACCCTCACATAATAGGTATAACTGAATCTTGGGCCACCCCCGATATATCAGATGCCGAATTAGGAATGACAGGATATGTAATGTTTAGGAAAAATAGATTAGGAAGAAGGGGAGGCGGAGTTATTTTATATATTAAAGAATCCATCCAGGCTTACGAAATAAAATTAGAAAAAGAAGCAGAATGTGAAACTGTCTGGTGTAACATAGTTACAGGAAACTCAACATTAACTGTTGGGTTAGTTTATCGTAGTCCAAACATAAGCATAGAAGAGAATGAAAAAATGCACAACGCTATAAAAGAAGTGAGTAAACGGGACTGTATTATTATGGGGGATTTTAACCATGGGCATATAAAGTGGACATCTCTACAGAGTCCTGGGAGAGAGGATCAAGAGTTTTTTAATTTAGTACAAGATAGTTTCCTTTTTCAACATGTGTTAGAACCAACCAGGGACAAGAACGTGTTGGACATAGTTTTGAGCTCACAGAAGGAATTTGTTGATAATGTCAATATATGTGAGCCACTGGGATGTAGTGATCATAACCAGATACATTTTATCATCAAAGTAAAAGGAGAACGGAACAGAAAAATACGGTACAGGAAAATTTTTCACAAAGGAAGATATAAGGACATGAGGGAATATTTAGCGAAGATAGACTGGAATAACACACTGAAGAATAAGACAGCAACAGAATGCTGGAATATCTTAAAGAGGGAAATTGACTGCGTCGTTGACAAATTTGTCCCCTTGAAAAAACAGGGGAAAAGGTCAAAGAAGAAACACTTATCGAAGGAAGCCATTAGAAAAATCAAGTACAAGCAAATGATGTGGAAGACATATAGACATACTGGAAGTGAAGAAGACTATGCCATTTATAAAGAAGCACTTAATCAAGCTACAGCTGAAATTAGAAATTCGAAGAGAAGCTATGAACAAAAAATAGCTTTCAACATAAAACATGACAGCAAGAGTTTTTATGCGTATGTTCGAAGTAAACAGAAAGTTCAAGATAAGGTCGGGCCACTAGAAGGTAGTGATGGAAACATAATAACGGAGGGATTCTTAATGGCAGAAAACCTAAATGAATACTTTAGTTCGGTGTTTACCAGGGAAGATATTAGTACATTACCAGTACTAGAGACTAAGTTCGAAGGGAGAGAGTGTGACTATTTAGGACAACTAACTGTAACCCCAAAAATGGTAGCTATGAAAATAAGAGATATGAAGGATAATAAATCACCAGGAGTGGATGGGATTCCTCCCAAATTACTACTGGAAATTGTAGAACAAATTAGCATACCACTTGCAACAGTGTTCAATTTGGCATTAGAGGAAGGAGTGGTTCCGTTAGAATGGAAAGAAGCAAACATCATACCATTATTTTAAAAAGGATCAAGAAGCAAGTCAGAGAACTATAGACCAGTGAGTTTAACATCGGTGATTTGTAAACTATTAGAAAGACTAATTAAAGATCACTTGGTTGATTTTCTTGTTAAAAATAAATTGATAAACACATCTCAACATGGGTTTTTAAAAGCGAGGTCATGCTTAACAAATATGTTATGTTTTTTGGAAGATGTCACAAAGTGGGTAGATGAGGGATCACCAGTAGATATAATCTACTTAGATTTTAAAAAAGCCTTTGACAAAGTGCCACACCAAAGATTACTACTTAAACTAAAGGCCCATGGCATAGGAAATAGTATGATTAACTGGATAGAAAAATGGCTTATTGATAGAAGACAAAGAGTAGTAGTTGATGGGGAGGTTTCAAATTGGAAATCTGTTTTGAGTGGAGTACCGCAAGGATCAGTATTGGGACCTATTTTATTGTTAATATATATCAATGATTTGGATGATGACATAACAAGCAAGGTATTGAAGTTTGCGGACGACACAAAAGTGTTTAGGAAAATTAAAAGTGATGCAGATAAACAGCATTTACAAGATGATCTAAATAAGTTGATAGAATGGTCTGAGAAATGGCAAATGCTGTTTAACTTTGGAAAGTGTAAGTGCCTCCACACAGGACATGGGAATGAAAATGCACAATATACAATGGGTGGTACTGTACTAAATACTACTGTAAAGGAAAAGGACTTAGGTTTAACCATTAGTGCTGACATGAAGGTATCAGAGCAGTGTGGAATTGCAGCAGCGAAGGCAAACCAAATTCTTGGATTAATTAGGCGAAATATAGTGTACAAAGAAAAAGAACTAATAATACCGCTTTATAAAACAATAGTTAGGCCTCATTTAGAATATTGTATACAAGCATGGAGGCCATATCGCAAGAAGGATATTGATATGCTAGAAAGAGTACAAAGGAGAGCAACAAAAATGATACCAAAACTCAGGAATATTAGTTATGAAATGCGTCTAAAAAAATGTGGTCTAACAACACTAGAAACCAGAAGATTGAGAGGAGATCAGATTGAGGTTTTTAAAATATTGAATGGGTATGAAAATATTGACAGAAATATTTTTTTCACGGTCAAGGAAGAGAGAAGGACTAGAGGACATGGAGTTGCATTAGCAAAGAAGCAGTGTAGACTAGATATTAGAAAATTTTCATTTTCACAAAGAATAGTAAACGAATGGAACTAATTATCAGCTGATTGTGTAGGTGCTAGAAGTGTTAATATGTTTAAAAAATAAAATTGACATATACCTAAGACGGGCGGGGTATACTTAGATAGATAGGTTGGACTCTCGATAAGCCAAACGGCTTCCTTGTCCACCTGCCATCTAGAGTTGATTCTCTAGGTGGCAATCTTGTTAAATCTTGTTAAACCCCTTCCGCCACGTGCGGTCGGAACACTCAGTTGCAATGAAGGTAGCCATTTTACTTGCTTATAAACCAATGTCTAGCCTTAGCTGGCGAAATTGTGGTGTCAACTTGTAAGGCACGTAAGCTGATATATATGACGTTATTTATGATGTAGCATTACATTAATACTTTGCTTATATGTCATGCTATATCATATGATACATCAAACATGTTGACATGCATAACTATAATTATTAATGTTGACTTATGCAGATTCATGGTTCGGAAGCGGAAGCGGCCGTTTGGCAACAATATGGCGCACACATCGCCGTCTTTTTTCCTTCATGCAATTAAACGAGACATTAATTTTAAATGCAGATACATAATACAGGACATTCTACAGTGAGTAATATAACTCGCATTGATATACGAGAATTCCTAGTTTTAGATAATAAACCGAGGTGGATCAAAACATTAGTTATTTGTTATTTTATTGTATAAATAAATACAATGCTTACCTACGATTTATATCGACGCAAATCAGCAAGTGGATCCATTCATTACATATCAAATATGTTGCCAAATAATGTTTTGATTAATGAGAAATGGATTATCTGTGTAATTATATTCACAGTGGAACGACGCTAACAGTTATGTATAATGATGATGATGTATGTCTTCCGTAATGCCTTGCAGGTTTGACTATGCAAGTTAGCAATACAGAATGTCGACACTGTACCACATGACAATATATGTAGTGTACTACCAACAGTTGCCGTTGTAAATAACACAACAACATCACATACATAGCCTACCTTAAAGCAATTATCTGTAGCAACCGTCGCTCTCTTTTTCGGCGTCTAGTTGAATATATCCCAATGTCTGATGACTGCCAGCTCATTCAAGACCAACTGTCAAACCATGTAGAGCGTCACATTGTTTGCCGAATAGCGTGCGATACGCTGCACCCGACCGCACACGAAACATCCATAAACACGTGACGTTGTCTTGTACTGAAAACCGGGAGAATTGCATTTCGACTACAACTGCATTTCGACAAATCCATGCTTTCGATCGAACGCTTAAGTCATTTGTTTGTAGCAGCTGTCATGTTCAACGCGAAAGAGGCTGCTAATTATACGTTGTCAATCAGTGCGTTCTTGCGCGGGACCAAGAGCATACCATTGTCGGAGGCCGCACGTCAGTCTAAGAGTGGCGGTGGCGGTGGCGGTGGCGGTGGCGGAGAGAGTTGGAAGATGATCGACAAAAAAATTACCGAACACCTGCAAGAGAGACAGGAAGTTCACAAAGGAATAAAGAACGGGGCTAAGTGTCCGAATATAGAACAGAAAGGGAGATGTGCATGATCCGGGAAAACATTGAGGCACTACGTTGCTAAGCCATATGTTGAAGTCGCTGGAAACAATCTGGATTGCAGAATAAGAGCAATAGTGTAAGGGTAAATCGGTGAAGAACAGTTGAAATTTAGATAAGGATTGCTCAAAGCGCTTTACACTTTACTTCACTGGCAGTCCTATTCAATCAGACACTGACACATCTCTGGGAAGCATGAAGCCATATGCTGCAAATAATGCGCGAAGGCTACTCGCACACATATCAGTCACTTGTCTATTCCCAGGTATTCATTTATACAGCTGAGTGAACGGGAGCAATGTAGAATGAAATAAATTGCCCATGTTTTAACACCGCAGCACAGGATTCGAACCAGGGTCCTCTTAGTTGAACCTGATGGTCAGAAATGAACTAGTGATTTTCCCCCAAAAATGCGGCGTTTATACAGGTACAAAAGAAGCCGATAAAAAGACCGGGGAAAGTTATTTCAAATTTCGAAAAATGTGTGAACCATATAGCAGGATGGAATTATCATTTAAGGGGAAAGTATCGCCATGCAATCTGTGCTGTGCAGCTCCATTTGGCACATAGGGAGTCTTAACTCAGTACCAAAGAAGGTGGTGAAAAATTGGCATTTCCATATCTTTGGAACAGTAAACCCGAAGCTTTGAAAAGAAAATCACTATTAAACACATTTGCGGATATTGTAGATCTTAGAACTAAAATAGAATCTCTATTTGTCAAAACAGTTCTGCAATTAATTAAGAGCATAACGCAACGTGGACCTTCTTAGCAGTGTATTGCCTGGTTATACACCTCAAAGAGCATCTAGTTCTATTCCGTCTTTACCCACCTTAAATGTCATGGTGCTGGTTCACGTCCGGGTAATCTATTTGAAGAGACAAGCCATCAATCAGTGCCATTTTGACGACTTTCAATGTTATTAGTAAGATCATTTCTTTCTAATTAAACCATTACGTGGAACTGTATCAGTTGAGAGCATGTTCAATGCGAATCTTTTTAGTTTGACTTGCTCGGCGGAACATATTCGCCATATCCCATAATCGTTCGACGGACACCCACGCGTGATCGGGCACCCAGTTGCTGCCACGCCCCACGACGTCGCCCGGTACAAAATTACGCAACATGTGCGGGAGTGGCAGCGACCGGTGTCGCTTCGATCAGCGCAGCAACTTGTCTTTTGTTTTGGCCGGCCGCATCTATTCACACCTCGAAGTGCTGACCCAGGGAATATCATCGGGCAACAGGATCGTGTTTACAAACACGCCAAACGCTTATATAACCATATATATATATTATATATATATATATATATATATATATATTTATATATATATATAATTTATATATATATATATATATATATATATATATATATATATATGTGTGTGTGTGAATATATATATATATATATATATATATATATATATATATATATATATATATATATATATATATATGTGTGTGTGTGTGTATATACATATATATATATATATATATATATATATATATATATGTATATATATATATATATATATATGAATACACAGCGCGATGTATACATATTGAACTTTGCAGTTACTTTATACACTCTGCAACTTGACGCATATACAGTAGTCCCCTTCTTATACGGCCCCCTCGCCATCGGCCACCCGGATTATACGGCCACATTTTCATTGCAATAGCATTTTTTAATACAAACTCCTCTCACCAGCGGTCAAGTCAAAAACTGCAATCTTTAACAAGGCAACAGCTAATTAACAAGGCCTAACATACACACTCGTCGTTCTTGGTAAAACAACACATAGACGATATTGTTGCAATGTTAGATGTTTCGGACAACGTATGTGTGTAGCAGCGGTCAGTTTGCCTTGAAACGGGCAATTATCGATGGTTCCCCTCAACAGATGCAATATGCTTTACTGGGTCACTTTGGGTTTGCTGAAGGGTTGGCCATATAAGAAGTGGACTACATACATACAATTTACAAGTAACTTTCACTTGAAATTGTGTGGACTGAGCCGAAGCGTCTTCACGACGCGAAATCGGAATGGCGAGGAAGGGTAACACGACGTGACTGGCCGTACGCAGCAGGCAGGATGTGACTGTCATATGCACGTGTCGGCACGTGCTGGCCGTGCGAGGGAGCGCCAGGCGAGGGAGCGCCAGGCGAGGGAGCGCCAGGCGAGGGAGCGCCAGGCGAGGGAGCGCCAGGCGAGGGAGCGCCAGGCGAGGGAGCGCCAGGCGAGGGAGCGCCAGGCGAGGGAGCGCCAGGCGAGGGAGCGCCAGGCGAGGGAGCGCCAGGCGAGGGAGCGCCAGGCGAGGGAGCGCCAGGCGAGGGAGCGCCAGGCGAGGGAGCGCCAGGCGAGGGAGCGCCAGGCGAGGGAGCGCCAGGCGAGGGAGCGCCCGGAAGCACCGGCGGCACTTGCGTATTTAAGACTAGTTTTGAGGGAAACAGCTTATTCCGAATTGGGCATGCAGCGGCAGCGGCAGCAGCGATTAATAGATGTCGGCTTTTAAGTAAATTTCCCTGCTTTGGCAGACATTGTATTAGATAGTGTTTTATGTAAAATGAATGTAGTTAGTTAGTGTAGCCGACTTGTAGGTCTTGGGAGATCACGGTTTTGTGCAATATTTTGATTACTGTATAATTATATATGTGATACCATGTTTTGTAAACATTAAAAAACCTGATCTACAAGTTCACCCACAACCCTGGTCTTGTATTTGATACGTTTGTTTATTTACATTCATCTTATATGTCTACATATTATTTAGCTTTCGTGATTAATCCCTTGGTTTTGTCGCGCCACTGAGCTTGGTGTTCGAGGAAATTGGCGTAAATGAAGTCATTATTATTATTATCTATGCGGAGGGGGTGTCACTTCAGATTCGAAACACGTGAGGGCGCGGTTTTCTAAACCAGACATGGAACGCCTGAATTTCAAAGGATTACGGACCCGCTTGTGAAGTAGATATTGATACAAATACGAACGCTCGGCATATTGCTGCCCATAGTAATTGACCACCATTTTCATTTTTGTGTCCATCGTATACTATTGTGTAACCTTCACAAACGAATGCAGTGCTTGTATATTAAACACGTTTAAGACAATTCTCTCAAACGACCCGGGAATATTGTATAAAAACCCGATCTGATCCTTTCTCTCTGTCTATCTGTCTGCCTGTCTGCCTGCCTGCCTGCCTGCCTGCCTGCCTGCCTGCCTGCCTGCCTGCCTGCCTGCCTGCCTGCCTGCCTGCCTGCCTGCCTGCCTGCCTGCCTGCCTGCCTGCCTGCCTGCCTGCCTGCCTGCCTGCCTGCCTGCCTGCCTGCCTGCCTGCCTGCCTGCCTGCCTGCCTGCCTGCCTGCCTGCCTGCCTGCCTGCCTGCCTGCCTGCCTGCCTGCCTGCCTGCCTGTCTGTCTGTCTGTATGTCTGTCTTACGCTCTCTCTGTCTATGTCTCTCTGTCTCTCTCTCTGTCTCTCTATCTCTCCCTGTATCTCTGTCTGTCTTTCTCTCGCTCTCTTCCTCGAGTTCCCTTCGCCATGACGCAAGCATTGAAGAGCTCGTAGTCCATATCTCGATGTCATCGTGGATGTTTTCTGCAAAAGCAATGCCACAGTTACACTTCCCGGATGGGAATGTGTAATTTGTTTTTTTAGAAGTTACTTTTTTTCGAATGCCACTTTCCCACATACACGACCTTGGCCACGACCGAGCACGATTTAAGAAGATCTAGGCAGTCGCGCTCAGTCGCATTGAGGTCGGGAACATGATCGTGGTCAGTCGTATGTGATCGTTGGTGATCGTGCGCGGTCTTATGATGATCGTACAGGTGCTTAGATCGTGCTCTAATTTGTGAACATGTTCAAAAATAAGAACACGACCTGAGAAGTCAATTTAGTCATACTCAGGCGTATGACTATCGTATGAATATCGTATGAAGATCGAATATATTCGTGTTGAATCGTGTCCAGTTGTATGGCGATCGTATGAAGATCGTGTTCAGTCGTTCAAGGAAGCATGGGAAAGACGTTATACGACTGAACACGATCTTCATACGATTAAAATACGACTGTATATGACTTTCGTACGACTTTCATACGATTACAATACGACTGTATATGACTTTCATACGACCTTCATACTACGATCATACGACTGAACAAGACTTCCATAAGACCGTCACATGAGCGATATTTGAACTTCCTGTTGTGTTATTAAAGTCAAATCAACAACAAGCATGCCGCCTCGCAAACTTTATATAAAACTGCATCCCATTTATATACACATCAGACCACGTCACCAAAGAGTAGTCTTGTACAGTCGTATGACAGTCGTATGCCATTCGTATAGGTCGTATTGATACATTGTAAGGTCTTATAGCCATCGTGTTGACATCGTGATAAATCATGTCACAGGCGTAACGGGTCGTATACAAGTCGTATTGCCATTGTACAAATAACGTACATCGTCGTAATGCGCCGTATGACTGTCGTATGACGAGCGTATAACATTCCTTCACTTAACACATATCTGCATATTTGCTACGATGCTGCACGACCAAGCACGACCTTAAGATCGAGTTTGGTCGTGTTGACGTCCTGTAAAGGTCGTGTATGTGGGAAAGTAGCTGTACATAGAGAAGAGGCGTTTTACGACTTTCGAAGAAAGTGCAGTCAAGGATCTTAATAGCGTTACTAGGATGTCTCACTCTGCAGATCTAGATAGGCCGTTTGTGCAAATCAACCATCAGCGCCACCTGTCCGCCGAAGTGTAACCATGACCATATTATTGTACACAGTCCGTGCGCCCCCGAACCGGAAAATTCGTCGAGTTCGGCAGAATATACATTTCCACTGTGGATGAAGTATCTCGCCAGTAAGGTTTATTATATATCTTCACTGTCAATACGTGTTTAGTGCAGACATAGGTGTAGTATAGCGAGAAATATTGAAATTAGATGAGCGCGGTAAATGTAAGCAAACGCCTACTTGGTCACGGTCCCGTCAGACTACATCAATTTTAATTAAATTTCCGCTATGTATGATTTAACTGTAGAAATGATCTCAAAGGAAATACATTACGGTGGATATATATATATATATATGTGTGTGTGTGTGTGTGTGTGTGTGTGTGTGTGTGTGTGTGTGTGTGTGTGTGTGTGTGTGTGTGTGTGATTGTGTGTGTGTGTGTGTGTGTGTGTGTGTGTGTGTGTGTGTGTGTGTGATTGTGTGTGTGTGTTTGTGTGTTTGTGTGTGTGTGTGTGTGTGTGTGTGTTTGTGTGTGTGTGTGTGTGTGTGTGTGTGTTTGTGTGTTTGTGTGTGTGTGTGTGTGTGTTTGTGTGTGTGTGTGTGTGTGTTTGTGTGTGTGTGTGTTTGTGTGTGTGTGTGTGTGTGTGTGTGTGTGTGTTTGTGTGTGTGTGTGTGTGTGTGTGTGTGTGTGTGTGTGTGTGTGTGTGTGTGTGTGTGTGTGTGTAAGAATTTTATTGATGCATTATAGCTGATGTTAACATTTAAAAACACCGTTTTGTGTGGTCACGTGACCCGAGTAAACGCTCTGAGCCGGCCACTGAGCGTGGTTCGTTCGTGGTCAATCCTGAAAGAATGGTACGCTCTCAACCAGCACGGGAAACACTGCTAGTCTAATTAGAATGGCATTGAACAATAATAGTGGTCTCAAATGTTAAATCAAGGATGTATTTCTCCATTCTTAGCAGCCATGCAAGATCGTGTTTTCTGGAACTGAATAATTGAAGCTTCATCTTCGAATTGAGATGGGGGAAGAAAAGGCAAACAGGGTTCCAGTGGTGGGGTTCTTCCTGACCCTGCTCAAAAGTTAAGTTAATAAAATTAATTAATACTTACCCATGTAGCTACAAACTAGATCATAGTAAAATACTGTTGAGTTATTCTATCCATTGCTAGGCTCTATAAATCATACCCTTCAACTGAATGTTCTGATTCTTTTTTATTTTAGTTTTTACAAAAGTAGTCAATACTACTGTCTGATATTTGTTTCAGTTTGTGGGAAAGGTTTATGATTAAGACATATGTAGTGGAAACTAGCTGCCAAGTATGGTTTTTATGTTCTCCACAATTTTAGTAATAATTCAATTTTTTTTAATATATCCCGTCGGTAAAGGACATTGCCAAAGTCTATGACCGCCTCAATAACGTTTTTGAGTAAAACTGTAAATATTCATGTTGATTTTACCTGTTACATGTTTCCAATAATAGAAAGAGCTCCTTTCCCTGATCCCAATTATATGTGATTCACCTTTCTAGCTTAACTAGGAGCATAAGTAGTAATATAGGAGGTGATATACCCATATACCATGTTGTTTTTGCCAGCCATGACGTCACATTCCACCGATCCTTGGATCGGGTATTTTCCTTCAAATCGCGCCACCCTAGAACATCGGAAAGCTACTGATTGAGGTTCTTGATGAATGCATAAGATAAAAAGTGGGTTACGCACTTCGCTCACGCCATTCGCCGACATGGACACGTCGTTGAAGCATCCTTTTACATGTATTGTAGCCGGTCCAACGGGATGCGGTAAAACCACATTTGTCACCCGACTCTTGCGTTTCGCCTCGTCTATAATCGACTTACCGCCCGAGAGGATCGTCTGGTGCTACGGTCAGTGGCAAAAGACATACGTGTCTATGGCAGAAAGTATGCCTGAAGTCGAGTTCGTAGACGGTCTACCGGACCCGAACACGTTCCGTCCGGAAACGAGGACGCTCGTCGTCCTAGAGGACCTCATGGCGGAAACGGACAGTCGAGTAAAGATCTTGTTTACGAAAAAGAGTCACCACTGTAACACATCCGTTGTGTATTTACTACAGAACTTATTTCCAAAAGGGAAGGAAAACCGCACCATCAGCTTGGTAATGTTCAAGAGTCCTCGAGACGCCGGCCAAGTAGGTCAACTGGCTAAGCAGATGTAACCGGGTCGAGTGAAGTATATGCAGGACGCTTTCAAAGACGCGACGGCGACACCTTATTGTTACCTACTGATCGACCTAAAGCAAGAAACGCCCGACGATGCGCGCCTGCGCACGAAAGTATTCCCAGATTACATCATTCAGTACGTGTACGTGCCGAGAGAATAAAACACGAAGTAGATGGCGTTAGTTCGCACTAGCGAGATGTCGGAACTCGTGAAGAGACACATATTGTGTATGCAGATGTTGAACCGGAACAAGAACACAAAGTTGAGAAACGCCGTCCTCGCCAACGCCGACGCCGACCTGATTTTTAGTTTATGCGAGTGCGCATACAACATTCTGAAAGGGAACGTAAAATTGTAGAAGAGTCAGCAAAAAATACTCCGAAAGTACAGAAAACATCTACACATGTTGTCATAGAAACAAACGACTACAGCGAAGAAGAGGAATATCCTGCAAACTGGTGGATTCCTGTCGGCCTTGCTGGCCCCATTGGCAGGGTCGATCCTTCTACCATTGCTGAGACAGTTTGTGGGAGCGTAGATGGAGCACGCGAAAAAGTTGGCGTTGGTAGACCCGCGATTGGTGGAAACGTTGTTAGCGCATCAGCCGACTACGACTACGACACATGTCCTAATTAAGCTGGACGCTGACATGAAGACCATACTCGATCGTACCGATTTACACGAACGGGAAAAGTGTTGCTGTACAATCAGCTGTTAGATCGATACAATACCATAGACGAGCAACGGAGGCAGCAACCGGTACGTGTGTCTATGGTTAATCCACCCGGAGAAGCTCCGACAGTGCTGCCACCGACAACAGTCGATCCGTCGCCTGCGGTGTCGAGTCTACTCGAAAGTGAAATCGTGGAAAGTGCTCCTAAGACTATGAAAAAAAAGAGTTCGACTGCTGTTGGAAAAACTGAAGGCGGACCCGACGACCCAGTGGAACGAACGCGGGGAGTTCGTTTACAACGGTGCCCTTTTTGAGGAAGCAACATGGTGGACCTCGTGAACGACGTGCTGCGAAAAAGGAAGACAAGCTCGCCGTAGGCTGGGGATCCTTTGCGCGTCATCTCAGACACCTGAACACGCCCATGGAGTTTATCGGTAACCCGGATCGGCGAGACAACATGCTGACGAGAACGAACGCCGACACCCGTCGTCGATCTCGAGAGCCGACTCGTCGACCTCCTTCGCACACTAGGCGACCTCGATGGGATGCGTATTAAAGAAAGCTACACTCCTATGCGGTATTATAAATCGACATGAAGTCAGTCCGAGCAGTAGTAGGTGCAGTAATAATAGCAGTTGGGATTGTTGTCGTCGTCGCACTCGTTTTTAACCTGTGCGACCAGTCGCGGGTGCCCTACTGCCCATGGGGTGTCGTGGTACGTAACGACACCCCATGTATGGGACGACAACATCGCGACGCTAAACTGGACCGAGTCTACTTCGACCCGGAGCGTGTAGGAGTTATGGTGGCGTCGACTTTAACCGTACGCTGAAAACCCGAATGTGGCGGTACTTCACGAAGCACCAGACGTTACGGTACGTCGAAGCATTGCCCGGGTTCATGCGGTCGTACAACAAAACGTATCATCGCACCATCGGAATGGCTCCGACGAGTGTCGATGCATCGAACATGCAGGAGACTGTGTGGCAGCAGATTTACGGAGGACACCGTAAAAATCTAGGTAAATAAAAGGATAAAATAAAATGACACTTCTAACTAAGCCTGCTAAGCAATGTGTTATCCGGAAGGAAGGAACGGGAGGCGCCTGCGCTCTTCGAACAATTAGTTGGGGTTTCCCGGATTCCCCCTCGTCTAAATTTAGCCGAACGTAAAACGTCGGGACAATCGCACGAGATGGCGTTGCCGTAGGCCGTCGCTTACCGCAAACCGGACTAATCTATGCATGAACAATCGTAACAATCGTAAACCGCTTATCGCCAACCGGACTAGTGTGAGCATGCACAAAATCGCAACCGGCTGGTCTGTGGCCACCATTATACATGGCGTAATGCGTTAAAATATAGTGGGGGGGGGGGGAAATTGAATGACAATAAAAATATATATACGGAATAAATATTTTAAAAACAAGATTTCCATACAAAATAATAAATATATAAATTATAAAACAAGATAAATAGCATTAGACATGTAAGTGTTCACTGTAACGTGCGTCACTGTTTGCTAGTTAAAAACATGATACATATATGTCGTCTTAAAGGCAGAGAGAGAGTTCGAATTTCTGATTATTTGGTCTAGTTCACTCCATATATGGGCGCCATTTATAGCAATGGAGTTCTTGAAAACATTGGTTCGTGCTTTAGGGACATACAAGTCCCCTCTTTCATTTGACCGCGTTGTTCTGGTCGAGATGTTTGAGATCGATGTGAACAACGCACACATATAGTCTGGTGCCAACCCGTTCACTGCTTTATACACCAACTACGACTGTCTGTATTTGACGCGCTCCGGTAGTGGCAGCCAGTGTAATTGTTCCAACAGTGGATCACTTGGAGCCCGGTATTCAGAGTCTGTTATTATTCTGGCAGCACGTCTTTGGAGTTTGTAGATGCGATCTGATGTTGTTGCATTTCCCCAGAGTGTGCTGCAGTAGTCCGTGTGGGGTAGCATGTAGTTGTTGTAGAACGTTGTCCTTGTTTTGTATGGAAGGTATTGTTTTATTCTGCACAGAAGTGCGAGTTTTCCGGCAATTGTGTTGTGTATGTTGTGTATATGGGCCTTCCAGGTTAGGAAATTGTCAACATGAAATCCAAGTAGCCTCTCATTTTCAACCATTTGGAGTTGATCTCCCTTGATGCACACGTTAACGTCCGTTTTGTCGGTAGCCACATAACCGTCACTGTCAGTTGTATTCAGCCATGTTTCTGTGATGCCCAGCACGTCAGTCTCACGTTTCGAGTTTCCCATTATCAGTCGCAATTCATCTATCTTTGGATTTATCCTGTATGGAAATCATTTGCTAAATACATAAAAGCATAAATGTATAAATTGATCGTATGACAACATTTAAATGTTACTAAATTATATTAATAAAAATTAATACACAACTACATGCTGTAATTGTATTTTTAAGTGATTGTGACAAACATCCGTCTACCGGAATTCATTTATTGCTTGGTACGTAATTTACCCAGAAGGTGGCGTCATTTAACGTTTCCGGGGATACGTCAAAAATGGATTCCTTCATGTTTTGTTATACTTTCTAATAAACAATTCATGTCCATGTATTAGTCTCCAACAACATATGAATACTTTCTAGCATACGTACAGTAATTGTTATTGCTCCAGCATGTCGGCTTAGAAAAATATATCTTCCTGATTGCAACGTATTAGTCGTAATTGCCGTTTTTGATCACGCGCAAGGATTGTGGATTTATTGTTAATTATGTGAAGAAAATTATACATATCTAGGCCAACTAGACGGGACAGTGTACCTTCGTCTGTCGCAGTTTGACTGATGGTGTATAGACAATGGTAGAGATGCGCATTATTCGTGTAATATTTGTCAGTTCGAAATTACGGTACAGTGTATATAGACACGTGACCTATTCATAAGGTGACGGCAAAAACGTTCCCGTCATGTTTTTACTTTCTATAAACAATGAGTATTCATTTTATCATTGTTTCGGCATGACGAAATAGAACATACCTTTCAGAGTGTAGTTTCTCTAGGAGTAAGAGACGTTTTTGATAAAGCGCAAGGATTATCAAATACTTGTTAACTAGGCAGTACATTAATAATCCCTGGGCCAACTAGAAAGGGTTGACCTTGATGTACCCATGCAAAATGGATTTCTAAGGGGTGTAGACAATGGCAGAATGGGGCATTTCTCGAGAGGATTTTGTAGAATACGAAACTCCGGTGTAGCTTTAGACATATAACATTATTTTAGTGTAATAGGACTTTTTTATCAATGCAAATTTTTCAAATATTCACGGACATGGAAATTCATAAAAAAAATTTACTTACATTTCGGGCCAGTAACTAATACACTTTATATCGATATTATATGCATAAATATGAAACTATTGATGTCTAAAATGATCGCATGTCATCATTTAAATGTTGATTATTTAAATAATCACAATTAATTCTCAACTCAATGCTGGCCTTCCATTGCGCAATGTGACACGTCGCAAAATTGAATCAGCCATGTTTTTCAACTTTATAAAAAAACGATGTATATTAATTTATTAAATTCCTAGAACATATCAGTATTTTCCGTCATACCAAGATGGATTGTTATTGTTCTGGCATGTCGGCGTAGAAAAATATCTTCCTGATTGTTAGGTGTCATTGTCGTTTTCGATCAAGCGCAAGGATTGTGGCATTATTGTTAAAATTGACTAGGCCAACTAGATCGGATTTAGATTGTTGTACCCATGGCTGCTGCAATAAAAAAATTAGAGTATGGTAGAATGGTGTATTTTCCATAGAATTTTGGTGAGTACAGAATTACGTTTTTGCTTTAAATATAATATATTTAAAGCAAAAACGTAAACGTAAAAACGTGATACAAAACGGCAATTTCTACTAAAAGCGTTATATCAGGAAGACATTTGTCTATGCTTATAAGCCGGAGTAGTCACGCTTAAAGCAGGTTTGTTGGAGTAGCCGTAACAATATACCGGTAGACGGCAAGCTTATCACGATCACATTGCAAAATACAGGATCCATTTGAACATTACTATTTTTATGTTTTTGGCAAATGATTGCCAGTTAGGAATAAAGTTAATTAGCTACTGGCCAGAGTCATGTTCGATTATGTTAAAGCATTTCCATGTCCGTAAATGTTTCAGGAACATTTGTATTGATAAAAAGCCTTATCAGACTTAAATAAAGGTATCCATTAATATTTACGGACATGGAAATGAATACAAATTATCATATATGATTCGGGCCAGCAGCTAATTTCCTTTTGTCCTATTTGGAAATGATTTGCACTAAGCAAGAAATCATTAATGTTTAGGTTGAACGTATGACATCATTTAAATGTTGCTAAATTATATTTATCACAATTAATACTCATCTTCATGTTAGCCTTGCACTATGCAATGCGTCATATTTTTGATTGTCTAAAAACCAACGAATGTTTATTTATTATGCTCGTACAACATATTTATACTCTCCAACATACCTAGATTATGTGTGATTGTTCTGGCATATCGGCATAGATAATATTTTTTATCAATACAATTTTTTGAAACATTTACGGATATTGAAATAATTACAATTTATAAAAAATGATTCGAGCCAGTAGCTAATTCACATTATTCCCATATGGCAATCATTTGCTCAATACAAAAAAATTAAAGCTTAATTTGATCTTATGTCATCATTTAAATGCGGGTAATTTATATTCAGCACAATTAATAACCAACTCTTTGCTAGCCTTGCATTGTGCAGTGAGATTGTAATAAGCGTGCCGCCTACCGGAATATCTGTAGGGCTAGTTACGTGATTTATGCAGAAGGTGGCGGCATATAACGTTTCCTTGGATACGTCAAAAAATATAATCCGCCATGGTTTTGTTACTTTCTAAAAACCAATAAATGTTAATTTATTAAGCTCCAACAACATGTGGATTCTTTCAACCACACAGAGATTAATTGTTATTGTTCCGTTACGTCGGTAAAAAAGTTCTTCATGTTTGAAGCTTTTTGCTGGTGTAATTGGCGTGTTTTTTATCAAGCAGAAGGATTATGGAATTATTATTAATTACTGGACAAATGTAAACATATCTACACCTATTAAATGCGATTTTGTTTGGTGTAGCCATGCCTGTTGCAATTGGAATTGTTGAGAGTGTAGATAGTCGTAGAGTGGTTCATGTCTCATGTTTTGTGAGTACGAAACTCCCTTTTTGCTAAAAATATATCACTTGATTTAAGTTTGATAGGGATTTTTGATCAACTTTTTTATTTACTCAAGTTTTTTTTAACATTTTCGGACATGGAAATGGCAAATGCTGACAAATTCTCATAATTATGTGATTCGGGCCAGTAGCTATACACTTTATTCCTATATGGCAATCATTTGCAGAAAACATAAAATTAGTATTATTTAAATTGAGCTTACGTCATCATTGAATTCCAGCTAAATTTTATTTAACACAATTAATACTCAACTCCCCGATATCCTTGCATTATGCATTGAGATTGAAACAAGCGTGCCGTCTAGCGGAATAGCTGTACGGCTGGTTACGTGATTTATCCAGAAGGTGGCGGCATATTACGTTTCCTAACTAATAATACCGCTTTATAACTAATAATACCGCTTTATAAAACAATAGTTAGGCCTCATTTAGAATATTGTATACAAGCATGGAGGCCATATCGCAAGAAGGATATTGATATGCTAGAAAGAGTACAAAGGAGAGCAACAAAAATGATACCAAAACTCAGGAATATTAGTTATGAAATGCGTCTAAAAGAATGTGGTCTAACAACACTAGAAACCAGAAGATTGAGAGGAGATCAGATTGAGGTTTTTAAAATATTGAATGGGTATGAAAATATTGACAGAAATATTTTTTTCACGGTCAAGGAAGAGAGAAGGACTAGAGGACATGGAGTTGCATTAGCAAAGAAGCAGTGTAGACTAGATATTAGAAAATTTTCATTTTCCCAAAGAATAGTAAACGAATGGAACAAATTATCAGCTGATTGTGTAGCCTACTGTAGGTGCTAGAAGTGTTAATATGTTTAAAAATAAAATTGACATATACCTAAGACGGGCAGGGTATACTTAGATAGATAGGTTGGACTCTCGATAAGCCAAACGGCTTCCTTGTCCACCTGCCATCTAGAGTTGATTCTCTAGGTGGCAATCTTGTTAAATCTTGTTAAATCTAAATCTTTATACGTAACAAAATGAAATCCGCCAGGTTTTTTACTTTTCAAAAAAAACATTAAATGTTCACTTATTAAGCTCCCACAACATGTGGATTCTTCCCACCAGACAGAGATATTATTGTTCCGTTACGCCGGCGTAGAAAAATGTCATCGTAATTGAAGCTTTTTTGTAATTGGCGTTTTTGATTAAGCGCAAGGCCAAGGATTGTTGAATTATTGTTAATTACTTGACACATATAAACATATTTAGGTCTATTAGATGGGATTTTGTTTGGTGTAGCCATGCCTGTTACAATTGGAATTGTAGAGAGTGTAGATAGTCGTAGAGTGGTTCATGTCTCATACCAATTTAAAACGAAACTCCTTTGTTGCTAAAAAGATATCACTTGATTTTGAACAGTCTGATACTGATAGGAATTTTTGATCAATACAAGTTTGGTTTGAACATTTACGGACCCACAACTGTGACATGGTTTCTTTGAATAAAGGTTTCAATCCCGAAGTTTCAGTAGAGATAACTCTGATCCAAGCACACAGAAGAGATTGGCACTATTGTAGTTTCTGTATAAGTGTCAATAAGAACACCAAATGCATCGCTCTGATAACACAATATGTACATTTTATTTGTACATTTACTACAGACTGAAGACAAGTCAGTCTTCGTGAAAAACAAACACTATGCAAAAATAAATGCTATATCCACTATACATAAGCACATACACAGCACCAAAACTCTGACCTGCTTTGAGCAAGATGTCCACCAGTAACTATTGACTGATACCCTCTATAAGTCAGCACTGTATATGACAAGTTTTCACAATATATTTCACTATATATCGATGTGTGTAATATATAATATATGTATAATTATACACATACACAAAACGTAAGTATTCTAAATACCTTATTTGGCGCCTTATTAAAACACACTGCTTATCTCCATACAATGGAGACTTATATACATTCGTCAGCTAACCAGATCATCCACAGGACGCATCAACTGGTGTGAAATAAATCTTTCACAAATGCACCAACCAATATGCATCAAACCATATACAAATAAAAAATGAAGTGCTTTATGAGAAGTGTTGATGGAACCACCTGCTGGCATTGATGCTCACATTAAGGCCAATGAACCATTGGAATAGTTTGAATGAGACGACCAATCCTCACAAGTCAGTGCTGTCTGCATGGCAAACTAACCCCGCAGATCATCTACCAAAAATGCAGAATTTAACCGAGTTGATCTAGTTTACTGACTTTCCCAATTGTGACAGTGTCACTCCTGAAAACAGCGCAAATACCTGGCCCAATATGAAGACGGGTGACTTTTTTAGAATTCCAGTATAACGACCCGTACACCCAACTGCACAAGCAGCTGAATGGGTTTGTGCGATCGAACATTTGCTTCTACATCTGAAACACTGCGGGTAGAACAACCATCGCGTGACTGAAATCACCCAAAATTATTCCACATAACCAGAGATCAACCATGTATATGGTGATTTCATTGGCTGAGTTTAAATTCATAGTTTTGTAAGCGAATACTGCAACCCTACTTGGTACTGATGTAATCAGCAACAGTGACACCTGGTGCCCAAGGATGGAACCCATATGTACCAGGGATGTATTAGTTGGGTCTGATTAACTAGTTACACAGTACACAATGGCTCTTTCGGGGTCTACTGTTGCAATCAACTCAATACCAATCATGGGGTCATAACATCAAATATTTAAGATCTCAAACTGTTTCAGTTTTAAAATGACATGGTAATCATATATATACTCCAATGTATTGAAATTAAAATGTATCTAAAAATAACCTGATTTTGCACAGTAACCTTGTAATATATATCACCACTTTGACTAGAGGCCATTGTTTTTAACTTAAATCACCCTTTAAACATGATATTATTTATTAAAAAAAGGCAATCGAATTGTATCCATCTGGAATAGACCTCTGAACACATTCAAAATGCAACTAAAGAAAGCCCCACAACATTGAATTTATGACACAGTGTGAGAGACACTTGTAACTTGTCATCCGTCAAATTGATGCACCACAACATCATAACGGATACATGAAAAATGTTGTATTCTGTACAAATATGGTGTCAAATACAAACACATTTGTACTTGGAAACATATTTAAGAATAATAATTATTTGTAATTGCACTTGACATTCAATGATAGTTGTATTTAAAAAAATATATATTTATAATTACTTTTGTAAACAGCACCAACGTAAGTGAAAACGAAAATCATGCTATTACAGCTGTACTTACTACAAACACGAGCCAAGGCCCACAGGCCTTATCACAAGTGTGGACAGAATAGTAGGCCTTAGCACTGCAACTGAGTTGGCTAACAGAGGCCTGGCAGTCGCAAAACAGACAGACCAGTACGAAAGAGTCATGTTGTTTGTTACCTACATCATACTGACCCATGTCCAAGATATTTGGAATGGTACTGGACATTACTAGGAAAATGTCAAAACCCCATGGTATGTACTTAAATGCAAATGATGTCATAACAAAACACTTCCAAAAAGTATGTGAATATTTCCCGAGAGTACTCTCACTTCAGTACAAACACAGATGTATTTCTCAGTACAAATACAGATGTATTTGTTCCCGTACGTAAACGTTTAGATGAAGGAACTCTGCAGCAGTGCCACTGCGCTTTCGTAGTCGAGTGCGCTGCGCAGAAACGTCCTGAACTGTCGCAGTGCCCCCTGGTGTTGAGCGCGGTTCGTGCTGGCCGCTGTGTAGGTCTTGCCGTGGACCAACTTGTCAGCGAGGTAGTGAATCCACAGCACGTTGGTGAAGGGATGGTGGGGCATCCAGTCGTTGCTGCAACACATTAGGTCCTGTAAACATTCTGCGTGGCAACAATTACACAGGTAAAGGTACGACTTATATAGCACAGCTTCCAATTCTCAGGCGTGCTCCTGGCAAGCCTGTTCAATCAAACAGTATCACGGCTTCTCTGGGAAGCATCCAGCCACACTGCAGGTAATGCGCAAAGATTATTCATACACAAATATCCACCTGTGTCTATAGCCTGGTACTCGTTTACACAGGTGAGCGAACTGGAGCAATGTAGAGTGAAAAAACCTTGTCCGGTGTTTGACTCGACAACGCAGGTTTTGAACCCGGGTTCTCTTAGTCAAGGGTCCAAAGTTCTAGCTACTGCGCAATTTGATTATGTCAAAAACGGTTCTAGTTTTTAGTTAGAAATGTACAGATACCTTTCTGAATACTCTGTCTTTCACGGAGCTTTCAAAGTCTTCACAACACCTTCATCTGCGTTGGACTGCTAGCTCTTGGTGGTCATGTGACTCAGTCATCACATGACAACGACCATCAACAAAGTCACATGACCACCGGGAGCCAGCAGTTCAATGTTGATGGTGTTGTGAGGACTTGTGGTTTTCTAACTATAAATTTACCTGAATCAGGTGTCAATATACAGGACCAGTTCTTGTAGTGCTAAAATTCTAATCATCTTCACCCACTAGGGGGTGCTGCTGGCTACTCCAGTCTCGAAGACTAACGGAAGAGACTAACAGAAGAGACTAACAAGAGACTAACAGAAGAGACTAACAGAAGAGACTAACAGAAGAGACTAACAGAAGAGACTAACAGAAGAGACTAACAAGAGACTAACAGAAGAGTCTAACAGAAGAGACCAACAGAAGAGACTAACAGAAGAGACTAACAGAAGAGTCTAACAAGAGACCAACAGAAGCGAAGAGACTAACAGAAGAGACTAACAGAAGAGTCTAACAGAAGAGACTAACAGAAGAGACTAACAGAAGAGACTAACAGAAGAGACTAACAGAAGAGACTAACAGAAGAGTCTAACAGAAGAGTCTAACAGAAGAGACCAACAGAAGAGACTAACAGAAGAGACTAACAGAAGAGACTAACAGAAGAGTCTAACAGAAGAGACTAACAGAAGAGACTAACAGAAGAGTCTAACAGAAGAGTATAACAGAAGAGACTAACAGAAGAGACTAACAGAAGAGACTAACAGAAGAGACTAACAGAAGAGACTAATAGAAGAGACTAACAGAAGAGACTAACAGAAGAGACTAACAGAAGAGACTAACAGAAGAGACAAACAGAAGAGACTAACAGAAGAGACTAACAGAAGAGACTAACAGAAGAGACTATACAGAAGAGACTAACAGAAGAGACTAACAGAAGAGACTAACAGAAGAGACTAACAGAAAAGACTAACAGAAGAGACTAACAGAAGAGAAGAGACTAACAGAAGAGAAGAGACTAACAGAATATACTAACAGAAGAGACTAACAGAAGAGACTAACAAGAGACTAACAGAACAGTCTAACGAAACAGACTAACGGAAGAGACTAACGGAAGAGACTAACAAGAGACTAACGGAAGAGACTAACGGAAGAGACTAACGGAAGAGACTAACGGAAGAGACTAACGGAAGAGACTAACAAGAGACTAACGGAAGAGACTAACGGAAGACACTAACAAGAGACTAACGGAAGAGACTAACGGAAGAGATTAACGGAAGAGACTAATGGAAGAGACTAACAGAAGAGACTAACAGAAGAGACTAACATAAGAGACTGACATAAGAGATTGACAGAAGAGACTAACAGAAGAGACTAACAGAAGAGAAGAGACTAACAGAAGAGACTAACGGAAGAGACTAACAGAAGAGACTGACAGAAGAGATTAACAGAAAGACTAACAGAAGAGATTAACAAGAGACTAACGGAAGAGACTAACAGAAGAGACTAACGGAAGACACTAACAAGAGACTAACGGAAGAGACTAACGGAAGAGACTAACAGAAGAGACTAACGGAAGAGATTAACGGAAGAGACTAATGGAAGAGACTAACAGAAGAGACTAACAGAAGAGACTAACATAAGAGACTGACATAAGAGATTGACAGAAGAGAAGAGACTAACAGAAGAGACTAACAGAAGAGACTAACAGAAGAGAAGAGACTAACAGAAGAGACTAACGGAAGAGACTAACAGAAGAGACTGACAGAAGAGATTAACAGAAAGACTAACAGAAGAGATTAACAAGAGACTAACAGAAGAGACTAACAAGAGACTAACGGAAGAGACTAACAAGAGACTAACCTGTTCTCTTTCTTCATCAGTCGGTAGATGTCGAACTGATAGTCATTGGTTCCTGTGAACAATGTGGGGTCCCGAGACAGGTCTGTGAACACCTGACACCCGTCTGAAGCAACAACCACACACACATGGTTCATCTTGTTCCAGTCAAACGTAATTTCCTCTATTCGAAAATAGAGGGAGTAGCATAGCTTTATGTAGAGACCCTTCCACCCGTCATTTGGACGGGAAAAAACGGTAAAAACGAATATGAACGGGTAGAAATATGGAGGATGGGTTGTGGACGGGCAAAAAAAGGTCTTCCAAAACCATAGATATTGTTAGTTATGCCTTGAAAGTGAGTATAAATGGTGTCGTATGTGTGTTTGTAGCCCATTTCAGGTCATCAGACATATTTGAAAGTTTGTAAACTGGCTTAACAGTTAACATCCATGCGTCCACCAAAACATGTGTGACTGGCAATAATTTTATTCTGCATAAAGCCCTGGGGAGTAGTAATTTGTAAGTTAAAGAGAACGACCCCTGTGTTGAACCCATAACATTACCTAGAGATGGGCTACATTTCTTTTGGATGGTTAAATTTTTAATGAATGGGTGGAAGTATTACTTTATTACCTCTACGCACATTTAGACTGGACTGTGTGCAGTACTCATACACACGCACGCACGCACGCACGCACGCACGCACGCACGCACGCACGCACGCACGCACGCACGCACATCTATTGGGATATTTGGGAATTGTACTGGCTTGGTGTTGCTACTTTTACATTATTTCTCTGACAAAATGGTGAATGTTCCCCGGTGGCACACCCTAAACACCATAGTTTTCCAATAAGAACAATTCCACGTAGCAAAATCTAATTGAAAGAGCAAATCTGGGCTCCTAAGAATGTTAGTGAAATGGGCCACTGACCAACTCAGATCTCTCAGAAAGGGCCTCTGACTGTGACGCACCATATCAAAAGATGTGTTAGTAAATAACAATTGCCGAGTTAGTTTACAAAATACATCGCCACAATTTTGGAACATCTGAGGCCCGTCCAACACAGCAAAGTAAAAAGACTCACCTCAGCACTTGGGAGATTTACACTTGCACTTACAATTTTCCAACGTTATCGTGTTAATACACCGATTAAAATTAAAATCTACCCCCACTAACCTTGACTAAGGCGGGATAACGTAAAGTCAATGATCGCAACTTTCACGCCCGAACTCTCTATTCTCAGTGGCGTCCCCTGGTGGCAGAACTCAATCACCGCGTCCTCGGTGCGCGACACGAGCACGTTGCCCCAGTGCAGGTCACGGTGCTCGAACTCGAGTTCCGCTTCGGCGATTGCCAGAGCAGCCGTGACCTGCACTAGCACACTGTGAGCCTCCTCCAGACTGTGGAACTGGAACACGACAAAGACGTCTTTACTCTTTGACCCTGGTATTTAGCAACTGTCTTCACTCTACGTATTCAGACATGGTACATTTTTGGACACCCTGAAAATGCATAACAATAAATTTCTATACTGTATGATTACGGACACTGTGTTTTCAGACAACCTAAAAATCTCTACATAATTGTTCCTTTACTGTATGCTTTCATTGTGTCCGTACACCTACAATAAAGATAAATAATTACTATTATACATAAATTTGTTATTTATAAAAGGTAATTATTTATCTTTACTGAAAGGTTTCTCAGAAGTCGATCGGTAAATCCAGGACTGTTTTGTGCATAATTCAATTATCTTTTAAAAGAAGCACAACTTGCAACATCAGGAAACAAAGAAGACCGGTGCACCTGTGTCTGGGTAATTGTGTGTGCACGCTGCACACACAAACTAACGTCAGGTTTACTAAAGGGTTAAACTTATTGCCAATTTGCCACTTACTTGGAAGCTCTCGAGGTCGGCCCCACTGTCTGCAAACTCAAACACCAGGAAGAGTTGCGAGTCTGTGTATTTGTCTGCAACAGGACACACATGTTGTTAGAACGGTCATACCTATGTGGTCATTCCTCATTCCTGGCTCCAGGGCTTTATGCAGGATAAAATTATTGCCAGTCACACGTTTTGGGGGACACGTGGATGTTAACTGTTTGCTATAAACACACATATGACACCATTTACACTCACTTTCAAGGCATAATGAACAATATCTATGGTTTAGGAAGACCTTTTTTTGCTCCTTCATTTTTTTTACCCATCCACCCATATTTCTACCCGTCCATATTCGTTTTTACCCGTCTCTACATAAAGCTATGACTGGCTCACTGAGGGGAAACAAGGATCATCCACATCTGCCTTAGATAGGGTTGTTTTAGAATAGTCTACAACATACTAAGCCTGATTTTGAATCAGATTTGTTAATACATAAGATGGCAAACCTGTACAAATTGCTGATGTGGTTCATGCTGATTTGCTACATACTGCTGATACTGAAATATAGCTTAAATATTACAATTTAAAACGTACAAAAATATGCCCTTTCGTATCACATTCAAAACAGAAGATTTACAACACACGTTGCCTGCCAACATGTCCATTAGTGCTGGTTTAACACCAATTTTTTTTTATACTCGATATCTACATTGTATGTATGATATTCATATAGAGCATAGTTCCCAGTAGAAGCTCATTATGCAACAGAAGTAGTGCAGAATTCCTCGGTATCTTCGGGCACTCGGTTAACAGGCCTCTTTTGGGAGAGCTTGACACCCAGAGGGATACAGGCTCCCGGACCGTCTGGTCACATGACCACAGTCACATGACCATGACCAGTAACTGGCCTAGAACCATTGCATGTCCGGTCACATGAATATATCCAGTCCTCGCAACCAGTCCTCTCAGTGTCACAGCTTGCCCCAGAGAGATACGGCCGGGCTGTCCCATTTTGCCAAAGTAATACAAAAATGCTTATACCTTAACAAATGTGTTTGAGTTGTTCTGTCAGAAATTTGACAAAGACAAAGCAACTGCCACAGACTGACCGATCAGTGATGTCGTGTATGCTTAGCAAAAGTTGTGATGCAATTTGTAAATAAATACATAACAACTTTCCTCAAGTAAACAGTACTTGTAATCCTTCCAAAAACAGTCAGTTCTGTTACTTCACTTGACGACATAGCTTTATGTAGAGACCGTCCACCCGTCATTAGGACGGGTAAAAACGAATATGGGTGGTCGGGTAAAAATATGAAGGAGCAAAAAAGGTCTTCCAACACCATAGATATTGTTAGTTATGCGTTGAAAGTGAGTGTAAATGGTGTCACATGTGTTCGTAGTCCATTTCAGGTCATCAGGCACATCTGAAAGTTTGTAAACTGGCTTAACAGTTAACATCCATGTGTCCACCAAAACATGTGTGACTGGCAATAATGTTATCCTGCATAAAGCCCTGGTTGACATGAGTCACAGACCTTTGTATAAGTAATAACTGCGTATCTTGTAAGGAAAATAAAAACACTCACCAGGCCGGTCATTTTCGGATCCTTTCCGCTTGTTGAAAAGGTCCCATTGCCTCAGCAGGGTGGGAGGATACGACCCCTCAACCACATACACCCTGCAACGCAACAAACAACCCCCTCGCAGACTCAACAATGGAACTTATTAGAACAATCTGAAAACTGTGACAAGTACCTTTGAATGTTCTATCTCACATTCATATTCAATGTGTAATTAGCTGTGTTCCACCTAGCATTGAACTAGAATTTGTATGCGCTTCTGAAACCGTTGTTTTAGTCACCAGGGGAACATTTCATTAACGTTGTTAAGAGCTCTTAAACTTTATTTTGTTGAGCACACAGACAGAATTGGTGTAAAACATCACACTACAGCTCGTGTAAGATGAGACGTGTCTTACCCGTATAATAAAATAAGAGGTAACATGTCTTACCCGTGGACATGGACAAAGTTCTCGGTCTGATTCATGTCTTTGACCCGTAGAGCACTCAACTCCCTACAACCCACACGGAACAACTGAACACAGGGAACTTATGAGTCAGGGTTGAGGTGAGTTCTTCACTGAAGTTCTCAAGTGACGATTGCGGGTATATGATATGATCTGAATAAATACAAGCACGACAATGTGAAAGCTTTCATTATCATTAATTTTACATAAATATACAAACATTGCATATACATAATTATGTATTTTATGTATAATATATGTATATATATAATATAAAATCAGGGCTTGAAATTCCACTTGTTCGCTAACCTGCGACAACAGGATTTGCCACTGGACAATGAAATTGCTACTTGTTGTCTGTGGGACAATTTGGCTGTTTGCAGACAGCACTTGTAATCATTGCATAACTGTCTGTTCTCTAAAATAGTTTACATAATTATAGTACATTTTGTCAGTAAATGTATTTTCTCGGTAAACACACACAAAACTAAACAGAAAAATACATTAGTCTCGCGAAACCAACTCTCAGTCAGTTTCTTCACGTTGCTAGGCAGAAGAAGAAGGTTTGGAAATAATTTCTTCTAGGGACCAGTCCACTGTCACATAGACAAATGAACTTTTGCTTCTATTTGTCTGTTCAAATGAACAGTGAGCTATATAACCGTTCGAAGCAATACAAAATGTTACATTATATACATGCTGTTTGGATATAAACATGTGACTTTACATCAAACTGTATACCTATGATATCAGCAATAAATATTTCTGCATTTCGGTATCATACTCTCTAAAGCCATTCCAGTCCAATTTATAACAAATTACAGATTTACATAAACTAGAGAAAACATCAAAACGCACTACGCAATAAAAAATGTGCAGCATTTACAATCACACCTACTTTGAAATGACTATTTCTGGGAGCATTTCCTCAAATGTTTTCTGCGGCTCGTCATTGACCAGGAAGTCGCCCTCTATGGGGATGACCTTGAGGGCGACAGACTGTCCCCTCCTCTGGGCCCTGTAAACCTCCCCGTAAACGCCCTCTCCTATCTTCGTGATGGACTTCATCATTCTGAGGACCAAAAACTGCACGTCTAGACAAAGTAGACATAATCACACACTTCTTCAGTTTGTATGGTGCCCTGCTGGGGGTGGGGTGGGGTGGGGTGGGGGAGGGGGTACTGACTACTGAGACACAATCAGCCGTGTGACTTCGGGGCAAGGAAGCATGCAACCATAGCTTTATGTAGAGACCCGTCCCCCGTCACTTGGACGGGTAAAAACGAATATGGACGGGTAGAAATATGGGTGGACGGGTGGTGGACGGGTAAAAAATGAAGGAGCAAAAAAGTCTTTCCACACGATGGATACTGTTAGTTATGCCTTGAAAGTGAGTGTAAACAGTACCACATGTGTGTTTGTAGTCCTTTTCAGGTCAAAAAAATACATTTCAAGTTTGTGAACTGGCTTAACAGTTAACATCCACATGTCCACCAAGCCATGTGTGACTGGCAATAATTTGATCCTGCATAAATCGCTGCACACAACTGATGCTGTCTGTGCAAGCTGAACTCAGCACAAGTGCTCTACCTACAATTCTGGCACTAACTTGTCCAGTAATAATTTATCTGCCTTTGTTTTACTTTGTAGACCTGGCTAATTATTAAGATTGGTGTCTCGGGGGAAAAGCACTTACAATGATCCATACCGGTAGTGGGCACATTAATATTGATAAATAATGCATATCTTTACTTTTAAGTTTATGAAATCGGTCAGATAATGGTTTAAAACCACCGGTGTGTATATTATATATACACACACACACACATATATATATTATATATAACATATATATATATATATACACACACATTTATATACACTATATCCTACATAAGTGTGTTGTTTTATTCCATCTGTGTATCATGACACATGATGTGTTACAAGGTGTGTTGTCACTTACACGGGTGTGATGCAGTCTGTGAATCTAAAGACGTCCGTCTGTCCACACTGAGCCAGGACACGCTCTCTCGCACTCACGGGGGGACAGGACGGCTTCCGTGGCGTCAGTGCTGCCTGAGGACATACAGACACATTTAGTGTTTACTATACCTGTGTGTGTGTGTGTGTGTGTGTGTGTGTGTGTGTGTGTGTGTGTGTCTCTGTGTGTGTCTGTGTGTGTCTGTGTGTGTATGTGTGTGTGGTGTGTGTGTATGTGTGTGTGGTGTGTGTGAGTATGTGTGTGCGTGCGTGTGCGTGTGTATATTGTGTATATGAGCGTGTGTGTGTAATGTGTATTGTGTGTGTGTGTATATGTGTGTGTGTGTGTGTGTGTGTGTGTGTGTATTGTGTGTGTGTGTGTGTGTGTGTGTGCATGGTGTGCGTGTGCGTGTGTCTATGCATGCATGTGTGCACGTGTATACACAAAATACATATTAATAGATAATCATAAAGGCAGCATAGGTCGACAGCTCCACTAGGAATGATAGGATAGCACAATTGAGGATTGCTCTCTTAAAATTTCTGTTCTGCCAGTGCAAATATCTAAATCCAAATGTAATAATATAGTGCAATATAAGGTGCATATAGGGTGGCGCATTTATCAAATAAATAGGTGCATTTACCCATCCACAACCCATCCGATGATATTTCAAATATGTTTTACCACCCAATTAAGGGGTGATGGGTCTGTAAATGAAGCTGTGGGAGAAAGCTGTAAACAAAAATAACCGTGCCTAACATCAAAGTGAAAGACACACCTTGATTGAGTGTCGTGACCGACATGACAGGCTTGATGACACCTCTCGGCTTGACATCAACACTGACTGCAGACAGAGAGAGACAGAGTCATTTATTAAGTTCATTTCCACCGTATGGTGGCTTTTACGTAGCCTTAGAAATAGCAGTCTCGCTGATGAAAGTCTAACAGGTTTTTACCTGGAGGGACTGGCTCTACACGGCAGGGAGAGAAATGCAAAAGATATGGAAATAAATAAGTATTAAAATCAGAGATGGAGTAATCATACTCTGTAATAATACTCGTAGTACCAGGGTAATTGTACTTTTTGAGTAAACCAAAGTAATGTAATCTAGTATAAGGACAATTACTTGGCTTTTTGAACCACTCTAATCGAGTATGTTTACTCAAAAAGTACAAGTACAATTACTATGAGTATGATTACAGAGTACGATTATTCCATTTGATTTTAATATTTATTTATTTCCACATCTTTTGCATTTTTTCTCCCTGCTTTTTTCAACCTGATTGTTGATGGTCAGGACACTGTGAACTGTAAATATTACCTGTTTTTTTCAACAGATTTAATGTTTTTTCCAACTGATTTTAACACAGTATAATTTTTGCTTTATATATATATATATAAATATATATATATATATTGTTATATTATATTGATAATTAAATGTATATTTCCAATACAAATATCCGAGATTAAGACACACCTTGATTGAGTGTTGTGACTGTCCCACTGGTGACAGATATGACAATCTTGATGACACCGACATCGTTTCCGACATTGCTGACTCCTCCTCCTCCTCACAGATGTCGCTCAAACTCTCCACACTTCCACCACTAGATGGCGCCTCGTCCTCGTCAGACGACTCGCCGCTTAAGACGACGACCTCGTCATCGGAGAAGTACTTGACGGGAGAGAGGCTGCGCAGTTGGCACATGCTGCCACCTAGTGAGTCGTGTCTGAACCTGTCTGTGCCCTTCTGTCGCGACCGCAAGAGGTACATGCTTCGACGTGTATGACTTGACGACGCGTCGTCGAACAAGTCTCGCGACACATCATATGGTGTGCTTACGTCGCCACCTGGTGGCAGACAGAGAACCATCACATGACGAGTTATGGCAGCAAAGCTCACACGATGTGCAAATCTGTTGAAACATAGTGGCGTATACAAAGTGGTAAAATATATGTGTAAAATGCAATAAATTATAGTTATCAACTTGATATTAAATATAAAATAAGTATTAATGGCAGACACTATGGGGGGAGGATTTTTGCCTGAATCAACAACAGGCTACAGACATTTCATTTGCTAGTCAGTAACCAGATGAAGAACTTCTGACAAATCGGTTAGATTTTGGCCTGTTCATTTTAAACTCAATTTTCTTCTATATTGTTCTACCAATTATAACTGGTGTTACATGCATTGTTCAGGAAAAAGTAGCCATTAAAAATGAATAACACAATTTTAGAGTTCTTTCTTTACTTCAGTCATAGGGTGTGGACATTAAGGTTGCCTGCTTCTACATTTTAATTTTTTTATTAAATATTAAGTTATTATTCACCACATAGAACATACATGCAAGATTGTTTCTAGTTACTTTGTTAGGCTCAGAGCAATGTCTGCAGTTTGAAACCGCACAACATTCAAATGGTAAACAAAACATCCAGTTTCAAAACTTCTTCGAAAGTTACGAGCTTTCTACGTTGATCCACTACTTCTTCTACGTCTTTACCGTAGCATAATTGAGCCTCTCATAACCTACTGTAGCATTTGTTACTACCCTGCTCTTTCGGTGAAAAACCGTAACAGGCTTCTGAAAATCTCACACGTTTCCGCCAAGATCATTGGCTTACCTACACCAATGCTCTCCGAAATAATCGACTATACAATTTTGAAAAAAAAACTCGTGCTGTCGCTACTGAGTCTGATCACCCGCTCTCTACGTTCTTCCATGTACTTCCGTCTCGAAGGAGATACCGTTGTATAAAATGTAAAACATCTCGCTATAGCAGGAGTTTTGTGCCTGTGGCCATTAGAATGTTGAATGCTAAATTATTCATATTGCTGTCAACCGGTTGAACTGTTCTTATAGTGGATATATCTGGAATTCACTTGCATTTTGTTGTGACCATCCCATATATTGTAGATCATGAGTTGTACAATGCATATCCTTTTTAAGGACAATAAAGTGATTGATTGATTGATTGATTGATTGATTGAAAACAATAGTAACTGCAATAATGTTGAGGCGACCAGAGTTAACTGCAATAGCTTTTGATGTTTAACGTTCTAGACTGCACACTTCCTGTTACTAATTACTGATGTGCCACTTCTGGACAGAAGAGAAGGCAACCTCCCTTTAATTAGGGAAAGATACAAGTGTTTCAGCAAACTTTGACAGGCTGTCTATATAAACCCAGTACTGACATGCCATCGCACCTACCCCCAGAACTGTCGCCATGGTAACCGTCTGCGGGGCTGCTCCCTGTGATGTTCGAGACGTCGGACACGTGCAGTCGCTCCAGCTCCACTCGACACATCGACAGGGGACTGACAGAGTCCCGATAGGAGCCACTAGGGGGCGCCACGGCACTGGCCCGGCTAGGGGGAGCCACGTGTGGTGTGCTTGTCGTCACTGTGCCTGTGCCCGTGTTCTTCCAGCTGACGTTGACCTCAACGCCACTGGCCTCGACCTCAACGCCACTGGCCTCGACCTCAACGCCACTGGCCTCGACCTCAACGCCACTGGCCTCGACCTCTACTGAGTCTGACATGATCAGACTGTACTTGTCTAGTTCACTGAAGTTGAACTGAGGCGAGAGTTCTCGGCGGGACGTGTCCACCTTCCTACAGCGTCGGGTCTGCGGCTTCATGGCCGGGGACTCCTGAGTGCTCACATTGCTGGCGTCCTGATACACCAAACACTGTCACTTACACTACTAACACATTTATTATTATGATCTTATTATTAATAGCATTTCTAGAGCGCCGTATGTCCACAACTAGCCCCTTCATAGGCGCGTGCACACATCACAATAAAATGCACATAGAAGTTTAACCTTGGTAAATTTTAGATTACATTTAAATAAAAATTACTATTACAGTATATATATATATATATATATTAAGTAATTCAAACATGACATCGTTTTTTAAGTATTAATACAATTATGTAAATACTAAATGCACATAAACAATGACTGATGAAAGTATTACTAATTATCAACGTACATTTGAGACTTTGCGAACCTATGAGATGTTCCCTGACTGTAACAGCACTCACATGGAGGGGACGGCGACATCGCGCAGGCGCTTTCCGCTTCCCTGTCTTGGCTACAGGTGGCGCCTCTGGGTCCTTTGCCGTCACCTTTCTCTGCGGTCTTCTCACACCTCCAGTGTTTTCCTTCATGTTCACCTTCCGTCTGCATAAACAGCAAGCATTGTGACAATCTGTATCAATCTGTAACAATAAATATCAATTTGTGACAATCTGTGCCAATACTCTAACACTGTACCTTCCAAGATAACTTACTCTTGTTCACTCATTCCTTTGATCATTCCACTATTGGGGCGAGTTGTAGATATTGGACAAAAACACATACGTTTTGTTTTATTCTGCATGTCAGAACACACTAATTATCCACAACATTTTCCATCATTTTTATGCACTAAAATTAAGTACTGGCATGTGTATTGATACTAAAAGAAGTATTTTTGTTTGTGATTTGTTTATATCATGACCTGTGACTCAATGTCACTTACACCCTTTTGTCTTTTCAGTACAGCTAATAATACAAACAGATAATATTCTAATATTATAAATAAGAATCAAGAGTTATCAACTTTACATTTACCAGTTCAATAACATTATTAGTATTTAGTAAGACTAGATACCATGATGGGAATCTGTTTTGTCCACCCTTTTCTTGAGCAGCAAGTGTCATGCTGAGCCACTAATTTAAGACTAGATCCTATCTCTGAAGAAGCTAATTAATACAATAATAATGTGACATTAATAGTAGTGCCAATAAATTGAACTGAGGATGGATGATGTGAATCATCAGCCTGAGGTAGAAGTGCAAGACCAACTAATGTAGCAGGCTGGATTACAATTCAAGGCCCCTCTGAACAAACCTCGGTCGTGTCGACACCACTGGACTTCTGAAGTCACACAGACTGCCGTTCTCGTCGGAGCTGCCAAACACATTGTCGTTGGTGACGTCTGGGCTCCACACATCGACGACATTGACAACTCGATGTCGATGCCGGCCGTACGTCTGGACCAGGTTACCTCGTCTCAACATTGCACTCAGCGGACTTCTTCTGCAACAAAAGATAAATACTTGACTCCTCCACTCAGCTGACTTTCTTGACTGTTTGCTGGCACTTTTTCCTCAGGATAATTTACATTAGAGCAACAAGAATCATGTAAACATTTGAAAATAAACTTGGAGCATAATATTATCGTGGCACTTGTGTAGAATTCAGACCCATCTCAATTTTGCTGTTATAACTGTATTTAAGACACAATAGTTGCAAAACATAAAAATATCTGTGACTGCTGAATATGTAGGGTTATGGTGAAGTATGAAGTAGCCAACTGTACAGTTGTAATAACAGTAAAATTACGTGCTCATATCCTACTCTACTTTCTAGGGCATGTAAAATATGGCTTGTGTCGTAACATAAAATGCGTATGCGAACTCTTGCTCCCGGGATCAATTGAACATGTATGGGAGATCACATTGAAGATAGTTGGCTCTTGGCCTTGGGTAAATACTAACGAAAAATGGGCTGGACATCCTCGCAGGCAAGGGGTCATTGCACTATGCTAGTATAACACTGGGTACTTTTGCAGTTTAGGCCCGCACCTAAAAAAAAAACATAAAAATGGTCACCTACGATAACCAAACTTCGCAGGGTGTATCTACTACACCTGTACAATGCGTATGCACTTGTCACGTGATAAATAAATAATAATTAATGCCTGAAATCGATCAAAATGTGTAAGTAAATAACGCGCTTTCCTTGGCGCCACCTGACGGAGTTCACTGTGGCAGTAGTGACTCGGCGAAGAAAGCGCATTATTTACTTACACATTTTGATCGATTGGATGACATCAGTCATCAGTTTGCGTGTTTGTTTACACATATACTATTATACAATTACCTTAGTTAGTACAGTAACAGTCAACACCAAAAATAACACGCAAACTGATGTCATGGACGCATCCATTTATTGCATTTATGAAACGGTCGATCATTAGGGACCCTATTGATGAAAGGTACCCACACGCTAGTATTTGGTAGACGTAGAAATGGGCGCAGTTGCCGAGTTGGGTTTGATTGATTCAAACCCAACTTTCACTTTGTCTTTGATTTTCATTTGCAAGTGTAAACTAAAATCGAATTCTTTTAGATTTCGAGTTTGAAAACGTTTGCTTCCGCTAATTCCAAATGACACGAAAACAATGGCATACATAGTCACATACAGTGCCTCGTTATTTGTGTTTTTGGTAATGAAAGTTTACCTTGTGGTGATCCAAATACTTAAATATCGGCGCCATAAACAGACTTATGTAAGATTAATTTTCATTGGTCGGTTTCTCTGGACGTTATCAAATCAGCGCCTCGTTTATGTTCTCAAATTAGATATGACCTCAGAGGTCAAATGGGCTGCATAACTTCGCTAGGCGGCGCTTAGCCTCGATTACCCAGATGCCGTGAGGTGGCAGCACTTTTTGCTATCCCTCCACGCACAAATGCATGCATTTAAACGCCTGTCAAAAGATTCTTCAATCTAACTGATTCTAATCGAAGATAATCTAACTTAAGCCTAATACTAACCGCAACCCTCAACTTAAATATGTTTATACATCTGAATAGCCATAAAAAGGCATTTGGACATGGAGGGGTAATAAATTAATAGCCATCACCTTACATTTGCGTGCAAATTTTAATCTGCGTAACAAATTTTCCTACAACAGTATATATATATATATATATATATATATATATATATATATATATATATATATAATATCAATATTACTAACTGTAATGTACAGTGTAAAAAGTAGCTTAATTCGTGTACAGTGTAATTTATTTGCAATATCGTAATCATGGATTGTAGTGGTAGATGTACCGTAGATAAGCTAACAAGGTGTCAGGCATTGATGGAGACTGCTGTTCGTCATTTTCATACCAGCCATCAATGATTAATGAAAAGTCTCAAATCTACTTATTTTGTTATTTAAGTTAATTGGATACCTTGAATTATATTGGTGGCAAATAGAGCATTAAATTGTGTTATGTCAGATGTACTTAGCAAACCATTGTCATGTAATATGACCGCCTAACTGTTATAATATAGGGCTACCTTTCCAGACATGCTTCACATAATAATGAAATTCCACTGTATAATAAGACCAGTCGTTGATTCTGCACGACGACAGTAAACTCAAATAATGCCTCGTACATTTGAAATCTGTAGTAGACGCATTGAATTTGTTTGGCCTTTCACAATGACGTTTTCCAAAAAAAAAAAACGTTAGAAGAATGTTACCGGCTAACGTTGTCGTAACGTCGAAATAACATTCTGCTAACGTTCTGATAACTTGATTTTGTTAGTTGGGAAATTAGCTTAAAGTAACGTTTGAAAGTAGTTGGGAGCAGACTGGGACGTGTACAGAGAATGGACGAGAAATTACTTGATGGAGAAGGGAAACAACATAGGAAGTCGGTAGGAGAGGAAGACAAACTGTTACGAGGAGAGACAGGAAGGATGTCAGGAATGATCGAGCCGCCGAGAGTGAAAAAACAATGCTGAAGAGAAAGAACAATGCTGTATACTGGTGTAAGAGAAGAATCACAACGTGGACGGTGATGATAGGGGCATGTGAAACTTCCAAACTGACAAAGGATTACGGAAAAGAAGACGCTGGCATGAATGAGTTTTGGGGTAAAGTGTTTCGAGTGAGCTCCCGACCATAAAACGATCCTTCTCGGTGTTCTGTTGAACAAGACGTACACTGCAGCGTTTTGTGGTAGCTGCTATGGTGACGTCTTGAATATATGAAAATGAGCTATATAAATGAACTGCAACATGAAAAGCATAAGAACAACTACCTTGTGTTAGTATCGTGTAATTGCTAGTTACAAACTCGCACGTGTCCCTAACATGTTGTCAGGTGAGCACTATGATAACTGTTTCTGAAGTATTTCCACAGG